>CM045765.1:18229855-18809252 GCA_025200525.1 Camellia lanceoleosa | reverse complement strand
GATTGTGTCTCTTGGACTTTGGCTCACCCTACTTAGGAAACCATTTTTGGTGTTGATGCCTCACTGGAGACCTAGCTTGGGAGGACTGGAGCTAAGAGCTCACTTTTAATTTGTTGTATTTATTTTTGCACAAGTCTAGGACTCTTTGTGAGCTTAAAGCATTTCTTGTGACCAAGCATTGTGTCTTGGAAAGTTAATAGTCTGTAGGGGCATTTATTTTTGTTTGATTATTTGGATTTGGTATTCATTGTTATGGGTCCGGGGTAGACCTTATGAATGTGTATGCATATGTCCTTTTAACAAATTACTAATTAATTTAAGCCTAATCTCTACCATTTATACTCATTTTGTCTTAGTCTTCTTTGTTGCATTATTGTATTATTTTTGGAAGTTATGAAAGAAATATAAGTTGAGGAAGACCTAAAATAATGAACCAGCGACCACCAGAAATCTTTCAAAGTGGAATTGAAGTTGTCAAAATGCCCAAACACACAGCCAGTAAAGCAAAATATACAGCCACTATGCCAATGAAATTGCAATTGAACTTTCACCAACTATCTTGCCACACAAGCAGAACCCGCGAAATTAATCACCAATTGAATTTGTTATTTGACGCCGGAAGAACAAAAACAATATATATATATATATATTGTTGATTTCGAACTTTTTATCAAAGTCTAAGCATTATCAAGCGATTATTAAATACCCATTGGATCTCCAAAATCGGATATAATATATAAAATATATGATAACCAACACCAAACCAAATTAAAATTCTTTAATATACCGTTAGGATCCATCCTCTACTTAGGAGGTATATAACATACCCCTAGTTTGTGACGATTTTTTATATGTTTTTGTTTGTGACAAATTTTTAAATTGTATTTGAAAATTAAATTTTTTTAAAATTGTCACACAACAATTAATGACATTTTTGTGACAATTTTAAGCTGTGGCTGAAAATTAACAATCGATGACCCTCTTTTAATAATGTTTAATGAAAAATAACATTAAGTCTTTGTTTAGCGTTGATTTTTTAGTTGGTTTTTTGTATTGGCTTTTTAGCTGACTTTTTTATCCTTGTTTATCTTGGTTTTTTGACTTTTTAACTTTGTGTAGAAAAAAAAATGTAAAAGATTATGGTTAGATGAGCAATTTTGTCTTATCGCATTAATTTTGAGATTTTTGTAATTTTTTAGCCAAAATCTAAACCAAATGAAACTTATTATCATAGAGGTCTATTTTGGACAATGATACCTTAGCTTTGATTTGTTTGATAGTGTAAACCATGATGTTCTTCAGGGCTAATGTTGGTCTTACAGTGCACTTTTCTGCAGGCTCTATTTCACCAGTCTCAGCTCATGTCAATTACATTAAGATAATTTCAGAAAAATTAATATATATATATATATAATAAAAACTGATTGATTGATAGTTACTAGTTTACTGCTCATTGACAACAAATAATAATAATAATAATAATAATAATAATAATAATAAACTAACTCCGTGTTTAACGGCCTCTCATATCGTAGTCAATTGTTTAATCATAAAAAAACTTCTGAATGCTACTGGATTATGTTCATTTCAAACGATAAAACAAATATTTTTTCCTATTTAAGTATCAATAATAATTTTTAATATTTTATTTTCATTTCAAATAATTTCTTTTCCTTTTGTGATGCAAATTAATTGTTAACAAACTTCTGTAATTGAGTTTTCTAATTTCGTTTTCATTTGATAAAATTGCTAATCTACTAAATTTTCTTGAGACGCATAGTTATTTTGTAAGTATAATTTATCAATTTAATTTTTAAAAAACTTTTTTATCTTGAAGAAAACTGTTATAGGATATTTTTTAATTTTGTGAACAATGCATGTATGTCGATTAGCATTGCATAATAAAAAAAAAAAAAAAAGACTGGAAAAGGTTTCAAGATTAGAACTAGAAAAGGTTTTCAAAATTGCTCTTCCTCACTCTCATAATAGATAACTCACCATGAGGAAAGACAACAAATAGACAGTGATAATGGCAGCTCCATTAGAATGACGAATTTTTATTATGTTTATCAAAGTTTTCTCTAACAACTCATAATGATAATTACACTACAACACTTCAAAGAGGCCATTAATCGACTCAACTGCATCGATCAACGGGGCATAACAACAGAAATTGTTGAATTCATTAACGGATTAATCTTAATCATTTTGTTTCTTAGTGCTCTTCGAATCTCCCCGACAAAGAAGGCTGGTCGTTTGGGTTGACTAAGAGTTACACCTTCACTTTTCAGCATAACCACGACTGATGACATAGTAGGCCTGTCTTATGCATCTTCTTGGACGCACAATAAACCAATATGCATATATCTTAAGAACTCGTCAAAGATCACAAGACTCTATCAATAATGAATGATCATTTCAACCCTTTTCCCTTCGTCCATAGTGCCATCCTATAGTATCACCAAGCCAAATACAGTTATTCAAGCAAAAAACATTCAACAAGACTATCAATTTTGAGTAGCCCAACTCAAGTCAAAATAAACTTTACAAAGTGCTATAAGGCTAGAAGACATAGTGAGATGAAGCTGAAACCTCCTCCAGTTATGATCTCAATCAAAAAAAGGAATACAAAGCTGAAAACATCCAGACTTAACAGAATATAGTCCTTCCCTCTAGCAAATTCTGGAGCCATGTAACCACTATCCAAGAAAGGGTTAAGGAAGGGGTGAAATAAGATCAAAAATGTTATAAGGCAATAGCCTTGATTGATGAGGTGAAAAATGAATGAAAAAACACTAAACACTATGTCCCAACAATCACTGGCAAATATGGCGGCATCATCACTTCCTCCGAAGATCCATGCCATTCCAAGTCTGATATCTTTGGATTCATTTCACCTATCAATGTAACACATTGCTTGGTTTCAAGTCCCTATGAATGATTCTAAATAGAAGTCCTCATGAAGATATAGCATTCCTCTTGCAATTCCATTGATGATATTCAGACTTCTGCTCCAGTTCATTCTTGCTTAGCAGCTTCCTAAGGATCCTAACCAAAAATAAATTTATAAGATTAGGAAAAAAAAAGCTTTAGAATAAGTTCAATGAAACCTATTCATTCATTCATAATGTCAGAATTTGTATAGAAAAATAAATATTGAAGTAAAAGAAAGCTTCATAAAGAAAAGAATACAAACCAAGAAGGAAGACATAAAGAGGCTGCCATTGGGCATGTTAATTAAGTAGATGAAGCAACTTTTCATCTCCATCTATGCATAAAGCCCAGAAGCCTGACAAGATTCTTGTGTTGAAGTTTCAATATTAATAAAACTTCATTTGGTGAATTAGCATTTTAAACCTTGTTCAGATACGCGAGAGCCTCTTCACAGCAACTTCTTTTACCATCAGGTAGTTGCCCTGAAAAAAAATATATCAAGCTTAATTAAAACTAGAAATCAAGAAAGGAAAAAAAAAGAAAAAAAAAGAAAAAAAGATTAGGATTTCATGTTTGCAGAAAGAAAAAAAAGAAAAAATTTGTTATCTGCCTTATAAACAGGATGAAAACCCACCTTGTCAAGAGCTTATTTGAATCGGAGAAGTTATCTGTGGCTGCACTTAGAGTTGACAAATCAAAAAAAAGGAAATTCTGAGGAGTTCAAGTTGTCCATTGCAAAGAAATTTTGATGCTGAACATCTATGTTATTGGGGTCTCCAATATCCGTATAATTGATCTTCTCGGCTAGAAACTTGTTTTTCCCCTGAAATTTATAAACAAAAAATAAAAATAAGATGTTTGGTTTCAGATTTATAAAAGAAGATATGTAATTGAGAGTTGAGAAAAAAGAATTTAATTTGTACTAGCTACAAGTCATTACTTGTGTAGTTTGATTCCTTATGGCAAGACAGTAGCAGACACAAAAACCCAAAAGTACTATACCATTAGAATTGCTGAAATACAATTGCAACAATCATCAATTGTTCCTCCTGCTTGCTTTTGGAATTCAAGCAAAAAGAAATACTAAATTATGTCAAGAAATACTATTTGTAGAACAAATTCCAATATTGGTAAAAAGAAATTTGTTAATACTTACTTTCAAATATCCTCGCGGGTTTTCAGGAGTCAGCGCCTTTATAAAAAGCGTAGAACTCATGCAACCTTAAGTAGCAACTGGGACTGAAGTCCTAGCACCACGAGACTCGGAACAACAATTTGGAAGTGTTTGCTATTGCTATTTCAAGGCATGTCCATTTACAGTCATCTGGAGACAAGTCTGTTGTGCACTGCACGAGAGAGCATATATTGTTTCAGTGTCCGTAAAGTTCACGCTCCAGTGGCATACATACCATATGAAAGTTGAATGCTGCAGGCCTGCAAGATTATGCAACATTATTAGTTCACGTACAGAACTAAACCGGCCTAATTCATCACCTGAAACATTTTTGTTTGTTGTCTTTCCAAATGTTTCCTGTCACATCCAAATGCCCAAAAGAACGATTCATTGGCGTAAGCGCAACTAGTAATTTCCTCCCCCACACAACCGCCTCGTTTCCTGTTGTTTCACGCCAAAAGCGTTTTGGATGTCTTGTGATGCACTTTCTATGCAGTTCTTGCTGCAGTCATATTTCGATACAAAGTTGTAGCAGAGAAAGAGACCCGAAAACTCTGTCTTGGTCATTTTCCTGTGGTGGTGTTGTAGAAATTGGAGACAGAAAATTTGAGGACAAAAGAATAAAAGAAGGTTTTTGAGATTAGACTGAAATAGATTATTATTTGTAGAAATAATAGTTGCGTTTGAACAAAATTGATAGGGAGGAACTGTCATTTGCCTTGAACAAAAGATCATGAAGAGGGAAAAAAAGAAATGATAAAAGCAAAAGCAATTTGATTGTTTTTGGAAACGGAAACATGACTCTCTCTCTCTTCTTGGGTGCTGCTGTGATATGAACTATGAAGTCAATCAATTGTCTGCAATTTATGCTGTCATGGAGTTTCAAATAAAATGCAATTTGAGTTAAAAGGGGCTTTTCCTGGTAAGGATTGAGGCAAATACCAGATGATAAAATAATTTTCATGACGATGGTATTGTGGTCAATCTGCTTGTATTCAATGTTGATTGAGTCAATTCTTCTAAAGGGAAGATAGTAAGGAAACTGACTTTTGTACTATTTTGTAATGAGTGATGAAATTTTAGAAAACCAACAAAGATATTACCAAAACTTTTCAATTATTAGGGAATATTACCTTACTCTGCTTTAAAATGTACATATTGACCCCTTAATTTTGAAAATCCTCTGAGGCTCCCATTCTGAAGGAGGTTTAGAGGGAGAAAGTGATATATTTTTGTAGTTGATAGGGTCATAACTGTGAATTCATAGATGAAGGAAATAGGCCGTAGTGATATTCACTTAATAGGTCAGAGGGTTCTTAGCGTAATTAAATTTTTTTTTTCTGGGAGGTCAAGAAATTTCTTTTGTTAGTTGATATGCATTTTCCTAGAAGGTGCTACAGGAAAAGAAGATTGTTGTATGTTGTTTGGCTAGGTTTAATTGTTTGGATTGGATGTAAGGGGATGGGAGAATATTTGCTCCTAGCAATGTAGGATGTCATATAATTTGTTGAGAATATAAGATGAATTATATATAATATTAGTTGGTTTTTACATGTTTGGTTAGAGTATATTGATGCAAGGGGAGAAATCTATATTTTGCACCCTAAAAAGGGAGCAAACTGTAATAAAGTTTTGATTTTAGGATAAAAGTTATCTATATTTACAGTGTGCTATGACAATTTGAGATAAAAGTTACAAATAAGGGCAAAAATTATACACTTTGTGGTTAGCAATACACTATTTTTTTATTTGTGATAAATTGTGCTATATCACTAGTAGTGATATGCTATACCATTTGAGGCTAACCATTATACAATTTCAATAATTGAGCTATTTCAATTTTTAGTCCATAATGTTTTATATCATTTATGGAAAAAGTTATATTGATCCAATAATCATAGCCATGTTAATTAATGACATTTATTTTGCAAAAAATGAATGACAAATATTATTTGAAAACTAAATTATTCATTTTTGGGAGACAAATGTAATAAATTAACATAGTTATATTTATCGGATCAACGTGATTTTTAATTTACACATTGTGGTCTAAAAATAAGCAATTCATATGATCGATTTGGGATTAAGTAGTGGATTTTACAAATTTAAACAATATTGTCCAATCCACTTTGTGAACTAAAAGAATATACTCCTGGGTCATGCTATAGTACACACCTTCAAAAGGTGTGTACCATACATGAGTTATACTATTTATGAGTTAAATTATTACATTATGGCAGTCATAATTAAGGATTTTTTTTTTTTTTTCAAACTAAACATCACATAAGGTATAACCAAACAACCATTGAATCATAAGCTGAAATAACGTTAAAACCAATATCACAATGGATCATCACTAATATCACAATATATTATAACTAAATATCTATCATAATAAATTATAGGGCTTTTATTGATAAATCTCATTTAGAAGTGTTCTAACCCAAAGAAGTCTATGAAGAAATTTTTTAACCCACTTAGTCCATGTATTTATACTTTTATTCCATAAAATCTTTTCTTAATTTACATTATTTTCCTAGACTCTTATGCTCTTATATTTAATATTGATATTTAATGTTAGGAGAGGAGAGAGAAGGAAAGGACCAAGGCATAGGAAATTTCATATACAAATTAAATAATATTGATGTTATTATTTTATATTATTATATAATGTGAATATATTTTTTAATTGACAACACATTAAAAATAATATGAGCATTCTTTCTCATCTAATGTAGTGATGTGAGCGTTCACAACATGTGAACCTTTTTATTTTTAATTGACAACACATTAAAATAATATTCATTATATTTTTAATTGACAACACATTCTTATTCACAACTTGTAGTGATGTGAACATTTACAATATGTGAATATTCTCTCTTATCTAACATATATAGTGATATGAGCGTTCACATTACATTATGTTTTAGTGTGAATATTCCATCATGTAATTAACAACACAATGACAAAAATTCATTTCAAATTAATATGAATATAATGATGTGAATATTCATTTCAATTACATAGTGTGAATATTCATATCATGTAATTGACAACATAATAAAAATTCAATTTAAATTAATATGAATATAATGAGAGTCAACATCTTGATGCATAGAACTACTAAAACATAATGACAATCAACATTAAATATCAACATTAGGGTAGGAGAGATTGAGGGGTATTTTTGGTCTTCTTACCTCAAAGCGAGGACATAATGGAATAGTCAAAAACAATATGGGTTA
This sequence comes from Camellia lanceoleosa, assembly GCA_025200525.1. Classification (NCBI taxonomy): domain Eukaryota; kingdom Viridiplantae; phylum Streptophyta; class Magnoliopsida; order Ericales; family Theaceae; genus Camellia; species Camellia lanceoleosa. The sequence goes on along the minus strand of CM045765.1, from coordinate 18,801,896 downwards.
GATGGAATAAAACTCTTAAAAAGATGATTTATCAAAAAACTCCTAAATTATAATCAAATATCACAAAAATATTAACTATAGATGGTGGGTGCGCACCATCAATTTCCCCGAACCTTGCTTATATAAACATGGGCCTACTTGATACAATCCGGTCAACCTATTTAACCCTTTATAACCTCAATCATGACCTATTTAAAAATAGGAAAAATTATTATTCAGTAGTAACTTTTTAATAATTTAACACATTAATAAGAGAAATTATAATTATAATTATTAATATGTATAATGTTTATCACTTTTTTATAATTAAATTTTTTTGATAACTATTGTATTGCTATTTGTCCTAAAAAATAAATAGATTGTCACGTCTCAAATCGTGACAATACCCACACTCATCTAGCGAGCATGCAAGGCTAAGAGTCTAATCAAATAAATCACCAAAACAAAATATTCAAAATAAATCTTTAATTATCATAATGCCAAAATCAATAAGTAAGTAAACAATCTTTATCATATGAAATTGTCCACCAACTCTACTAATGTAAAAAGGTGTTGATTGAATTTCTTCATAAACAAATTATTTTCTCTAGTTGAGAGCTTCTCTTCTAAACTTTTCTCCTTTTAGGGTTCAAGCATCTGCGATGGCCGTCGAGGTGGAGGAGGAGCTACGACCTCGGCCTCTTCTCCCATCTTTCTACCCCTCTTTTCTATCCTTTCCTTGGTTTTGTCCAATAACTTGGAAACTTTGACTTTCTATCCTTTCCCTCATTTGTGAGGTGTTTGTTTCCTTCGCCTCAACTTGGTAGTGGCTTTCATCGAATCCGCCCTCTCTTCTCTATCTCGCCTCCTTCTGGCGTCATCCATCATCGCCATTTTTGCCGCCCTTCATCGTTGTTAAGTTTTTGTTATTGACAATCTCGTTTAACAGATCTCCTTTCAGTTGTAATTTTATTCGTTATTTTATTGCAATGAGGCTATGAGTATTTAGATGCAAATTCAATCTGAATTGTGCCTATGTAGGAGAGTTTGTGATCTTAATCATATCATGTTTTCCACTTATTTGACTATATGGGGATCGATCGACCATTTGCGCTCGGTGAAGAATCTTTAGTTCCAAAAAGTTTGAAGTATGCAAAAAATCTTGGGAGTTGTGTTTTTGCGCTCGGCGTGGATTTGTGTTCTCAAACAGCGTTTTAGTCAAACCGTTGGAGCAACCATTTACGCACTCAAGCGGAGATAACGATTACATTTTCTATAAATCTGCGATTAATTCAATTTCTAAATCTGACTTTTAGATCTTTTTTTGGTATTAGGGTTTCATCTAGAGCTTCGATTTGCTTGTTTCCTTTGATATCTGTGAGAGTTTATATCATAAATTGAGTAGATTTGTTTGTTTTGTTTTATTCAATACAAAAGAAGCTTAGTTCTTCGATTGGATTAGGGAATTTGGGTCGGAAGCTTTGGTGGATTTTGGAGTGGCTCATCGTGGGTGATTAGACATCGGCATTGTGGATTCAACATTGGGCAAGACAATTTCGAGGTGAAAATGAAATTTGGAAGTGGCACATAGGGGTTAGTTCGATTTAGGCATGGATTTGTTAGGTAATTGAGGTACACTTATGTAATTCTTTTGTCTTCTTAGTGGATTGTTTTGTGGCTTTGGCCCGTGGTTGTTTTTTTTATTTTTTTCACAATTGAAGGTGCTCCAATTGTCGTTTTTTCACGTTAAATCGTGGTGTCAATTCGTATTTGACTGTTTGATTGGGATTGTTATTTACTGTTTAAAATTGATACATAATCATAAATCAATATCTCGGGGATTTTAGATTTTTTAATCGTCATCTCTGCCGCCTTCTCTAAGCCTGTCGGACGCCGCCTCCTTTCCTCTACTTTGCCACCTCCTTCCTCGCTAGATTCTCTATCGTCGTTGCTGATGCTTTGGTTTGTGGGTTGTTCTGCCTTTTATTTATTTATTTATTTATTTTTTTTTTTCTTCTGGTTTTTCTTTGGGTTTGCCTTGCTGTTGGTAGCTATTTTATTTCTATGGTCTTGTGGGTTTGTTCTTGCTATTTTGTGTGTGTGTGTATGTATGTGCGTCCATTAGTGGTGATGTTTAACTTACCCTCTCTGTGGTTGGTGTCTATAATTTATTCTAGACATGCTCTATTACCCGACTTTTATGAGCAGTTACGCCGTGAAATGCGAGCATGAGCACAAGATGTACGTCTGAATATTTTTATAGGTTTTTTCCTTTGTATTTCTTGCTATATCTTTCCTTTGGTGTAAGTTTTGGATTGGATAGACTCTTATAAGTGCCGTTTGGACTTCCTTAATGGATTCTTCTTACGATCCAAAAAAAAAAAAAAACTCTACTAATGTAATCACTAACAAAATAGTACTCCAAAGTATTTTAAAATCATATTCCTACTCTCAACACTTCCATAAGTAAAAACTCACGCCGCTCTACTCCTTAGAATATGATAAAAATAAAAAAATAAAAGAAGGGTAAATTAGGCGACTCAATAAATCATCAACCATCCTTTGCTAGCTAGATCAAGTATACAAAGAAAATAGTTGATAACCAATAAATGTCTTTTTGCTACAATTCAATATAATGAAGCCGAAAAAATCTAAAATCCTCAAGATATTGATTAAGTGATTATGTTTTAATTTAAAATAATAAATAACAATCTCAATCAAGCAGTCAAGACAAATCGGCATAACTTGATTTAGCGATGGAAAAAACCACAATTGGGCGCCTCATAAAAATAAAAAAACCACGGGCTAAAGTCACAAAACAATCCACTAAAAAAAGATAAAAAGGAATTACATATGAGTACTCTCAATTACTTAGCAAATTTCGCCCGAATGGAACCGACTCAATGTGCCATTTCCACCATCGTCTTCACCACAAATTGTCTTGCCCAATGTTGAATTCATGACGATGAGCCACTTCAAAATCCCTTTGAAGCTTTAGGCCCAAATTTCCCAAAATCCACCAAAGAAGTCCACTCTTTTTTGTGAATAAAGAAAACAAACAAACTCCTTGATAATGTTAATATGAAGTTCATATATCCATTGATCACTCTCAAATCATCAAGGAAACACTTGAAAAATACCCTCTAATATAGAAAACCTTGGTAGCTTTGCTCTTCAAAATTTGAACGGCCTAAACCCTAAAAGCGATGAACAATGCACTTTATAGAAAATAGGATCGCGAAGATGCATTTCGGCGACCATTTCATCGCTGAGCAAACTCACTCAAGCAGCGTGCCCATTAAGGCCAAGACTTCAACTCTCAAGTGAATAAAGGATTCTCTCAAAAGTTCAATACGCTTTACAAAAATACTAGATGATGCCATTCACCACTCAAAGCGCACAAGTGATAAACGGCGATCAAACAACTTTAGGCGGCTCAATCCTGTACATAGTTAGCGAAGTGGCAAACATGAGAATCTCAAGATCACAAACTCCTCTGAATAGGCATAATTTGGGTTGGATTCTCATCTAAACATTCACATTCTCACTAAAACAAAAGAGCAAATAAAATTATAAGCGAAAGGAGTTTTGTCAAGCGAATTCTCAATTATAAAAAACCTAAATGAATATAACAATTATTTTTGTAAGATAGTTGCATAGCTAAAAATAAGCGATTAGCAATACATTTTAATTAAGAAGATAATAAGATAATTCAAAGTAATTCCATTTTCAAATTAATGGTTCAATATTTAGATGGTTCAATGATTCGATTCACAAAACTCAAGTCTTGGTGACTATGGTCACTTAACTCGTGACAAGGCCGAGAACCACACATAGGCGATGGTGAAGCCTAGCAAGAACTTTGGTTGATGTGCCAATAAATAACCCGTATTAGCTAGGGTCCAAATCGAGAACCATAAATTCGATAAAGAGAGGGCACAAATTAATGACAACATTGATTTTGTTTTTTGCTCATAATAAACAACAGCAGATATTACTAAACTTAAATATTAGAGTCAATTTGGATAAAAATAAATTTTACATTAAAGTTTGAGGTTAAATTTATACAAATATTCTTGAGTAGTTAATTTAGGTGAATTGGAAAATTAAAGGAAGATAAGTTGAGATAGAAATGATATATTTTAGTGAAATTCTATAAAACACACGCTAAAAAATTGTCTATCATATGCCATAGTTATGATCTTCATGGTCTTTAGTTAACACATTGTAGTGTTGGATAAAATTTAGTTATAACTTCTTATAGTTGTTATTTTGGTTATCACTGAACAGGTGTTATACATCAAGTAATGGTTAGTTATAACTCAATCTGATGTTAATTATGGCCTATCGTGTTTTATTTATTTATTTATTTATTTTTGTTATAATTGAAGATGTGTTACTTGGTTATAATTTATATAGTGGACATTTTAGTTATGAATGAAAATTGATAATATCAATACCATAAAGTCTTAACTTGGTACACCCCTTTTAGAGATATTATAATAGAAGGATCCATTTAGTAGGTTCCTTGTAATTAGAAGGAAAAGTTGTAATAGAGGGACTATTACAAATTTAAGGAGGGATATTATTGTAATTTTATAGAGGATATATATAATATAATCTATACATATAGTGGTACTAATATAATTATTAAAACTTTAGGGGGCATGTGCCACATACCCTTGGCTCTGTCCTGGTCCAATCATAGTCAAACTAGAGTCTTTGTTTTAGAATTCAAATAATAAACTTCCTTTAAATTAAGGCCTGGTTTGGCTTATACTATATAAGTCAAAAAGTTATTCCAAAATTCAAAAATATATCACTATTCACCAAAAAAAAAAATTTAAAAATCAATTTTCTTCTCAAAAAGTACAATTTGAATTGATGTAAGCAAGCTGTGACAGCAAAATGAAATGATTGATGTGATTTTTACACACACCGTTATTCGTCCCATAGGGAGCCATTACAGGTCCCGTTTTGATAATCTGAACCGTTCAATGTGTAGAACCCGTCAAGTACTATATGCCGATAAAATATCACGTTGATCGGATATCGATAACTATATGATCAAATCAGTTATATATAACAAATGGATGGTGTTATAATTAATGATTGAAAAATAAATAAATCTGATCAGATAGCTATCGATATCCGATTAACATGATTTTTTATAGGTACATAGTGTTCGACGATTTACACACATTGAACGGTTCAGATTATTAAAATGGGATCGTGATGACCCCCGATACCGGCCAAACAAATCAATACTTTGTACAAAATTAGTAATAATTTCCAACTCCAATACACTCCAGCCGGTTGTGCAGCTGGGGCCCTACCTCTCTAATTATCTCTTACACACTTTTTTTATACAATTTTTTATCTGCGTTTTTTCATAAAAAGTCAAAAGATTAACCCAAACCTCTATATATATATATATATATATATTTTTGTCTTTTTAGTCGAAAAGACAAAAAGTACTTGTTTTTAGAATACCTTAAACCAGTACTAAGTGTTCAACATTTTCAAAATAAATATTTGGTACCAACTTTCAGAATAGTTTCCCAAAATATTAAAATAATTTTTAGAATAATATTTGATGCTATTTTATACTTGATCCATATTTTTTATTTTAAGAGAACAAAAAACTATAAATAAATATTTATAATTTAAAAGCGATTTGATAAAAATAAAATTAACCGGCAATGACAAAGGTTACTTACCTTAACAACTAAAATAATACGCTTAAAACTAATTCTAAATACCCAACTCTAGAACTTCAATCACACAAACCTAATAAATATAACCTCAAAATAAATTAATATTTTTATGTTTTTCATACATCCACAAGAACCCACTATATATATACAATGCTTTAATATCCAACGGATACCAAATCAATCCACACAATTTAATAGCCAAACACACCTTACCCTTATACAAAACTCTATTGTCAAACAACACCCACACACACTGCTCCACTGTTTCTACTATCCACCTAGACTACACTCTATACGTTGCACCATTCACCAAAATCTCAAAACCTAGGTAGGCACATACATATTTTCTAAAATCCTAAAAGCATGGAGTGTTTTATTTCACAATAAAAATTTAATAACCAGTGATACAAGAAGAGTCTTGCCTCAATCAATGGGTGTATCAGAATATCTCCAATATGCTGAGCTCTCAATTCCTACCGCAACCTCTCACTTGAATCCTCTGTGAAATCGTGACAATAAAATAATACCAAACCTTTTTTTTTTTTTTTTTCTTTTGAATGCACTCTCACTGCCGCAAGATAGAATAGGCACAGAATTCACTTTAGTAATCTAATTCTACAAAATTAAAATGTTACCCATCTAAGGTACAAAATTACAAAATCTCTGATAGCTAATTTCTTATTATTTTAATTATTATATAACCAAAACTCGGATTTCACATGAATAAACTCAAGCATGATCTTGATGAAGTCGTGGTGGATTATATAATACCATTAGAGTATAACTTTAAAGTTATATTTCATTATTTTATTATAACTTTTTTGATGGGATTTAAGGCTTAGTTTGATTTGGTTTGGTTCGTTTTATTTGATTATAACTTTTCTTATTCAGATTACATTTCAATTGGCATTCTATCCAATAAAATTAGTAAATTTTTTAATCCTACAACTAATGGGGAGGCTTCCTTTCTAGTCTGATATCAGACCAAAAGGTGCCTAATGGCCCATATGCTTGCCTTGCTCTGTGTCCATCTCAATAATCTAAACTTTTTAATGTGTAGGGCTTATCGACTACATCATCTCTACAAAAAATCATGTTGATCGAATATTAATAACCATTTGATCAAATCTACAATTGTCAATGACAAGTATGGTTTTATATATTGCGAAACAAAGCGTGGACAAGAAGAAATTACATGTCCCAATAATCTAGTTGGATTATTATACACAAATCTCTTCTATTGTTAATCCTTATTATTAATCTACAGCCACTTATACAAAGGGTACTTCAATCTACAGTTAAAAGCATGCCACGATAAGCATAGCAAGAGACAACCTTTCGATAGTTATCGGCGGTGATATGCTAGAAATAGTGTCCTGATTTGAAGGATCTGTGGTCGAAGATGACTTCATATGATCAATTCTGCCAACAGAAACTGCAGGTTGTCTTGGTTGAGGAAGTGTTGCTGATTCACTTCCCAACAAAACAACCACAGATGACATATTGGGCCTATCTGCTGGATCTTCTTGGACACACAAAAGCCCGATATGAATGCATCGTACAACTTCTGTTGCGGGGCATGATCCGCCAACAATGGATCCAAAATTCCAATTCTTTTCCTTCATTCCATAGTCGCCATGCCTGTAAAATCAGGTTGTTTGGAATTTAGAAGGAAAAAAAGTAGTTAACATATAGTTATCCAGATTGTAATTCAAGGAGGTGAAAAGCACTGCGTAAGCAAGAATTAATAGAAGCATGTTTAAAGTAAAAGCCACTGTTTCTTTTCCCACTAATGATCTCCAACAAAATTACTCGAAACTAAAGGCGTCAGATTTCCTGAGAATAATCCTCCCATTGCATATTCGGAGCCATGTATCAGCTGCATCAAATATGATAATTACATATTAAGGTGTATTGGAAGATACATATTGACGATATTTAAAATTATAGGAAACACTTACTATGTTCCTACAACTCTTTTGGTGTTAGCAGTGTTTTGGTCTTCGCCAAAAATTGGTGCCATTCAAAGTCTGAAATCTTTGCGACCATTTCTTGGTCGATGTAGAACATTATTAGGCTTTAGATCCCTGTATGATTTTAAGCCTTGAGTCTTCGATGCAAATAAAGTAGTCCTCGAGCAATGCCATGAATAATATTAAAAGCGTATATCAGTGAAGTTCTACACACTTCTCTAAATCTGAAATAAATAGAAAAAAAATTAAAGCTCTCAGTTAATGTTTTGTCTATTTTCTTAGCTACATTGAGCTGTAAGTAAAGTCTATAGATGGAAAATACAAAGACAAACCAAATAGGAAGAGATCAAAGGCTTTTGTTAGGCATGTATTCATATATGAGCAGCTTTTCTTCTCCCTGTATGCCACAACCCAAAAAGTCTGACCAGGTTTCTGTGTTGAAGTTTTGCAATTACTGTGACTTCATTCATGAACTCCTCTAATCCTTGCCATGATTTCCTGGATAGTCTTTTTTACTGCTATTTCCTTGCCATCAGACAAGACACCCTACAAATTTCAGTTGAATATATATATTTTTTATCAGCAAAAAGAGGGCAAAAAACATCAAAAGCAAAACCAAATGATCCCAACTAGGTTTGCACGAAAAACAAGCCCAATCATTTGCTACCACAAACCGAGTTGGTGAGAACCCAACAAAAACAGACAAAACAAAAGCAGAATAATAGAAAAATAAAACAAAACAACACAGTAATTGTGCTGGCAAAAACAGAATAGTTTCAGTTGAATATTTACTGATCAAAAAGGATAAAGGCCTACCAATTTTAGGGTCCAAAAATCGGCCAATAATTTGGACTTTTGATATTCATAGATATATCAGCGGTATCAAATATAAGCCACTGATATCGATATGTATCCAGATACTGTCATTTAAAACAATATTAAGCACTACCTGATTGATCACATTAAACAGAGAAGAAACTGTTACCTTGTAAACAAGTGCCGAACCCACCTTGTCCAAGCTTATTTGAATCAGAGAAGTTGTCTGTGGCTGCCATTATAGTAGCCAACTCCATGAAAGGCAGTTCCTGAGAACTGACAAATTCACCTTCTTGATTAATGGCAACACTAGGTGGGTTTACCAGTCATGTAACAATGCACGTTGGCTTCTTTCCTCATCTGCAGGGCAGGGAGACTCTTCTGTTAATGGTAGTTATTACATTGATATGTACGGGAATGTAGTTTGTTGGTTACTTCAGCATTTGGTCAACAATAAGTCTTGAAATACAAAATAGAACACAGAAAACGCTTGTTCTGTGTCCGATTTTGTGCTGGTTTCTGTGTTCTTAAACATACTATTTCGTAAATTTACCCTTTTGTGTTCCATTGCTTCGCTGACGCCGAATAACATAGCAGCCAGCAGCAAGGCCTGCCAGCACAGAATGTTGTTGCACCAGTAACTAGCATACCCACCATAATCTTCTTTCTTTGCCCTGTTTGTTTGGGGAAAAACCTTTGTTTTTCAATTTCAGTTCATGTTGTATACACTTGTCTATTAAAATAATAAAATTCTAATGACAATAGACTTGTTTGGCAAATTGTTTTCAGGATAATTATTGAAAACACTCATATTAGCAAACACTTTAAAGTTTTTTTGCAATTTTCATAAACTATTTTTGCCCAAAATTTAAAATGACATTACAGTATACTATATTTTGGCTACCTAAACTTCAATAATGGTTTCAGACTAAAACTAACTAGCTTTTACCTGTTAATAGATGCTTAGACAAGCAATATGGTTTTCTAGTTTTCTTCAAGCATGTGGCAAACAGGCTTTAGCATAGACAAAGTAGCTAATTTACATTCAATTTTCTTACCATTGATAGTAGGTTCGTTTGTAAAACTGGTATAGCTGAAACCTCATGTTGCAGTTTCTGCTGAAAATTGTACTGCCTTGGCGATAACTGCAGCACCCTTCAAGGTCTCAATTTCAAAATTCAAACAACCTCTACATTAAGCTATGAGAGATGTCTCTTGTGCACTGTACAAGCCCATAGATTGATTCATTCCTTGAAAATTTGGTTTTACCAGTAACAAACATGAGGTTAGAAGAATTGACAGTGGCTTCATCCGAGAGTTTATTCATATAATCCTTCAAAACTTTAATAAAACTAACACGGTCTGATATATTTTTCTCCTGTTTGTTGAGTCAGGATACAATCCATTATAGACCATCAAGGAAAAGAAAGGCAGGTGTGAGTATCGTACTTGACAGAATTCATGCCATATAATTGCATTTTGGGTTGGACACTCTGTCATGATCTCCTGGCTTGCATTCTTTATGCAATCCCGACACACTTCAAGAGTGACATCCCCTCTGCAAAGAGCTTGCCCGTAAACTTGTCAGTATTGTTTCGATTAGTAGCTGTTGAAGCCTTGATTTAATGGAGTGTTCGATGATAGGGACTCAAGAAGGATCTTGAGGTTGTTCCCAAATCGGCTATTTGGTGTGTAATTAGTTGGACTTGAATCACAAGATATGGATTTAGGATCTGCAGAAACAGAGTCACAGGGCAAGAACAGGCACAACATTAGGAATATCATAGCTGAAAGTGCATCTTTGTTAATCTGCCTAATATGAGACCACATTTGTGCTAATTTTAGCCAAAATGCTTGACAGATAAGAATAGAAATCGGATGACAATAGGAAAGAGATATGCTCTACGTTTTATTGAACCCCAAGGTGTTTTGGCTTGAGTCAATAGTCAGTCACTTGGCCCTACATGGTTTGGCTCTATTGATTGCTATCAATTTCTTTGGCGCCACAACCGTAGCGATAAGATTTGTTGGACCAGCGTGGAGGGGACGCTTCTCAAGATTAGACGATTAACACATATACCCAATTATTAATTTTTTTAAAAAAAAAATTAAATCAGAAATATATTGAGTTACCAAAATTGTTAATTGAAATATTTTTGATATCATTAAAATTATTAAATAATAATTTTATTAATAGAAGGGGTCATTTTATTCAATGTAGAAAAAATAGAAGGGATCTTTTGTTATCTATCTGTCTATCTATCTTATTATAAAGTGAGCACCCTTATTGTCTTGAAACCTTTGTTTTTTATCTTACGTGTTTACTTTTTTTATTTGAAGTGAAAAAAAAAAAAATTAGATTAGATAGATGAGAGGAGGAGATTTGAACCTTAGACATGTCGAATGAATAAAACTCTTATCACTTAACTAACACAATATATGATAAATGTTTTATTTTATTTCTATTTATTTGAATTACACCGCATCAGCGTGTAACCCTTAGTGTGATTAAAAATTTATAGGGGGCAGGATATAATTTTCAAATTTACTGAAGGCAATTCATATTTTAAGTAAATCTGAAAAAATATATTTGTAATTTACTCAAAAAACAAATATAAGAAATTACGACCGAAAAAGATACAAGGTTTGACTCTGGTAACAAAATAAACTCTTAATTTTTTATTTTATCAATTTAATTCCTAATTTTTTGATTTTTCTTTTTCAATCTAAATGATTCGCATATTTCTATTAAGTAAAATAAAAAAAATAAAAAAAAAAACAGAGAGAGAAAGTATTTTAGCCACTAAACTCAATATAAATGTACATAAAATGTTTAAAATATTATTTTTTGTTAAGTTTAATGGTTAAAATACAATTTTTTTCATCAGTATTTTTTAACGAAAATAAACAAATAATTTAAATTGAAAACAAATCAAAATATTAAAGTTTAAATTAATATAATAAAAAATTCAATGCTTATTTTATTACAAATATCAAATCCTAAAGTTTGTTTTTGTTTTTTGTTTTTGTTTTTTAAGTTTCCAAAAAAACAAGTATTCAATTAGACAAACTGATCATTTTCTTCGAAACTTCATAACCACAATTAATTTGACTGACAAGCACAAATGTCTATAGAAAAATATAAAAAAACGAGAAATATGACCATTCAATTTGAAAGGGGAAGTATATAATTTTCAAGACATGGTGGTGGACTGCCAACCACAAAGAAGGCATCAGCATCTTCAGGTTTGAACGAGTCAACTCAAATCGAGGAGTAAGTTACTTAAATTTGGTTTAAAAATTGAATAATATTACGAATTTCTCTTTATTAATTCAAAAATTATTCAAAATCTTTATTTTATGATTTAAATTTATTCTATACTTGGATTTCACACCATACAAATTCAATCACAACTACACAATTTCATTCGAAGTAAATTTGGAGAAGTAAAAAGTAGACACCTAGAATTATTCTTAAAAAATTTTTAAGTTTCAAAACATGCTTAGATTCATTTTCAATCACAAAGAAGTTTTTCATTAAGTCACGCTAGCTTGGTTTTATATAATGCTTTAAATTTTGGGTAATTTACAAAAAACCCTTGAACTATAATCCATTATATTTTATTGTTTAAATTTCAAAACTCAACAGTTAATCCCTTAAAATATTATGTTATTACAGTTAACTCATTTTGTTAGAATTTTGTTAAGAATTTACACAAAATTAGATCATCTGTAAAGTACATGACGTATTTATTAAATTTTTAGGTCAATAATGGCCTAAAATGATTATCTTCATTTGCATTTTGTTACTAAGATAAAGAAACAAAGTATAAATGAAAACTTGATAATAAAAAAAAGAAGGTACAAATAAAATTACCATATAAGAATATTATTATCCTAAAACAATCATTAATAAATATTATTATCCTAAACATTTAATATTATGTGTCACGTGTTTTGCACATTACCTAATTTGTGGTGTGAGCAATATAAGACATTTTAATGACAAGTACACTTTGAATATTCCAAATAAGAATTGGAATGAGTTAGAAAATCAGTCGACATTTTAATGACAAGTGAAATTTGAAAATTTCAGATAATAATTGGAATAAGTTAGAATATTATTCCTTCCACATCCGATCACAATTCCTCGGTTGCCTTTCATGATAAATGACCTGTCATAAGAGACAGAACAGAAGGATGCGAAAGGCAAGAAAAAGACCATGGTAATGACAATACCTAGAAAATTATTAGCGGCTGTTTTGGCAACTTGGTTTTTAACTTATTTTGATCGTATTACTTTTCATATTTTTTATTTATTAAAAGATGAAAAAAATTTTAAAAAATTAAAAAGTCAATTTTTAACAAATTTTTCAAAATACCGTTAGGTACTCTTAGAGTGTCACACGTCCATATTCTTTTATCAATCATCATTCATTATATTCTTATATTCGTCAATCACTCAATATAAAATTATAATATCTCACATTATCCACCAATCATTATACAATAGACGTGACCGCACTCCCAGAATACCCAATAATCACCCAATTTTTATTAAGGAAAATTACAGGACGAGTCCCTTTAGTTCGAGTAAACTTTCATTTTGATTTTCGTAATTTTAATTTAAACAGTTTCGTACATATATTTTAAATTTTGTTGTAATGTGATCTTTCTGTCATATATTGCTAACATTTTGAATGAAAAAACATCGTGTGCAAAATTGGAGGGACTGTTGTAAAATTCAAAACAAAGTTTCACTTTGATGCACTAGTTTTGCACATGGTTTTTTTTTTTTTTTTTTTTTTTTTTTTTCATTTTAAAGTTTAACAATAAATGACCAAGGAATCACATTACAATAGAATTGAAAGTATAGATTTAAATTGTTCCAATTAAAATTGTAGAAACTAAAGTGATACTTTACTTAAATTGCAGAGACAAATTGTGTAATTTACCCTAATAGAAACCATTACTCAACTTGGCTTAATCGATCACCGAGGCATAATATCATAAATGGCTTATTCATTAATATAATAATCTTTATCATTTGATTTATAATGATCAGTGAATCTCCCCACAGAGAACGCAGGTCGTTCGAGTAGGTTAAGAGTTTCTTCACTTTTTAGCATAACCATAACCGATAACATCGTAGGCTTGTTATATGCATCTTCTTGAACACACAATAAACAAAAATGCATGTACCTTAAGAACTCATCAAGATTACAAAATTTGTCAATAATGGATCAATCATTTCCAGCCATTTCCCTTCATTTCATAATTGACATACTTGTAGCATTACCGATCCAGATATACTTATTTGAGCAAAACTTGCAACAAGACTATCAATTTTGAGAAGTATAGTCTTACTCAAGCTGAATAAACTTACATATGCTATAAGACTAGGGGCATGCTTAGTGAGATGGAAATTAGCATTTCTCTTCCCAGTTGTAATCTCAATCAAATGTATATAGGGTCAGAAATTAAACTCCAAATTAAGTGTGGACCCAAGTGTTGAGGTCGCCCCATCAAGATGACCCTGAATGACTAAAAGAGTATGGGCTAAAGCCCAAGGGAAATGGAGCCTTGATTGGGCGAAACAAGTCGACCGCTTAGGGTCGAGCAGAACTCCATGAAGGAAAATGCTTAAGTGAAGTTGCAAAGGAACACATACAGCGGTCAAGTTGAGAGGCAACATATCACGGCGATCAAGTTCTTTGAGGCACTTTGCCTCGATTCCCCAATATTGTCGGTTTTAGCATGCCGTCAAAGTTGTTGAGGAAAAGACAAAGACAAAGCAACTAAGTTGTAGAGGCAACACTTGCGACGACCAAGTTATAGAAACCTTTGTGATTCAACGTTGCCATTCCAAGTATTATCGGTATATGCCATTTCAAGTATTGTTGGTACATGACCATTTGGGTTAGCAAGGGAGAAAACCAAAGTAACTAAGTTGTAGAGGTAGTACTTGCGATGCCAAAGTTACGGAGTTATTTTGTTGCCGCCATTTCTATTATTATCTTACGCCATTTGAACTTGCGCGAAAATAGTATGCATAACTAATATGCAAAAAACATCGCCAAGGTGATAGCAACCTTAAGGAGAAGCCTACCCTCTGCGAGTAGAGGCTAATACTTAGTCTTGATAGCAAGCCCCAAAGTTCATGAACTTGGTGCAAATAAGAGCCTCAAGACTTACTGGTTGGGCGATGGCGGCCTAGAGATACCAACTTCTGTGACGCGGCGATCCCACGAAGATGGGCGGGGTAGCAGAGTGTAAGGACTCCTTTCCATTACCCAAGTCATGGACCTACCTTAGTTGCACATGAGGACTAAAAGCTCCCTTGGGCTTGGTACTAAGGCATAACATGGTTAATAGCAGACTGGTTGTGGCCTTCTCCTTGGGAAAGTAAGGAGTTTGTGGTTGGGTGGCTAGGGTGGAGGTTTATTTGAAGTGAACCACGAACATAGCCGATACTTGGCTAATAGAGTCTTGAGAATGCATGTCTTGGCTAAATAAAAGCGAGAAGGCAAGTCACGTGACAAACCTCTGCAATTACAAATACTCATTTTTAAAAAATTATTTTACAAAATTAACACAAAAATAAAATTCCTAACTACTCTCCTATGCAACAATAAAATTACCAAAATTGTTAATCGAAATATTTTTGATATCATTAAAACTTATTAAATAATGATTTATTAATAGAATGGGTCATTTTTATTCTGATGTACAAAAAAAATAGAAGAAATCTTTCATTATGTGATTAAAAATTTGAAGGGGGCAGGATATAATTTCCAAATTTACTGGAGGCAATTCATATTTCAACAAATTTGAATGAATATATTTGTAATTTATTATAAAAAAAAATATAAGAAATTACGACCGAAAAAAAAAAAGTTTGACTCTGGTAACAAAATAAACAATTAATTTTCTATTTTATCAATTTAAATCCTAGTATTTTGATTTCTTTTCAATCTAAATGATCCGCATATTTTCATTAAGTAAAATCAAAGAGAGAGAGAGAGAGAGAGAATTTTAGCCATTAAACTCAATGTTGTAGACACCCCATTTTTGACCGACCTTAAGACTCAGACGTCATCGATTGAACGCTCAGTGATTGCGCATGTTGTGCTCGTTTCGAGTTTTCAGAGTTTTCGGCTGAGTGCCTTGCCTCCGGGCCTCTAAACTCTTTGTGCATTGGCTCGGTTTGTGGACCAAGCCTTGTTTCTCTTCCCTAGAGGGAGGGAGAGGTCTTGTAGACCACTTTTTGTGGTCGTAGACCACTTTTCCCGCTTGGAAACTAGTTTTCGATTTTCGGAGCCTTCGACCGCGCGCCATGTCTCGGGACCGCTTAACGTTCTCCGTTTGGCGTGGTTTTTGAACCATACCTTGTTGCCTTTGCCTAGAGGGAAACTGTGGTCTTGGACACCACTTTTGTGATCGTAGACCACTTTTGATGCCCGTAGAATAGTTTTCGAGGCTCCTGGCTGCACGCCTTACCTCCCGGACTTTCGTCTTGCATCCTTTTTTGTTTGTTTTTTGTACAAACCTTGTTTTCCTTGTTTGGAAGGTAGTACAAGGGTGGGAGACCAGTTCTTCCCCTTGGAGACCACTTTCCTTCCTGCCAGCCAGTTTTCTGGTCGGGCAACTGGTTTTCTTGGTCTTTGGGCCATATTTTCTAGTCGGCCACCACACCATTGTGTAGATGCGCCCGTGGGCTTCGCTCAACAGTTCGGACTCCCTTTTGTTTGTTGCGGTTCTTAATCTGAACCAAAGAGTCCAACTCTGGCAAATCGTTTTGAGAAAAATAGATTTTGAAAAGAAGTGCCAAACATGGACTGCTTTGTCAGATACAGAGTCGCCACCTAAATATTTTATTTTGGAAAATTTAGGAAACCACGACTCGGTGCCAAAAGGCCGCGTGTGTCGTCATCACCAAAGTTACCTCGGCTCGGGAACTTGGAGTACGATTGGGAAAGGTCACTATGAGCACCCCTCTGCGTCCGAAGATCGGCCTCTACTAAGTGATATCTTGTTTTGAAAACGTTATGTGTTCTTGTTAGGTTATTAGCCTAGATTTACTAGGTTATGCACAACAAACAAGTATAGACCAAATCGCCTAAATTGGAACAAAACATTTAATGTTTGTTTTGAAAATGGTTTGCTACTGCAAGTAGGCTAAAATGCGAGTTTTGCCACCCTCAAATGGGCTTTTAGAAAAGATGGTTTTGCCACTAACTAGTGGGCTTAAAACTCAGTTTAATGCATTATCCCAATTTAAGCAATTCAACCTCCATCCCACGGGCATTCAGCGGTTATATCACATAAGCGACTAGCCTCATGGTAATCATGCTATTATGGCAACACTCACACGCATGCGGTATGCTAAAGCATAACAACACCTAGTACTCCAAGCCAAAAGCGAAACCTAGTAATCAAATGTATGATCCTAGTTCATGTTAAGTGGCTAATGCAACACGAGCAAAGATGCAATCTAGGCAGCTCGGCTATCCTAAACATGGCATGTGAAATACGGGTAGCATGTATTCAATTTGGAATTGAAAATACGATGCGATTAGTATGATGGCAGGCGGTGCATGTAAACGAATGTATGGATGCACGCATGTTATCATACTATTATGCTAATTTAAATATGCCCTAATCTACCATCATAAGCAGGTAAATAAAAGGGAGAAAGAAGTGGAGGTTGGAAGACATACACACCACTCACATACACTTATTACAAATGTTCCCTCACACGGAGGGACCAAAAGAATATACAGTCCCAAATAGTACAGTCCAAATACAGAATAAATTATTACAAAAATTCTAATTATCAAATTAAGTCAAATGTAAAAAGAAGGGGCCTCACCGCCTAAAGTCATAAATGATGCATGCTCGATCCGTCTTGCAGAAAACCCGCACCATACCACTTTCTTTGCCTCTGTTTTCCTTTGTCTTGCCTTTCCAAAGCGCCAAAGTCCCGAGAATACCTTCTATGCACACTACTTCACACCATCAATTTGGATGAAATGGCCACCGCCATGTAAAATGTCTGTCATTTGCTTATGAGGTTGTCGGCCACCAATACATTGCCGGTGGCACTCTTTCTTGCCGATTGACAAACAATTCTGCAGAATCGGTTTTTGACAGCAACAAGGACAGACAATGTATGGCATGGAATTTTGGGCACATGTAAGCATGGCCATGTTTCCTATCATGTATGGGACTCAAGGAAGCATGGCCCCTGGTCCTGGGCCACCAACTATGCATTTTGATGCATGATGGCCTAAAGGGACCAAGATTGCATTTCAATGAATATGCATGCAACACGTAAATGAAGACCAAGACCCTATCATGTCAAGGTCAAGGGCCTCGGTGGTAGAGAGTTGAGACAAGTTGCATCACTTGTGGTATGAACTCTTCTCAACCCTCACACTTGGCTCGACACCCCAAACCAAGTAATGCAATGCATGTTGTGCAAACATGGCTCCACAATGCAACCTAATACTAAAGTGCAAACATGTCACATGTAATGCAATCTATCATGTTGAATATGCAATGCTAGACATGGATGATCATGCAAAAGATTAGCATGTGACAAGACCTTATTAAACAAACATGCAACAAACATGAGATAAGCATGTAATAGTGGACTTAAACCATAAGGGCACCTCAATCCACCCAAAACAAGTGGCCAAAAGTGTCCAAAAAGGTGGACAAGTGTTCAACCAATATGCAAGCCAATGGGCCTAAAGCTAAGGCACCAAAGAGAGCATCTTACCACCACTAACATGACTACTCATGGCATGTATTATACAAGCAAAAACAGAATTCTAGCATGCGAAAATACACCCAAACCCTCTGATATGGCAGCCCCAAAGTACCCTAAACATACAAGCATGCACAAGGCCTATTTCAAGGCACAAAAGAACAACCTTCCAAGGCATGAAAGTGATGACCAATGCAAGCATGTAAGTATGGATTAGGGACTGAAATATAGCCTACAATGATGCTGAATCATGAGAAGAAGCTAAGTTAAGCATGCTAGTGATCTACACAACCAAGGCTTATGAGCCAAAATGCAAAGCAACCATACCAAGCATGCCAAACATGGCAAAATCAGTGACTAACAGACCTAAAACATGACAAATCATGACCAAAAGCTTCAATAAGCCAAGCTAAAACATGAGGATATACAAGGCTAAACACATGGCACATTTCTAGGCAAAGTAAAGCACTTCAAAGCAAGTATAAGATGCATGCTAAGGGCTACAAATCCAACCAAAAACAGAGATATAACATATCATATGAACACCAAATAAGCTCTAAAATGAAGCCAAAACAAACCAAGTATGCATGCTCCCTTATGAGCCAAAAACAAAGGCAAAGAGGGACAAAGAGAGAGGGTGTCCTCCCTATACAAGACTTCAAACCACCTTCCTCACCACTAAAAACCCACTGGTTTTCGGTGGTGAGAAGACTCAAAACCAAGGCAAACAAAGCCTCAAGAAAAGGCACCAAAGAGGCCAAAATAAGGCCTAAGAGGGTGAGTTTGCACTCAAACCACAAAGTGACCTTAATGAAAGTTCTAAAGCAAGAAAATATAAGAATTTTTCATGTTATACACAAGACCCAAATCAGTATACAAGGCAGGCAGAAACTTGTTGCAAAAATGGGGAAACTAAAGTAAAGTGCTCACCCTTGAAGAAACCTTGAAGAACAGATGATCCAGTCACTCTCTATTGATCAAAACCAGTCCAAAAGCTCAAGAATCAACCCTCCAAGCCTCCCAATCTCGAGCTAAGGTGTGATAGTGTGTGTGTTAGTGCAAAAGTAAGGTAAAACTACACTTTTAGGCCTAAAAACACACACACAAGAGGAGAGAGAGGGAAAATCTAGAGAGAAGAGATATATGACAGATATATAGATATAAAGCTCTGGTTTTTGGTTCAAGAATGGCCAACCCCTAACAAAGGGAGAAATATGATGCTTATATAGGCAAAATAAAGCCAAGAAGCTTAGTGGCTAAGCAAAGGAGAAAGGGTCAAGAGGTGCAAAGGGGTCTTGGCTTCTTGGAGAAGCTAAGACAGCTGGCCAAGCTTCTCTAAGAAGCTTGGCCAAAGGGTTCAACCTTCTAGAAGGTTTGGGGGTTCAAAGGTGCAAAGGGGTCACTCCCATGCACGGGAATGAGTGATGGTGCATTCGGTACACGGCATGCACCATGCCTCGAAGTATAGGTGCCTGTGGCCACCAAAAGGGGTCACCGGCCAAGAAAAGTGCCGGTCAGCAAAATATAGTGCTGACGGCCAAAGGTTTTAAGAAAACACTGCCGGTGGCACAAATGTGCAGCCGGTGATGATAGGGGAGGGCCGGTGGGGTGTGTGGATGGCCAACAAGCCATTCCCTGCCCTTGAAGGCAAAAACACAGGTGTTTGGGGCAAAAACACAGGTGTTTGGTGCCAAAACCGAACACGAAGCAGTCGAGTCAGGAGGTCTTGAGGCAAGGCGCGCAGTCGAGACCTCCGGGAACTCGAGACGAACACAAACATGGATAATCACCGAGTGTTCAAACGGTGACGTCCAAGTCTTGAGGACGGTCAAAAATGGGGTGTCTACAGTTGCCCCTCTTTGACAGAACTCGAAAGTCAAAACAATGACGGGAGTGAATGTCAAAGCCCAGAGACGACCCATTTTTGACAAGGCCGAAGACTTGGACAAACACGCAAGACAAACAAGGCATGCGTCCAAAGGCAGGGACAAAATGCAACTGAAAATGCAAGAAGCTGAGCATAACTTATGATCACGCAAAGAAAGCTGTAATGAAGCACGCATGCGATAGTTTTAAGCCAGCATACACCAGACTACACTACAATGCAGAAAGGATGTAAGAGAATTATGTAATTCTCGATACGTCTCATGCGGAGGATACAATACTGTCGGTTAGCGGTTGCACCCGACCTCAAATGAGCCGTACATACAATATCGTGCACTGTAAAGAAAACAAACTTAGTACAATATGTCGTTAGTAACATGCATGACAAAGCAATCGAAAGTGCGTGACAACGCATGCAATGTGTATAGAAAAATAGCGGGATTGAACACATGTGAGTAAAGCAATGCACGCATGCAAGCAATGTGTATACAAAGAAACCTGGAATTAAACATATGCAAGTAAAGCAAGCGGTCAACGCGAGCAATGTGTATGGAAAGGGAATTTGAACACATGTAAGTAAAGTGATGCACGCATGCACGCAATGTGTATAAAAGGGGAACTTGAACACATGTAAGTAAAGCAATGCACGCATGCATGCAATGTGTTTAGAAAGAAACTTGAACACATGTAAGTAAAGCAATGCACACATGCACGTAATGTGTATAAAAAAAGAACTTGAACACATGTAAGTAAAGCAATGCACGCATGCACGCAATGTGTATAAAAGGGGAACTTGAACACATGTAAGTAAAGCAATGCACGCATGCATGCAATGTGTATAAAAGGAGAACTTGAACACATGTAAGTAAAGCAATGCACGCATGCACGCAATGTGTATAGAAAAGGAACTTGAACACATGTAAGTAAAGCAATGCACGCATGCATGCAATGTGTTTAGAAAGAAACTTGAACACATGTAAGTGAAGCAATGCACGCATGCACGCAATGTGTATAAAAAAGGAACTTGAACACATGTAAGTAAAGCAATGCACGCATGCACGCAATGTGTTTAGAAAGAAACTTGAACACATGTAAGTAAAGCAATGCACGCATGCACTAATGTGTATAAAAAGGAACTTGGACACATGTAAGTGAAGCAATGCACGCATGCACGCAATGTGTATAAAAAAGGAACTTGAACACATGTAAGTAAAGCAATGCACGCATGCACGCAATGTGTTTAGAAAGAAACTTGAACACATGTAAGTAAAGCAATGCACGCATGCACGCAATGTGTATAAAAAAGGAACTTGAACACATGTAAGTAAAGCAATGCACGCATGCATACGCAATGTGTATGGAAAGGAATTTGAACACATGTAAGTAAAGCAATGCGCATGTACGCAATGTGTATGGAAGAAACTTGAAATTGAACATGGTAAAACATATTTCCCATGATGCTGGAATGTAATGTGTTACAACATGGTATAATTGAAATGATTCATGGAATCACAAGATATAAAAAGGATATGGAAAGGAACGTCCTTCGCATGTACCGAGCATCGCTCACAAAAGTCATGACCTGAGGTCAACTCGAAGGTCAACTTACGTTTCGAAAATGCATTTTCTTGTATTTCCTTGAATGATGAAGGTGCTTAACCACACAATTGACCCAAATAAGGGCGCGGAAGGTACAATAACCGAAAGGGGAGGTTATCGGTGCCAATCCCGGTACTCTGCTACCCTGCTATTCTCCTGCTTTACTTTCCTTTTTATTAGGAGTTTAAGCACATTGCATTGCTTCAGGCAGGTTCTACTTTTTGAAATTGCATATTTTTACAAAAAATACATGACGGAAATGAAACAGCTATTTGTTCAAAAGGTGTTACATTTGCACATTCTACGCATCGCATCGCAAGGCATCACATAACAATGTGACTGAAATTGACACTGTGTTTTGAAAACGACGCATCGCATCGTAATAATCAGGTAGTGAACCAATTACAACTCGATAAGCAAAGCAAAGGGACTCGTTATGACCAACCAGGTGCGAGTACAACTCGATAATCAGCACAAAGACTTAAAGAGAGTGAAATACAACTCGATAAGTAAATATACAACAACTCGATAAGCAAATGGGCGCGCCCTCGTGAGAATCGGTCACTGGAGGGTGTTGGAGGGTGGTGGGATTCCCCAATCGTTAGCATGGAAAGCTCAGGGGACAAGGGAGAGAACCACCGTCCCAGCAGAAAGTCCATCGGCCGAAAAATTGATCCACCGGCCAAAACTGATGGCCGGTCGGCAATATATTTGGTCGGTCGGCCAAGAGTGGAAGGAACTAGCAGAATGCTGACACCTGTCCTCCATTCAACCTTATCTTCCACAAAAGGATCTCAGCTTCGTAGTTTTCCTCATTTCCACACTGGTTTACTCCAAATAGAGGAATTTCTTGCCCAAAATCTCGCAACTTGGATTAACAACTTGGATGGCTCGGAAAAGCTGAATTTCTGGGCCTTTGGCATAAACACACTATTCACTTTGCGTCGTACCCCGCTGCATTTTCCATTTCTTCGTGCCGCGGCAAGGTTTTGGAATCCGGTGACACATGTCTTTAGCTTTAGCGGGCAAGAGGTGTGTCCTACCTTCGAAGATTTCCAAGCTCTGATGGAATTTGAGCGCAATGAAGAGATTCTGCCCCAACTTCATTTTGGCCATGCCCAAGCATTAGGGAAAATGTGTGGGCTCTCAATACCCGATGCTCATTCTTTAATTTGTGATGGGATGCTGGATGTTCCGAGCTTGGTTTGCCATTTTTCTGAGACCGGTGATCGCGGTGACCATCACTAGCAAGGCTTCCGGCGACACGCCCTCTGTTTGTGCATGCTATCTCATTTTCTGTTTGTCTCAGGTTCCGGAGGGTCTAGTGTCCGGTTGATTGAGGTTGCCCAAGGCTTGAAGGAGGGCAAAAGCTGCATTGCCATGATTCTGGCTGAAACATTGTTGGGTTTAGACGCCTTTTATCGTCGAGAGACGACCAGATTAGCAGCGAGTCCACTATTACTGCAGGTAATGTTTCCCACCCGATCTCACATATATATTTGCTCACATCACTCGGCCCTCAGGCTCGGTTTTTCTCACAAAACCCTTTTCTTACTTGTTCTCTCATCGTACATCTCTCTATTCTTTATTCTCTCATTTTTCATCCCTCCCCAGGTATGGTTGATGGATAAACTGCAGGTTGTGGACTCTTGCCCAGCTTACTCAGCTCACGGTTACTTCTTTCGGCAACGCCTAGTTGATGCCCTTGATGAGGGTTGGTGGTTTGACTGGATGTACAGCTTGTCCGCAGATCGTCTTGCTTGGCGGTGCCCTTGGCTCAATCTCCCGGTAATGAGCTACAGCATGACCCGTCAGCCCGGGATTCGATTGATTAGCTTGACTCACTGTGTCTTCTACTTTCCATTTAGTATCCTGCGCCAGTTCGGTCATGATCAGACATGCCCGCCGGAAGGGATAGAGTACCCGGCTACATTCCCGATTCGAGGTGCCTGGTGGCCCGATATGCCATGATATGGAGACGAAGAACTCTGGCCCCCGCCTTCACCTTGCACTTTGTCTAATGAGTGCTTGGATTGGCTTAATGAAGAGGCACAGAAGGGCCCACTTTGGCATCGAGGCTTCGACCGGCTACGGGAGGCACAGGAGCACCTGACTTGACTATGCCCCGGATTTATTGCTTTATTAGTACTTTCAAGTTTTCTTTATGAATGTAATAAAAAGCAACTTCAATTGTATGCAAGAGCAAGAGAACTCTGTATTGAAATCAATGAAATTGAAGATTGTGGTACTGAAAATTTTCCGCTTTGGTCCAGAAATGGTCATAGTTGTAAAAAGATTTATTTGAACAAAGTCACCTTTATTAAAACTTTTCAAAACTATTTTCGGTATGAATCAGAACTGAACATGCCTGAAATTTGTCACTGAGATGCACAACCCTGGATCCTAGCAACTGGAAAGTTGCCCCTTTGTTTGAACAGTACCGCGGCACTGTACAGCAACGGAAAGTTGCCCCTAGTCTGAATAGCACTGTACCGAAGATTGCGATAGTCGTTGATGAACAAAGATGACCAAGATGATCAAATGGACAAAGTTGATCGGGGAAAAGTTTATGGCTGAACTTCAAGATAAAGCTGCCTACGTATCCCAAAGATGGAAATCAAGCCTTACGTAGTTCAGGCTTGGGTTCACTCGAGTATTTTCACTCTCCTTTTGCGCTCTAACTTTTGCCAAGGCCGCCCTTTGCGGGTTTTCAACCTTCGAGCTTCGGTTTTATATTTTCTAATTTTTGCGCTGAATTTTGCCTAGGTCGCCTTTTCGGTTTTCGGCCCATGAGCCTCTCGGGGTAATATTTCTTCAACTTGTCCATGTTGATCGGTTGGGAGAACTCTAGGCCATCTAGGTCCATCGAACCACTGACTCCACGACGGATAGACTTGATGATATAGGGACCAGTCCAATTGGGTCTGAACTTGCCCCTCGGATCGTGGATGGGAGCTCGGTTGTCTTTCAGCACCAAATCTCCTTCCTTCAAACTCCTGGACTTAACCTTCTTGTTGAAAGCCCGGGCAATTCTGCGCTGATATCCTTGGATGTGGTACAGTGCTTTCATTCTTCTCTCATCAAAGAGCATGAGTTCCTCGAATCTACTCTGCTGCCAATCCGCCTCGACTATTTGACACTTAGCCAATACTCGTAAAGACGGAACCTCAATCTCTATAGGTAAAACGGCCTCCATCCCATAAACCAAGGAATACGGAGTCGCCCCGGTAGAAGTTCTAATTGAAGTTCGGTAGCCCCACAGAGCAAATGGCAACTTATCTGGCCAGTCCCGGTAGATTTCCACCATCTTCTATAATATGTGTTTGATGTTCTTGTTGGCGGCCTCAACTGCTCTGTTGGTCTGCGGCCGATATGTAGACGACTTATGAAAAGCCACATTGTATTTCTCCAACAAATCAATCACCTCCTTCTTGAAGTGGGAACCATTGTCTGAAATGATCTCATTCGGGACTCCATAACGGCAGATGATGTTGTTTCTGATGAACTTCGCGACATGCGAAGCCTTCAACACCGCATAAGATTAGGCCTCGACCCACTTCGTAAAGTAATCTATTGCTACCAAGATAAACTCATGCCCATTCGACCCCTTTGGGGTAACAGCCCCAATCACATCAATTCCCCAAACTGAAAATGGCCACGGCGAAGTCATGTTGTACAGCTTTGATGGCGGGATGTTTATGCGATTTGCGTGAATCTGGCATTTGTGGCATCGCCGAACAAAGCCGATACAATCCTCTTCCATGGTAGACCAGTAGTAGCCCTATCTGAGGATCTTCTGTGCCAGCATTACCCCGTTCATATGTGCCCCACATTCTCCTCCGTGGATGGCCTCCATCAGGCGCTTCGACTCTTTAGCTTCTACACACAGCTTGTGCATTCCTAGGTGACCTCTTTTATACAGCTTACCCATGCAGATAATAAACTGAACAGCCATTCTTCTGATTGCCCTTTTGTCCTTGGCATTTGCCCCTGGTGGATACGCCTCATTCTCCAAAAAGTTCCATATGTCGTAATACCAGGGGTTGTTGTCCTGCACTTCATCTATGGCAGAGATTGACTCATAGGCAGGTGCAAATTTCTGGTCAATAATGACTGGATGCATCCGGACTCCAGATGGGATGTCTATTATGGAAGATAGAGTTGCTAGCGAATCTGCGAACCTGTTGTTCTCTCTTACTAGGTGAGTGAAATTTAGCTTCTCAAACCGAGGAATTAACAAATCCAAGGTCTGGTGGTAAATTATCATCTTTTCCTCCTTGACTTTCCAGTCTCCTTTTGCTTGAGACACAACAAGGTTCGAATCCCCAATGACGTCCAATCGTCTTGCCCCTAGTTCTAGGGCCGCTTCTAGACCGGCAATACATGCCTCATATTCTGCCTCATTGTTCGAGACTTTGAACCGGAGCTTGAATGCTAAAGGGATACGGGAATCGTCAGGCGCTATCAGTAACACCCCTATCCCATACCCGTATTGATTTGACGCTTCTTCAAAGTACATCGTCCAAGTTTCATCTTCGATGCGCAAAATGGCTTCATCTGGGAATAGGTACTCAACCGCTTCATCCCCTTCAACCGGGTGGTCGGCAAGGAACTCTGCTACCGCTCTCCCTTTTACCGACTTGCACGTTACATACTTGAGATCAAATTCGGAGAGCAACAACAGCCAACGAGCTAGCCTACCCGTAAGTGCTGGTTTCTCGAAAAGATATTTGATGGGATCGAGTCGTGAAACCAACATTACAGAGTGAGCTAACAGGTAGTGCCGCAGCTTCCTGGTAGCCCATACCAAGGCCAAACAAGCCTTCTCCAGCAGAGTGTAGCGGGTCTCGTAATCCAGCATCTTCTTGTTCAGATAGTAGATGGCCCTTTCCACTTTATCTTCCGACTCTTGTGCGAGCATGCAGCCCATTGTAGTCTCGGCTACTGACAGATACAATATCAATGGTTTCCCCGGCTTTGGTGGTGACAACACGGGCGGGTTCTGTAAATATTCCTTAACCTGTTCAAAAGCTGCTTGGCATCGGCCGTCCCATTAGAACTTCTTTCCTTTCTTCAGGAGACCAAAAAGTGGTTCACAAGTTAAGGTTTGTTTTGAGATAAACCGCCTTATGAATTGCACTTTACCCAGAAAACCTCGCACCTCCTTTTCAGTCATTGGTGGTGGCATTTCTAAGATGGCATTGATTTTGGAAGGGTCGACTTCGATGCCCCTTTGGGTAATCAGAAATCCTAGCATTTTTTCCGCTGTAACACCAAACGTACACTTCTGAGGATTCAACCGCAGCCGAAATTCTCTGATCTTTTGGAAAAACTTTTGCAAGGCGGTGTGGTGGCCCTCTCTTTCTTTGGACTTGACAATCATATCGTCCACGTACACCTCGACCTCTTTATGGATCATGTCATGTAATATTGTAGTTGCAGCCCGTTGATATGTAGCCCTAGCGTTCTTTAGCCCAAATGGCATCACTCTGTAGCAATATGTACCCCACGGGGTGGTAAAAGCAGTCTTTTCCCGGTCTTCGAGTGCCATTACTATTTGATTATATCCTGAGAAGCCATCTATAAACGAAAGCAAAGCATGCCCCGCTGTGAAATCTATCAACTCGTCGATATGCTGTAAGGGAAAGTCATCCTTCGGACTGGCTCTGCTCAAATCCCTGAAATCCACACATACCCGGATTCTGCCATCCTTCTTCGGCCCTGGAACAATGTTGGCCAACCAAGTTGGGTATTCGGATACTACCAGGAAGCCTGCGTCAATCTACTTGGCGACCTCTTCTTTAATCTTAATGGCCCAATCAGGGCGGATCCTCCTAAGTTTCTGTTTGACAGGTCGGGCCTCGGGGTCAAGACGGATCCGGTGCTGTACAATCTCAGGGTCGATTCCAGGCATGTCTTCGTAGGATCACGCGAAAACATCTTTGAAATCTTTTAATAAAGCGACCAAGCGCTCGCGTTCCTCCGAAGATAACGTGGACCCGATCTGGACCAGCCGCGGGTCCTTCTCAGTACCAATGTTCACGGTAGTGATTTCATCAATTAAGGGTTTAACAAACCTCTCATACTCTTGTTCAATTAGTCGTTGCAAAACCGGAGGAATTTCGCCCTCGTCGTTTTCAACAAAATTTTGAAAGTCCTTATTTAAGCAATAAATCAAAGGTACAAAAAAGTACTCGGAAACCACATTCACCTCATTCTCATTATGTACTTCCAAACCGTCCAATTCTTCTGTTACAACAGACTCAAAAGAGAACGAAAAAGATGACCTGGACAGGACTGTGGCATCCGGGTTATCACCCCTAGGAATACCGGACTCAGACTCAGACGAGCTGGAACCTGATTCCGACTCACAAGACTCGGTGGAATCAGATTCCGGCTCACTACGACCGGTCTTTGCTTGACAAAAATCCCTCCTCGTACTGCCAGGTGAAGGAGGGTGCGACGGATGCATCCAAAATAGCTGATGGTAGGCCCGCAGCTGTTTCATCTTCGATCATGGACACCGAGGAGTCATCCCCCAAGCACAACTAGTCGATCAAAGGATCTGAAAGTAGACATGCCAGTGCTACCCCCATTTCAAACTCTGTGTCCGCAGACTCCAATTCTTTGCTATGCTCAACCTCGACTGTTGGGTCTGTCTGCTCTTCAGCAACATCATCCCCAAGCAACTGCAGGTCAAAGAAAGTTTCGAACCCTGGCAAGCGCTTCTTCTCTGCGTTCAGCCATGGCTCTAGAAAACCACAGAATGGAAAATCCTCCCCCTCCCGGACGAAGCGTCCGTTTAGGGTACCCTGTATGGGCCGATGCATCAATTCAAAGGGTTTCCCCATCTGTTTTGCTTTGGCTCTTCCAGCCATCTCTTTTCCTTTTCTTACCCAATCTTCCTTGGTGGGCAGATAACCCAAGCCGAAGGTATGAGGGTTGTGCGGCACTTCGGCCAATGCTGCAATGCCCTTACGGCCGCTCTTTCCTAATCCCATCCCGGGGATGTATTGGAGCTTGTTCATGAGATACACTGCTTGAGCACTGACATATATCCCCTCGTTAGCAGCCATGATATTACATGCGACTGAGCCTCGGCCAAGGTAACACCTGATATAAACACATCCTCCATGCCATGCTCGATTTCTAGAACGGCGTGGATACCTCCCAGTGGGTGGATTGATGAATTCCCAAAGACAATGGCTACTCCTTCCCATAGGGTATTTCACCATTTGATGCAAAGTAGATGACACCGCTTCACCGATGTAGCCACTAGCCCTAGAAGCAAATTGAAGGTTGCAGAACCTCCAAGACATGGAAATCTATCTCGTCTTTGGCCCAACCTTTGTCTGAACTTTAATTCCCATTACTTCTCTACTTGTATTGTCGTGACGCCCGGATGACTGGGGCATTGATGCAATCTGCGGTTTCAAGCCAATCGCATCGCCGTCCTTGTGGCAGCGTTGATGGCAAACCCGGTATCAACAAGTACCACCGGTATCCACTTATCTCTACATTCCACGGAGATGTAGAGGGGTTTATTGTGATTTATGCCCTCGGGCGAAAGTTCTTTGTCTGAAAAGGTTAATGCCGGGAAACCTCCTCCCGGAAAAACCAGCCCAACCAGATACTCTGGTGTAGTCTCTATAGAGAGTTTGGCCTTATCCATGGCCGTCAGGACAGCCTGCCTATGTACTCGTGAGGCCATGAGTAGTCCCCAGATGGAGATGTCTGCTTGTATCTTTTTTAGCTGTTTGAGTACAGCTTCCTCCTCAAGCTGCTTCTCCTTTTGCTTCTCAGCCTCTCTATCCTTCCCCGAGGCCTCTGGTTGATCTAGGTGTGGGGGTTTGAAGTACCGCCCACTCCGTGTCATGTGGTCGACCTCTCCAAGGTACCAGGTGTTATCAGGTTGGTTATTCCCCCAATCTTCGTCTGTGTGAGCAAGACATAAGTCCTCATCTTCCCACCACATTCCATCAGCGGCCGACAGAGACCTGTCCGGCTCTGGTATGACTGTTCTTGCGCTCGCAGCACCTTCCATCCACATGCCTGCAGTATTCTCGGTTCCTGTGCACACAGCAATTTCAGCTCCCACATGGGCCTTCGCCTTCCTGATTCTCTCGGAATCTTCAAAACTTGCTTGTTCCGACATAACTGACTGTTCAATAATCCCCGTACTCAAAATACTCCAATCTCGGGCGAAATTCTTAACACCGGCGCTCTCCGGCGATGTACTCTGTTCTTCGACCCTCGGCCGTTCTTGATATTCTCGCCCTTCTTGCCTGAAATTCTCCTACCACATCGGGTTGATCGTCCAACCACCCAATAATTTCTGCTGAATTCTCATAATCGAACCACGCGACTACCGCATCCTCTGGGTCTTGGTCGTTGTAAAGCTGGAGATTGGTGAAGTCCGTTTCCACAGCTGTTAGATTATCTGTTCCTTGTCCCAAACTATCTCCTTGGATTACACACAGTTCTCCTCCTGCTGGAAGTTCCACAACTGGCGCATCCTGACCTATCGATAAAATGTAGTCACCCGGACTATACGTTTTCTCAACACAAATTCCAGATCCCGCAGACTCTGGCCCAACAATCCTCTTTTCCTTTGGGATCTCCTCTCTCCTGTTCTCGGTGGTCACCACCGCTGGCTTAAGTTGGATTATGGAGATGTCCATCATGCACAAGTCGGTGCAATCAGGAAGGAACACCTCTGGCTTGGGCAGGTGGAAAGGTGTGATATAGATACTAGGATTGTAGGACACAATCCCAGTTTGGATGAAATTGAGTCTTTTGGGTGGTGGAGCTTGGTTATGTGTGGGGAGAGGGTTTGCAGTAACATTGGGTTTCTCGGGAGGCAGAATCAACCCGTTATCAATGAGATCTTGAATCTCATGACGTAACCAGAAACACTGATCGGTGTCGTGACCGTGCTGTTGGTGGAATGAACAATATTTGGCTGGGTTATGGGTAGAGGGGAGTTTCTCTGGTAAGGGCCACGGCTCTAGGGGCTTCAAGTGCCCTTTTTTGATTAGCACCCCCAAAGCCTTGGACAGGGGCATGTAAAGTGGGGCGAAGGTTCTGGTGTTCTTGGATGGGTATTTGGCTATTGGTGGGTTACTTCCGGACGCACCGGAGAATGGTGCAGCTTCCATATTTCTTGGAGGGAGGTTAGCGGTGACCATGCTCACTTCGGAGGCTCTCGTAGTTGTAGTGCCGCTCGGGCCTGCATTGCTACCACGATTGAAAGTTCGTCGGGGTTGCTCCCGGTCGTTATCAATCAAGCCTTGCTTCAAGGCATCCTCAATCTGTACCCCCATTTCGTGTAGGTCAGAAAAAGTAGGAAAGGGAAGAACAATCATCTTTTGCCTCAACTTCGACTGAAGATTGCGCACAATCATCCGAATCTGGTCTTTGTCCGTAGGCCTCAAGGTCATCATCGAAGCCTTGGCCCTCAATCTGGTTACGAACTCTGAAGAACTCTCCTTAGGCTCTTGCCTAGTTGTCTCGAGATCACGGGTCGTAATCTCAATCTGTGTATTGTATGAGTACTGCACGATGAAGGCCTCAGCCATTTCGTCCCAATTTCTCTTGACGTCATCTTCTAGCTTGGCATACCATATGACCGCCACACCCGACAGGGTTCGGCCAAATAAAGACAACTTCTGAAGCCTACTGAGGCCCATTGGCCTTAAGATATCTGAGAACAGTCTCAAGTGCACCATGGGGTCCCCAGACCCATCAAATCGATCAATATGAGGCATTTTGAATCTGTCGGGCACCGTCACAGCTGCGTCAATATATCCATCTTCAATGTCGGGGATAGTCTTGACTCCCTGAGATCTCTTGAACAGCTTTTCAAGCTTGCTTAACTTTAGTGCGGTGGGATCAGTCTCGAACTCAAAGGGAGAGTCCGGTAGGTTGGTGGGTGTTTTCGATAGCTGGGGTTGGATTTGAGGTAGGGTTGGAGGTGGGGGTGGTCTTGTGGGAAGTTCTGTATCATTCTGAACATTGGCTGTCTCCCCGAGGTTTGGAACTCCTGGTGGGGGAGGAGCTTGATGCGAAGCAGATGCTCCGGTTTGCTGCTCTAGCCTGGCAATTGTCTCTGCCTGTTCCTTCACAACTGTGGCCTGTTGCCTGGCGAATTCTGCCTGACGGACGGCATCCTGCTGCATTGTTTTCATGCTCTCTTGGAGGTGGCGCACCATCTCCTCTAAACTAGCCATACTATTCTGCTCTGGTTGAATTACCGGTATATATTCTCTCTCTGTTGGTGACACGGAACCCTGATCCCTACTGAACACAGGTGGGGTAGATAAGGCCCTCTGAACTGACTGCTGTATATATTGAGTTACCAAAATTGTTAATTGAAATATTTTTGATATCATTAAAAATTATTAAATAATGATTTTATTAATAGAAGGGGTCATTTTTATTCCAATGTACCGAAAAAATAGAAGGGATCTTTTGTTATCTATCTATCTATCTATACTATTATAAAGTGAGCATCCCTTATGATGTCTTGAAACCTTTGTTTCTTATGCTGCCACGGGTCTACTTTTTTTATTTAAAAAAAAAAAAAAAATTAGATTAGATAGATGAGAGGAGGAGATTTGAACCTTAGACTTATGTCAAATGAATAAAACTCTTATCACTTAACTAACACACAATATATGATAAATGTTTTATTTTATTTCTATTTATTTGAATTACACACGCATCGCGTGTGGCAACCGCTAGTGTGATTAAAAATTTATAGGTGGCAGGATATAATTTTCAAATTTACTGGAGGCAATTCATATTTTAAGTAAATCTGAAAAAATATATTTGTAATTTACTCAAAAAACAAATATAAGAAATTACGACCGAAAAAGATACAAGGTTTGACTCTGGTAACAAAATAAACTCTTAATTTTTTATTTTATCAATTTAATTCTTAATTTTTTGAATTTTTTTTTTCAATCTAAATGATTCGCATATTTCTATTAAGTAAAATAAAAAAAATAAAAAAAAAACAGAGAGAGAGAGAGAGAGTATTTTAGCCACTAAACTCAAAATAAAAGTACATAAAATGTTTAAAATATTATTTTTTGTTAAGTTTAATGGTTAAAATATAATTTTTTTCATCAGTATTTCTTAACGAAAATAAACAAATAATTTAGATTGAAATCATTTCAAAATATTAAAGTTTAAATTAATATAATAAAAAACTTAATGCTTATTTTATTACAAATATCAAATCCTAAAGTTTGTTTTTGTTTTTTGTTTTTGTTTTTTAAGTTTCCAAAAAAATAAGTATTCAACTAGACAAACTGATCATTTTCTTCGAAACTTCATAACCACAATTAATTTGACTGACAAGCACAAATGTCTATAGAAAAATATAAAAAAACGAGAAATATGACCATTCAATTTGAAAGGGGAAGTATATAATTTTCTAGACATGGTGTTGGACTTCCAACCACAAAGAAGGCATCAGCATCTTCAGGTTTGAACGAGTCAACTCAAATCGAGGAGTAAGTTACTTAAATTTGGTTTAAAAATTGAGTAATATTACGAATTTCTCTTTATTAATTCAAAAATTATTCAAAATTTTTATTTTATGATTCAAATTTATTCTATATTTGGATTTCACACCACACAAATTCAATCACAACTACACAATTCCGTTCGAAGTAAATTTGAAGAAGTTAAAAGTAGACACCTAAAATTATTCTTAAAAATTTTCTAAGTTTCAATACATGTTTAAGATTAATTTTCGATCACAAAGAAGTTTTTCACTAAGTCAAGCTAGCTTGGTTTTATATAATGCTTTAAATTTTTGGGTAATTTACAAACAAAACCCCTTGAACTATAATCCATTATATTTTGCTGCTTAAATTTCAAAACTCAACAATTAATCCCTCAAAATATTATGTTGTTACATGAGAAATATTAAATTCTCTTTCTACAGATCAAAGTATTCATTCTAAATCATGCATGTGGAAAGTAGACCTTATTTGCCCCTAGTTGCTTTCATAGTAAAATAGTTTCATTGCTACCTTGAGATACAAAGTGTAGCTGTGTTGGTTTCCAGGATAAGGCTCTTTGTGTGAAGAACATACCCGAGAACACTCCTACTGAACAAGTGAAGCAACTATTTCAATGCCATGGCGAAGTTTCAAAAGTTGTTATGCCACCTGCCAAATCTGGTGGCAAACGAAATTTTGGATTCGTCCATTATGCAGAAAGGTCAAGTGCATTGAAGGCTGTCAAAGATGCAGAGAAATATGAAATTGATGGTAGTGTTCTTGCATATTATTTGATTCAATTACTTAAAGCAAGTAAAGGCTGTAGAATATTGACATTGAAATGATGAGTAAAAGATGTGTATGTCAATTCTTTGTTGTGGTAATGACTGCATTAGTCTTTTTATTTATTTATTTATTCTGATGTTGTTATGCCCTGAATATAAAATGCTGGAATGGTAAATTTTAGGTTAAATTATTCTGACCTCCTTTGGTGTTTGGAGAAAATATCTCATAATTGTCATGACTACACCAACCTCCCTTTTAGTAAAGGGACTTGAACTAATGTAGATGGTGTGAAACACAAACAGAAACAGCATAAAATACATATAAACTTTTAACTTTTAAGTTGTCTGTTGCTTTTGTTTCTGAAATCCTTTTGTCCAGGAAAATGATATGAGCAATGGCTGCTTACTGCAGGTCAGGAGTTGGAAGTTTGTCTTGCTAAGCCTCAAAGTGATAAGAAGTTTGATTGGACTAATCCATACATTACTGGCCCTTGTCCAAATTACATTCCCCATCCTGGCTATGGTGGCGTTCTTGGAAATCCATATGGCCGGATATGGTGCTAACACCGGGTTTCAACAGGTATATTGGTGGACTGGTATCAATTTTCATCTCCCTTTATGCAATTTATTTGATCAGCTTTCATCCCATGCACTTGCACCCTTGAACAGCCTTGTGATATACGGTAGGGGATCAATGCCGGAAGGGATGCATATGGTACCAATGGTTCTTCCAGATGGTCGAATTGGCTATGTTCTGTAATTTTTTTTTTTTTTCCCCATTTGTAAGAGACTTGACAGTTGAGAAATTTGTGGGATATCACCCATGTGAGGGGTGATTCCCTCCAACCTACCAAGTGAGCTTGCAAAGGTGCTTTCCATGTGATTGCCAACACATTGCACTTGGCCATGAGGCCATGAGGCCAACCACCTCTCCTTCCTCCATGAAGTCTATAAATGGTAAGGGTAAGGAGAGAGCAAAATGAGAGAGAGCAAGTGTAAAGAGGGCATATCAGTGTATGCGAGATGTGAGGCGGAGAGACCGTCTCCCTCGGTGTGAGCGAGGGAGATGGGAGAGTGGGTGAGTGAGGAGAGTGTGAGCTCCTCCTCTAATTTAATCTTTCTGTAATCTCCAAATTGGTATAGTGAAATCCGGTTACTCTCCCGTGGACGTAGGCATTGAGGCCGAACCACGTTAAATATTGTGTCTCCTTGAGTGTGGGTGTGTTTTTCTGCTTGGTTTAATTTCTACAAGGTCATGGGTGGGATCCCGGATCCCAACAATTGGTATCAGAGCCTCGTCGGTGGCGTTTCGGAACAAAAATCCGTGATGTTTCGAATCTACCCAGAAATCGAATTGTTAGAAATCAGGTTTTGAGCATACCAGGAGCAAGGGCTCGACGAGAGGAGTCCAAAAACATAAAGCAGACACCCAGGAGACACCGGACGCACTCTCACGCGCCTCCTGAAGAAGGCGCGTGAGTCCCACTCGTGGCACGCGCCTCCATGCGCCATTCAAACCACCGGCGCGTGGTCCCCGTCACAGACACGCGCTCGCACGCGCGGCACAGGGAAGACGACGAGTGGGGAAGGCGCGTGACCCACGCGCGCAGGCCTTACACGTGCACGCCACGTGGCAGACGCGTCAGCAGCCACGTCATCCAGGGTCGCCACGTGGCTACCACACACGGGGCCAGGTCATCGCCACGTGGCAGTCCATGTCGGCACACGTGGCGATCCACGTCATCACCAAGTCAGCAGGGAATGCCACGTCATCACTGCCACGTCAGCACACATTAGGAAGGATCCAGTGCTTCGCGGCTAAGGTGTAGCCGCAGATCTGAGGCGTACAAAATGTTTTGGCTAGATCGAAGCCATTTGGAGTCCGTTTTTATCGATCCAATAGTGGTTTCCAACTATTTGGAGTATTCCGGACACATCCGTACGGTCAGATTTTGGAGACGGAATTTCTGTAAAAAGAAGGCAGATTAAAGAGACGGACGGCATCAGGTGCAGCGGACGGAATATTCTGTTAGTACACGGAATATGCTCTGAACTTCTGAAAATTGCAATTGGGCCCAGAATTTTCAGAAAATTGTGGTGTGACCCAGCTTGCGGGGATATTTTTCAGTGAGGTTCCCGAAAATGCAGCGAAGGTTGGTCCTAGCTAATCGGACCGTTCCGGACGCAACCGCGAGGTCAGAATGGTAAAATTCTGAACGGTTTGGAAAGATTGTCAAAACATGGGAGTTTGTCATTTTCAATACTCGAAGGAAGGTTGCTGGATATTATGGAACGCTGCGGATTTACTGAAGAGGTTAGAATGGGTAGATTCTAACCAGATTGGACAACCAGGTACAACTCGAGATAGATCATTGAAGACCAAAGAAGATCAGGCTTGATTAAATGGCAGATCGAGGGAGATCAGGATTGGTCAGGGGAGATCAGAGGATTGCAGAAATGATTATCTCCGGAGTTCGTCAGAAGATCTGGTTCAATCAATCAAAAAGACCATTCATCGACGGATAGATGAATTGGCAACCAGTTCAGGCTCAGGGAAATGCTGTAGCTGTTGGAGCTACTGTATACGAGTAAGTACTGGTGATATATGGACTTGTAGAACAATAGTTGCAGAGGAGTATACTAAGCGCAGGAGCACAAATGCGTACGTCTGATAGTGCAAAGTACAAAGGTCATCTGGCGCGAGAAGAGTGTGCAGCAGCGGGTTGTTGAAAGTTCACAGGAACTTCCAGACAGAGAAATTGAAACAAACGCAAGAGTGCGCGCCAACGAGTGACAAGTCTTTTTTTTCTTCTATGGTGGTTTCTTTCCATGGCAGCGGAGGATAGAGTTGATGCGGATCTCTCAGGCGAGCTTGACGCAGGGAGACCAGAAGCCATGGGTACGGGCACTATGCAAGGAATTGCATAGCTGACGATGCTTTGACAGATGGAGCTACTGTCAACCATCAATTTACTGGACAGCAAATCAGGGATTGCAAAGGCACAGACAACAAGCGTATGTGGAAACGCCAGGAGGTTGTTCAGAAATGCAGAGGGCAAAGGCTGATAGTTCAGAGGAAAAGCTCCGAGCAAAGAAGACAGAGGACGTTGATGAGATAAACGACGAGTTTTCTATTGCTCCAATGACTGGTCCTGCAAGGTAATGCATAACAGTCAAGGGATCCCGGCGGTGCAGACATCAATCGGGGTGTCGGATATCTTGGTTACGCAAGTTCAAGCATAGCAGGTATAGACATCCGAGACAGAAGCGTGGAAGAGATCTGTGGGAGATAGAAGCAGAGGCTCTCTCCAACTCAGAGTGGTATGAGTTGAATTGAGGATGTAGGATTCCCTCATTCTCTTGTATCTCTGCTGTGTTATCTTTAGCTTCAGGGGGTGCAAGTATCTCAGTGAGGAGATGCAGACTATGCTGAAGACATCCGAGACAGGAAGCGTGGAAGAGATCTGTAGGAGATAGGAGCAGCGGTTCTCTCCAAATCAGAGAGTGATGTGAGTTGAGTTGAGGATGTAGGATTCCCTCCTCCTCTTTTATCTCTGGTGTATTATCTCTAGCTTTCAGGGGATGCAGCGTCTCAGTGAGGAGATGCAAACTATGTTGAATTTGGGCGTGACAAGATTAACAGCATGTGTGCAGTGGATCACCTCACATGGGTTGAGGGGGTGATTTGTGGGATATCACCCATGTGAGGGGTGATTCCCTCCAACCTACCAAGTGAGCTTGCAAAGGTGCTTTCCATGTGATTGCCAACACATTGCACTTGGCCATGAGGCCATGAGGCCAACCACCTCTCATTCCTCCATGAAGTCTATAAAATGGTAAGGGTAAGGAGAGAGCAAAATGAGAGAGAGCAAGTGTAAAGAGGGCATATCAGTGTGTGCGAGATGTGAAGCGGAGAGACCGTCTCCCTCGGTGTGAGCGAGGGAGACGGGAGAGTGAGGAGAGTGTGAGCTCCTCCTCTAATTTAATCTTTCTGTAATCTCCAAATTGGTATAGTGAAATCCGGTTACTCTCCCGTGGACGTAGGCATTGAGGCCGAACCACATTAAATATTGTGTCTCCTTGAGCGTGGGTGTGTTTTTCTGCTTGGTTTAATTTCTACAAGGTCTTGGGCGGGATCCCGGATCCCAACAATGAGAAATTCTTCTTGGTTTTGCTGACTTCCAAATTGTACAGGCAGCAGCTTGGAGTACAGATGCCGCTTTCACGGCCTCGTAGAAATGATTGTAGCAATAGCTCAAGCGGAACTAGTGGTGGCAATGCCGATGGCAACTGTAGCAAACGGTATAGACCCTACTAGAGTTTGACAATGAGTGACATATGCAGTTGGATAGGTACGTTGTTTTTCCTTGGAGACCGTTTCATCCAAATCAAAAGGAATATGAGAATGGGATTAATTGAGAACATTTGGGTTTGGTTATGGTATGCAACTTACACCTTACACCTTACACTTACACCTTTTGTAAAAAATTAAACCTTATACTTACATCTTTTTTGAGGTTGCACACCATATGCAACCCACTTACACCTTACACCTTACACTTACACCTTATACTTATACTTACACCTTTTGTGTAAGTGGCACATGGTGTGCACTTGCACACTTAAGAAAACTCCTTTATTATAATTTTGTAAACCTGCTTCAGTGCTGGTTAGAGATAATTTATGTTTGAATTTATTTGGTATCAAATGTTTTTTGAACTGGGAATCTAGCCATTGTTGCTTCACATATGTTGTCAAGAAGATAAGGCAAAAGCGTTCTAATGAAACCCTCTAGCTTCTGGGAATTGATTGAATATAATGGATCAAATATGAATTATTCAATTAGTAATGCATATAGAATATTGTTTTTTTAAGAAAAATGTTTAGGAACGAGAGTAAGATTATTATATTTATCATACTAATATAAAGCATAATTCTTTTTTCAATAACGGTACGGTGATATTATCTCGATGCGCTACTAACATACTATTGATCAATAGTTTCCAAATATGATTACCAAGTGCAGATATTTAGTAGTGATATATTTTTACCATGTTGCCATGTGTTAATTTTAGATATATTAAGAAATTTGTTAGTTTAAGTGTTTTAAATGATGGTGAATTTTTTTCCCTAAAAATATATTTTATTAAAAAAATCATTTTAAATTACATTAATAAATATTTATAGAGCAGCAGATAATAAAATCATATTTTAAATATTGTCGAATATCTTTCTCCTTATTAAATGATGTTGCTAATCTACCTACATTTTCAACGGAAGTGATTGAGACTACCTCTCCCTATCACCTCCACACAACTGGGGGTTGGTGATTGGAGGAAGAGAAAAAAAGAAAAGAAAAAAAAAGGCCAATCATAGGCCAGAGAGGTCGTGGGGGTGACCCCTGTGGGGGTCCAGATCATTTTTCATTTTCCATTAATGCACTTTACCCCCTTCCCTCCCCCCCCCCCTCCCCCTCTCTCTCTCCAATTAATACCCCTACATCCACATATGACCACAGTAAATTAGGTTTCCAAGTTTAATTAACTGACCTCATCTTCAATCAATAATGCTATGGGATCATGTTTATATATTGTATTTTATTTATCATTTCATATATTACTATTGTATTAAGTTTATGAATTTTAGAATTCATTTTCATTACTATTGTAGTGATGATATATCACTTAACAAATTAAACATAATACATAAATGTTGTCATTATGACACAATTATTTCAACCATCTTTTGATGAATGTCAATTTTTGAAAAGACAAGACGCTATAATGTTATTATTTTTTAAATTTGTGCGAATGCATTTAATAGAAGAAAAACAGAGATAATTTGAAAAAAAAAAAAAA
The DNA here is from genome assembly GCA_025200525.1 of Camellia lanceoleosa. Lineage (NCBI taxonomy): Eukaryota > Viridiplantae > Streptophyta > Magnoliopsida > Ericales > Theaceae > Camellia > Camellia lanceoleosa. The sequence goes on along the minus strand of CM045765.1, from coordinate 18,762,000 downwards.
ATAGCATTACACAAACTAACAAAATTTACAAATTTGTGTATTTATTTTTTAAAGAGAGTTGTTTTAAATCTACTATTGTGACTTGTGCACGATTTAAATTATTTATTTTAAAATGTTTTATGTATAGATCATCCATTAAAAATACAAATAGTGACATTCATAATTATATAATTTTATCATACCGTACAAAAAACGATGGATTAGATTGTTAGAGTGAGATCATGACGTGTCTCACAAACTCTAACAATACTTTCCAAACCACAGTTGAAGACAATCCTCTAGTTTTTTTTTTTATTAAATTTTTTAACTTGTAATTGCGGGACAAAATCTGACAACCAATTGCTGGCTCTAAATAACCCGCCCAGCAAGAATCTCAATTCTTCCATAACATAGTGGGGCGGGGTTGCGCGCAAGCCGAGTGACGGAGGTGCACAAGAGAACCTCATGTGATTATCTTTCAATTGGTTGGACCGTAAGTACGATGATTTACCATCTCCATCCCGATCAATATCTCTACGCCTAAATGTGCTGTTATTTCAACAAGGGAAATTGCTAATTTAACCCAGCAGACGGAGGTGATTTTATATATAGTAATGATATTTTAAAATTTAAAAGAGAAGTCATTATAATAATATATGAAATGAAAATTGTCATATCTAGTTAATAGTATAAAATTATATATATTCATATAGCATTATTATTACCCAAATTGTTGATATATTGGTCTCGTTTGGAAACTTAACTATTTTAGTAAGCTATTTTACTTTTTGGCTATTTTTGTAAGTTAAAATTTTTTTGTGTTCAGGAATAATGTTAAATTTTTTGTGATTAAATGTGATATTTGTGAGAGAAAAAATAAAATCATTGGAGATTTGATATGTTATATTATCTTATTAACTATTTTAACCTATTTTATTATTTTATAAATTTTAATCATAAAAAACTTAAATTTAACGTCCCAAACACCGCCATTAGTGATAGACATTCAAGTTGGTTTTTGTGATGGTCATAGTCTTACTACACCGCGTCACTTTATACAATGAGTTTAATCAATTTAAATCGAACACGTTAGCTTATTTGGACTTGAATTTGAGTGGATTGATTAACAAGTCTAAAAAAAGGGTTTAGAAAATTACAAGTCCGGATTTTGAATTGATTGATTACATGATTGAAATTACTAATAGAGTTGCATTTGGCATTTTTTTTGTTATTTTAAATTTCAATAAACTTTTAATTGGTTTATTGAGTCAAACCTCTTTCACATTTGTCTTCCTACTTACCCCCACATCATCAAAAGTCCTAACCTTCTTGACTAATTTAAAGGGATAAAGTAATTTGCTCTTTTAGTAAGAATCATTAACAATAATGCATTTTCTTTTAAAACATACTAAAGTCCATTTCTGTGCTGACTCTAAATCAAATTAATTTAATCACGCAATTTTTTTCCAAGTTGGATTTTATTCATACACTATCAAAATAAATAAATAAAATACAAGTTTTAATTGGTTCAAAATATTGAAATTCATAAGTTTAGGTAGGATCAATAATATGGTGCGTATAATTTTGAATTAACTAAATTCTGTGATTTTTTGTCAATCGATAAGAGGCTTACAATATAAAAAGAATTACACTAGAATAATCATAGTTCAATAACTGAAAAAGCCCAACATTTAACCCAATAAAGAGCCCCATAGAGCATAAATTATATATAGTCTGTCAGGAAGACTGTATGTTCATGTGTGCGATCAATGAAATGTAATAGTTTGTCCACCATCTCCTTATTATTAACGTCATGTATTTATTTAGCACATTACTATTGACCTCTTAGCCTCTCATGTAGAAGTGTATTGGGGTAGGATTGATCCCCTAGCCTCTCATATAAAAGAAATGTATTGAAGTAATTAACTAAGGGTTGGTTTGGGATATCCTAAAAAAGCGCACTTTTTATCTTTTTACGAAAAGATGTGCAGAAAAGTAGAGAGGTGATGTGATGGAAAAAAGATAACAAATTAACTCAATTAATTAAATTATATATTTTGTTACACACTTTCAAAGAGAGTGTGAACAAATTTAAATTGATCTTTTTATATATCAATAATAAATTAAAATCGTCTTTCGTGTCTTTCTATCTTTTGTTTTCCAATTTATGCATGCATGTATAAATATATTATCTTTATTGTCAAAGCATTAGCATGTGTTTTTACATCAATTTAATGATATTTTTCTACTTGGTTTTCTTTCTAGATGGAATAGATAAATTAAAGTTGTAGTAGTAGAAAGTAATTAAGGTTTAGTCTGTCTAGTAATGTTACAATCATCTTATTGTCCAGTAATGTTACAAGCATCTTATTATTTAGGACAGTATAATTTACCATCTGAGTTATTATTATTATATTAAATTAATAAATTTCATCATTAATCTACTATGTTTTAAATGTATCAGTGACAACTCATAGAATGGATTAAATATATTGTATAAAAGTATGAAAAATATAGAATTATTATTAATTAGTAGTGTTACATTCACACAAAATCATCTTTCACAAATTCCCCTGAATTGTAGCAAGATTGGTCGGAAAATTTTGAGAAAAGAAGAGAAGTATAGGAGCGTGGATGATTAATTTATCTTTTTCTTGTTATATCATTAGAGGAATTTTTTTATATGGATGAAATAATTTTTTATAGCAGCATAATATAATAATCAAAATAATGGATGACAAGACAGTTGGCAAGTTTTGAGGGATGCATAGTACGTTGTTTGTGTGAGCTTTTCTGTTGGAAGTTAGGTTGTGCATTTGCTCTTGCTTTTGCGTGGACGAAAGTTCTCATTTCCTTTTTTTTTTTTGGTCAAAACTTAAAAAAATAAATAAATAAATAAATAAATAAATAAATAAATAAATCATTGTATTTGGTTTTAATTTTTAAAAAATTGAGTCTTTTTATTTTTTTGAATTTTTTATTTTCAATAAATATTTTAAAAATTTTAAATTTTTTTTTTTTTTACTTTTTTACTTAGATATATCTAAAAAATAAATATTTGTAAAAATATATTTTAAAAAATTAAGAAATGCACAAGAATACAAACAATGTACTAAATTTTAGTTTTTTTTATTATATATTTTTGGTATAGTGAATTTTTTAAAGATTTTTTTAAATTTTTATAAATGCTATACTTTTTAAGTGTATTTATGTTAGATGTATCTAAAAATTTTAAAAAAATTGCTTAAAATGTTAAAAAAAATTTAATGAAAACAATAAAAAGCGGGAAATAAAAAGTTCCAATTTTTAGAAAAGTGAACTCAGAAAACTCAAACCAAACAAGCTGAATAGTTCAGAAGTTCAGAAACCTTAATCCTTATGGAAAATTTATCCATGAATTCTATACGGGAGAATGTTAATCCATTTAGTCTTAAGAATTTTTTTATGAATCAATTAGTTTTTTATATTTTGGAAAGTTAAATTTATTTGATTTGGTGACATTTGAGTTTAAGTGAATATCCTTTTGTTATTTATTTTTTCAATTTTTTGATTTGTTTTTGAGATGGAGATGGAAAGATGAGACGTGAAAGATTCTTTTTGGAATGATTGATGGTTGAAGTGTTGGTTGTCGAACATGAAAATTTACATTTTTGTTAGTGTAATTTTATGGTGTTACATTGAAGTGTTATATTAGAGTACTACGTTTGAAAAAAAGTACAGTAAGAAGTTTTTGTGTGTAACATTGATTGGAATATTACGTTTTAGAAAAATACACTATGAAGTTTTTTGGGAATGTTACATTAAAGTGTAATGTTTGAGAAAAGTACATTAAGGAGTTTTTTAATATGTTATATTGAAGTGTTATATTTGGAAAAACTAGACTAAGGAGTTTTTTAATAGTTATATTGGAGTATTACATTTTTGGAGTGTTATATTGAAGTGTTACTGTCACGACTCAAACTCTCCCCTGTAGGTTTAGGTTATGATCAGCTAGTAATTCCAGATTAACTATGGCCTCAAAGACAAAATCAATGATAAGATATATAGTAAACGGGGCTTGGAGGAAGCAATATCAAATACAAAAGATAGTCCATTGAGCAATGCATATATGAAAGACCTCTTTTGATAAATAAACCCCCATTTTTCTTACATAGATACATCACAACAAATTTAGAATCTATTACATAATATCCATCCAAAACAAGTTCCAAAATAACAAGAGCAAAGTCAAACAAAAGAAAGGTTTGACAAAGTTTGGCTCCACTCGAAGTGTGCCCCATCACTGAGGCACTTCAAAAATAGCTTCACAAGGATAGACTCTGAGGCTTCCTTAGACTTAATGTTCTATTTGCTCACCTACATATATACAAAGGAGAAATGGGTGAGTTGGAGTCTAGTGAGTAATATTGATATAAAGGATTTATATGAATGAAGTTCAACTTGATTTGAAACATGTCTTTCATTTTCCCAAAACAATTCATTTCAATAATCAAAACATTTCGATTCACAATCATATGTCCAATTATAACAATACCATACGATAACAATAATCATTCAATCATTACACGTCGTATATCCAATAGAGTAGCAATGTAACAATATGCCGAAGCCAATAGAACCGCAAGGATCAATCCAATGGGAGCACAACAGATCAATCAATAATCCATAATTCAATGTGGACCATTAAGGTCTAATGTCAAAGATATCTGTGTTTCAATTAATTCAATGGGCCATTGTATTGTTTCCTCTAAGCGAGGGCCTATGAATTAAAGGGCCATAGTGTTATTTTCCCCCAGTGAGGGCCTCACTAAAAGATGTCATGATTACAATTTCAAAAAGAACATTCATTAATAGATAACAAAATAAGATTCAAAATATCATTCTTGACCAATTGAAAATACTTTTCAAACATAGCTTTATAAAGGCATTACTCACAGTGGGTTATACCGATATTAAGTCTCGGGCGTCCACCTACACAATACACATAACAAAGCATACATTGAAACACATGTTCCAAGCAAATGTTCTACTTAATCCAATCCTCTTTTAATGTGTTTCTAATTCATTTTCGTATTAATAGAGGTGTCCTATTTTTCTTCTTCAAGAATTTTTTCCTCAGTTTCCTTATTTTTGATACCAACCCAACAACTGGTGTCACAGTTAAAAATGTTTTGCATCGTTTTATAAATCCATATTCTAACACCCTCCGCTCTGACAACTATGACAGTAGTGATAAATGAATGAACAAACTAAAAATTGTTCTAGGGAATTGAATACAAAAAGCAACTCAAGGAAATTTACAAATGGGTTGTTCTAGGACAAATTGATTCATGGCTAACTCAAATTACCGTATTCATCAAACCCAAAAAACAAAAATAAAAATTACTCTATCATCAATACTATTTTCAATACTTTTACATTCATTTCAAAATAAGACCATTCAAATTTAAATAGGAGAATGATCCAAAATAGGTCTTTCCATCTAAGTTACAATTATTAAAACTAAGTCATTGAAATGTAATAGTAACAATTTATTTGTTTTATGTGTTACATCATTTCTATGTTCAAAAACAACATTAAAGACAACTTTCTTTAGACTTGTTCCAAAAGAACAGCCAAGTTGGTGATTCTCATCTTGGATATTAAAATCCTATTCCATCTTCCATTACTTGAGCAGAGCATTAATTCAATATAGTGAATGAAACCATCATTTTAAACTATTTTAAGGGAATCAAAAGAAAAAAAATATAAAAACAACCAAAGCATATTGTCGAGTGGGTTTCAATTACTTATGTGAAACAGAAACAGAGATCAACTACTTGAGTAAGCAATCAAACACATCATCATTTAGTTCTCTCAAACAGAGACAGAGCAAGAAGCACTACAAGAAATTACATTTTTCGCAACGCAACAAAATATGTTACTAAAAGGAAAAATTCGTTGGCAAAGAGTTTTGCTGACACACAAAGCTACGTTGGCAACCCGTAGGCAAAAGTGAGTCGGCAAAAGTTTTTGCCGACAAAATTATCATTGCGTTGGTAAAAGTAATGCCTTTAGCAACGATTTGTCGACGATTTGTTTGTCGCTAAAGATTTACTTTTGGCAACGACAAATTGGCATTGGCAAAAAATACACTTTTAGCAACATAATATGAGTGGGCAAAAATAAACTTTTGGCTACACATTTACCGACAAGTTGTTTGTCGAGAAAGCTTTACTTTTTGGCAATGACAAATTTGTAGCGGCAAAAAAAATTGAAAATCATATATATATTTTTATAAGATTTACATATTTACAATAGGCATCCCTCAAGCACTACTATTACAAACTAATAACATTGATATTAAATCACCTAAAGTTAATGTGTAGGCAAAAAAACACTGCTGAAAAATATGCTTTTGGAAGCGATGTATAAAACCTAAAAGGGTAAACTCACCAAAATACTCAAATACATCCAAATTGTGAACCTATAGTAAAAACAGCAGATAACAAAATGAAAACATGAAACTAACAACAACCCAAATTTGTAGTAGACTAGCATCTAGTAGCAGCCCGCTTCAAAGAACATTGCAAGAAGAAGAAATTTAGCAAAATTCTGCAGAAGACACCGAAGCAAAGAAAGCAGCGCAAAATTAATTAAAGATGAAGAACATCTAAGCAACAATGCAATCACTATTGTAGTGTGTTACCGAGTGGAAGCAGTAAAGATGAAGCCATATTTTCTTTCTTTTGGTAACAAAAATTGCATTTCAACGCAATCACTATTATTGTAGTCAAACAATAATTCTACATTAGTATGTTCAAATTTGTAAATCTACACTTACAAGGATAGATGCTCGTGATGCAAATTTACTTTTAACAGATGATGGGACCACAATACTTTTAAAATCTTCATGTGACAAATAAGTAAACAGTGGAAGGAAAGCTTCACTGAGACCCATTACTGGCTTTTCTTGTGCATTCAGAACTGATTTAACATACATATCAAGAAATGTTGGTTGTGCAACAAAAAGCAATCAATCAAAACACCAGCTAGAGGGACATTAAATATAAGTGCAACATAAAATCCGAAATCGCAGGACCTGACATAACATTAACATCATATTTGACAACATTGATAATTTTAGTGTCATTTTAGTATTACTAAACACTATCAGCATCCAAATTTGTAGAATTTCAACATGTAATGGTTAATTTGGCACTTGAAATCAGAATTTAAATCATATTCCATTTAGCATGTTCATCATTTTGTGCAAAGTCAAGTTTCTTTATCTTAAAATTAGACCCCCTCTTTAATGGATTTTATTCTTTAATTAGTAACTAATTTTGCATTACCAAATTGCACTCAATAGAGGAAGTTCCAAAATTTATCATTTTTCAGCACTAGATAAGGTCATCAATAGCCCACAAGAATATTGTTGCTGATACAATAGCTAAAAGAAAAGCGCTTCTTACCTTCCACTGATCAAATAAAGAAGGAATTGAACTTGAAAATTCCAGTAAAAGCCTCAACAGTTCCGGGCTATCTTTGTATGGGATCCTCGCATCCTTTAGTTCTGCAATGTAGGTTTTGTAGATTTATGATGACTGAAAAAATTAAAAATATAAAATGCATAAGAAATTTAGAACTAGAAATCCGTAAAAATGATTTAATCAAAACTAGAAAAATGTAGAGGGGTAAACCTTTGAGAACAAACGAAAAAATGTTCGTTTGCAAGCCCTTCTCTCACGGAAAGATCCTTGAATAACAATATGAAGAAGTGATGCCTACACTACAGTCACTCTGTAAAATGCATTCTTTGATACTGAAGCAAACTGACTCTTGCTTAGTAGAAGACACGACCACTTAAGAAGTCTGTAGCAGCCTACATGAGACTGCAATTTTATTTGCTTTTCCATGACCTGTACAACGGTTGCCGCAAAACTCTTCATAAATGTAACTTTGCCCAAAGCTTTTGTGATCACATCATCAACAACTTTCCTCGATCCTCGATCATCATAAATACACAAAGTTTTGAAAATCATATCTACCAATACTGACACAAGCTCAGAAGACATCTCTGCAGAGTTAAAAATGGAGATTGCAACCATAAGCTCAAAACAGAAGCATGTGTGAATCACATTTCAAAGTAAAGCATGCAAAAAGATTAGCCAAGTACGTTAGGTAGGTTCAATGAAATTTGCATTTGTTCTGAGAAATATGGAATACCAAAATCATTATTTAGGGCACCATGGGAATACTTAAAAAAAAAAATTTGAAAAAAAACAATGAAAAAGAAACTAAATTGCTAGTTTTGAGACTTAAGTAGTGAAGACACACCAAAAAGGTACCAGTAGCTGCATCAAACACATGAAAAACACAAAAACAGCTGCGAAATACCAGGGCACATGTTTACACTGTTCGATATATCTAAAATAGAAAAGGGATAAATAAATAAAGAAGGCGAAGAAAATAATCCTAAATAATGATGCAAATGATGAAAGTATGGCATAAATGGTAATGAGTGGGAAATCTGCAGTTCTAAGAAGTTAATCACGAACTTGGAAATTTATATCACATTCTCTTTTTTATATGGTTCTTTTTCCCCAAACGATGGCTGAAGCCAAAACAAAAGAAGGCAAAGATCACAAATGCACCCTTCTCAAACACCCAGCACCTATCCTATCTTTAGCCAATAACGTTAGAAGAGTCTTGGGAGCATCATGTATAAGCATAAAAGTTTCACGCCGAGCTGCTGCATTCTTAGCTAGGAAATCAGCACAGATATTAGTTTCCCTCCATATCAAATTTAACTCACAGACACAGACATTCCTAAGAAAGTGTAAAGTCTATATTTGCACTGTTGTTAGAACGTAATGAAGATGAACTCTTATGATTAGATGGATTAAAAAAATGGATGCATTATTGTTAGAACTTACATTGTTCCTGCCACACGGGTAATGACATGAGTCATGTTGGCTGGGATAAGTTTTGGTAGACCAAAATCTGAAATTTGGGTGTCAAGTCTTTCTCGAGGAGAATATTGCTAGCTTTGATATCTCGATGAATGATTTGTGGTCCTAGAACAAAGTTTGGTCAGTATGGGATTGATTTTTGGTTCCCTTCAAACGAAGAAAAAGGAAATAAGGCATCAATGACTAATTCTATAAGATTATCAATCAAAAATAACATAGATAAAGTCAAAGTGGCAACCTGAAAGTGGCAAAAGAGCAATAGAACCATTATCATCAAGATGTAACTCTGCTTTTACAAACTAATAACAGACAGTATTCAGAGCTGTGGAAGCATTTTAGTAGCTTTGAAGTTCAGCATTTTTTCATTACTTGTTGATTGCTTCAATCGGTAGAAAACAAAAGGGAACAATCCAGAAAGTAATATAAACTATATCAATGACAACAGAAAAAAGGAATAAAATTAATCTAGATTAATTTGAGGTTACAACAATGATCAAATAGTAGCATGCTACTACAAATAGTCTAGAGTCTACACATAGGAAATAAACCTTGCTAATGAAGCAGCGAGAGTCCCCTACGGAACACCCCAGCAATAAAGAGGCTCAAGTTCAAGTCTCCTTAACATGGAAATATATCAGTCATATATTGCAGGAAATTAATCTTGGCACATCGATGTTAGATGAACGATAAAGTGAAAAAAAGAAAATATTGGCGCCTAGGTGTTGAATCAACTGTCAGGTAACCACTTGGGTCCTTTGCCATGGGTATCCTGAGTGATTTGAAGATTTTAATGTCTTTGTGAATGGAGTTAGATTTGAGTCCAACATTCTTTTGAATCTTTCTCCATTTTATTAACTACAAAACCATACCTTCTTAGGCATTGTCTCTCCTCCATCTAATCCATGCAACCTAATGCAAATGCATTAGGCAAAAAATAATAATAATAATAATCCACCCAACTACTCAATACTACATCCAAACGTATCAATCCAATTAATTCCGTTTGACTATGACCAAAAATCCATGTTAAGTATGTTCATGAAGTGCTCACTAAAGTAAAATTTCTAAACTTCATTGAAAAAAAAAATAAAATTAGAATGAACACTTATGTATAAAGGAAAGATCTTTAATATTTTTATTGTACATTATTATACAGGAAAATGATATGAAAGGCTTGAAATGCTCTATTCCAAAACATCTCAAGCAGTCATGCCTAGTCCATAATTCAACTTAATTGATTTGGGTTTTATTTATTTTCTGGAAAAAGCAAAAATTACATTAAAGACATCCAATTTCGCCTAAACAATATTGAATTGACAAAATGACTCTTCTTAATAGAACCCATTTCCTAAGTTTTAATTTTTCACATCAAACAAACAGCTAGTGTTCACATAACTAAATTATAAAGTGGAAAGATAATCAGAAACTCAATTATTATGGACTTCATGGATGAAATTCCACTGAAACACTTGCTTCAATATTGATCAATCAACTAGTGGGAGTCAACATGAAACAATCCACCAATAAAAATTCATTTGAAATATTAAAACACACCTATTGGAATAAAACAAACTTCAAGGACAATGGTATTTATTTTCATTCAGGTTCACAAAATTATAATGCATCAAATTGATGACTACTTTCAACTATAATCAGCAGCAATTATTAAATCTCAATCAAAACCACTATTCCTTAATCAAGAGCTGTGTGGCTGCATGAGTCACTGAAGCAGGAACAAGTACAAATGAGCATATGAAGTGTTATATGCTACAAGATTGGAACTCAGGAAATGTCTTTAATGCCACATGTTAGATGATGAAGAAAATTTGTAATCAATAAAAACAGTAAATGTCCTGAGACCCAAATATTAAAATGAGTCCAGGATTAAATGCGATAATAGATAAATATACCTTCATTTGCATCTCGAACCATTTGATAACTGACAAATCCTGTTTGGCCTCAATTTGTTTGGATTCTTACATTTCTTTTATTTTTTTGGGACTTGAAAAGTTTTAAAATACTAGAGCAGGAAAAAAATAAACAAAAACAAAAACAAAACTATGACAACAACAACAACAAAACAATTAGAAAAAAAGTTGGGACGAAATGGGAACAATTTAGATTTCTTTTGTTTAACATTGCTACCACTCTTTGTACTTAAAAATGTTCTACAAATGCTAAGAGCCAAATGAGAGAAAACAACCAAGAGGGTCTCAATCTTTACAAGAAATAGCAATAACCTAGAAAACTATCTAAGATTATTGACAGAATAGGTAGTTACAGAAAACAATTTTTTCAAAAAACAACCAAGAGGGTCTCAATCTTTTCAAAAAACAATTTTTAAATTTTAAACTTGAATTAAATCAAACCATTAAAAACCTACAAAATCCTTGACATCATGGAATGCAAAAATCTGGACAAAAACTAAATACCTTAAAAACAGATCATTACTCCAACAGGTAATGAACATGGTATAGGTAATGAACATGGTCTAGGTAATGACAAGTAATTACTCCCCACAGATGATGAACATGGTCTAGGATAATCCAAGATGTAGTATAATGTGGTAATGAATTGACGTTTCAAGTCGTGGAACATGTCTAGGCCACTTTCCTTTGACTGAAAAACAGATCATTACTCCAACAGGTAACTGTGGTTAAATTATCTGTTCTCATATTCCCATGTATGGCATTCTCCTGTTCAATACCTATTCCAGCTCTTGAATTTTGAAGTCTAATGAGTGTTGTTGATTTGATTTGAAATTTGTTTCCCGCTTCCCTTGATCCAATTAACATAAAAGATAAGTGAAATGAATAGAAAACAATTTTTAGCTGAAGATAGCTAGAAAAATATGTACTATGTAAAATGCCATGGGTACAAATAACATATTGAGTGCGCATAATATTACCTACCAGACCTGTTGGAGATTAAAAATGCTTAAAGTGCTCTTTTTTTGACACAAGTGCTTCAGTGAATCTAAAACCACACTGATTCAAGCTGACTGTCAAACCCACATTAATTTGGTTTATTCAGTTCATTTAGAATGATGGTCAGGAACAGAACACACCAATTATTTGTTTGTTTATTTATTGGGAAGGGACAAATAACTCAAGCACAATGTTCTTTCAATTCAATTCTCTACAAATCAAAGAAAAGGGTTTTACGAACCCACCATTAATTCATACATATATATATATATATATATAATATACATGCACAACCAAAATCAAAATAACGCATAAAATATGCCTAAAAATTAACATGTACCAAATCACTCCAATAAAATCTTTGAAAAATACTCACTGTTTAATTCTGGAATCTCTTTCTTCTCTCTATGGGACCTGAGATCAATAAATAGTCTTTGATGCTTCATATCAAAATAAACAGCAAATATAATCAATATATATTTATATAATAAATCGATCGATCGATTGATCGATCGAGAGAGAGAGTATTACCTTCAGTTTTCTTTGAAATTGATTTGCTTCAAAAACCCTAAGAACTGAGAGAAGAATAAGGGAACCCAAACCAGCAGGGAATAAGGGAATCGTCCACGATCAGAGGAGAATAAGGAACCCAAACCAGCGGGGAATGTTCGCGCCAAAATTTTAGGGATTTTGGTTTTAATGTTTTCCGTAGCTTTATATTTTCCGTAGCTTTATCTTTTCAATTATAACAATAATAAAATGCTATTTGAAAACTTAATTGATCTTTTACAGCTTTTTTAAAAGGCTATTAAAATTGGAATGAATGCTATAAATAAAATGAAAAGAAATTAACTCATTTGAACAATAAAAATCAAAAATATATTTTTAAAATTTAAAAATTATTTATGACCTCCTAAAAAAATTTATACAAAAATAATAAGTATTTTTTTATTTTTTCACCAATTTTTTTTTTTTTTTTTTTAGTTTTTTAGAAGAAAAAAATTTTGAAATAAGTTTCTGAAAATAAAACTAGGGATGGCAATGGAGGGCAATGGGGTGGTTATTAATTCCCCATCCCCATTCCCCTACAATTATTTTTCCCCATTCCCCATTCCCCATTCTCCATGGATACTACCCACCCCATCCCCTAATGGGTTTGGATTTTCCCCAACCCAACTTGACTTTTTTTTTTTTTTTTTATAAAGGTTCACAACCAAAGATAAATATACATTTAATTTAATTTTTTTTTACTGAACAACAAAATCAAATACACATCATATAGGTAAACACTCCATATCATTTACATTTAAAGTGAAGTATTAAATATGAACTTGAATGAATTTAATCAAATAGAACTTGAATTAGATGTGAACCAATTTCAGTCTAACAATATCTCGGAAGAAGCAAACAACTTGAATTAGAGGCCATCATCATATTCATTACAACCAAACAAGCAAGCCTACCCATCATCAAACAACTCAATTATACAATTCCTTTAACAGAGAAGCAAAAATTTCAAAAAGAAGCTAATCATCATCGTCTTCAAATCAAACCCATATAAGAAAAACAATCATTAATAAGAAAAAAAAAATCATATTTCATATAAATATATACTATATGGATGTCTACAATTACATATATAGTAGCGTAACTAAATTCATTTTCAAATTTTGTTGTGTTCTGCTGTTTAATCTTAGGTTGATTTCTCTATCATACTGTTATAATTAAAGTACATAATTGAGTTGTATACAAAATGTTATATGTATACTACAGACCATTTGAACTGGTGAGCACTTCTGATACAGCAGAGAACGAGAGAGAAAGAGAGAACGAGATAGAGAAACTCACCACGCCGGAGAACCACCGTGGTAACACCGATGGAGATCGCCGCCGCTAGATCGTTGCCTTCGCAAATCCGATGGAGATCGTTGCCTTCGCTGACAAGAATGAACCCTTGAACAAATTCAATTCGTGGATTTGTTCTCCAAGAAAATTGGTGATGGAAGAAGAATCATGAAGGCGTAGGCAATGATTCTTACAGAGAGATCGAGATCGGGGAGAGAGTAAAGGATTTGGTAGACAGAGAATCGAATGGTGTATGTGAGAATTAGAATGAGAAGACTGAGATTGAGAATGAGAACCCTAAACACAGATATGGGGAAATGGGCGGGTGCCCATTCCTGACCTATATCCTATGGGTATTTTAAAAAAACATTTAATTAACCCAATGGATAAAAAAAATGAAGAAAATCCATATATTTGGATTGGATCTCCATGGATATCCATAGGGTAAGATTCTCATTGCCATCCCTAAATAAAACCAAACATATTGAAATTGATAATTTAACCGCATTCTTTGAAAAAGTTTAGATTATCTCAAATTAGCCATCTTGATGGGTTCATTTTGTGATCTAATTCGATGATCACTTTAATTTTACAATTCAATAATTAGAATATTTAAAAAAATTTGAAAAATTATAATAAAAATACAAATAACTAAATCACCTCATTTCATTACCAAAACTTTTACCAACGAATAGTATTATCGTTGCTAAATGTTTAACTCTTTGCCCATGCCAACTTGTCGTCGCCAAAAGTAAGCACATTAATAGCGACGCTTATTGCGTTGCTAAAAAATAAGCCTCGTAGCTAAAATTTATGAAATTTTGGCGCCAACCAATATTTTTGGCGCCAAGTCAATGTTATGCTCTTTTAGTGACGATAGTAAATTGCGTTGGTAAAGGTCTACTTTTCCCAACGAAATTGATCACTGTGAAGCCAAAAATATACTTTTGGCTACGAAAAATTGACGTCACCAAAAGTGCAATTTCTTGTAGTGAAGGAAGAAGAAAATTACTAGTAACGGTTCAGAAGAGAAGTCATCGAGCAAGCAATGAAACACAACATCCAATTCAAGACAGGGATCAAGTGATTATTAACTAGTTTTCCCCTTAAAACAAATTGCAATGCTAAAATCATAAATAATCTAAAGAACTAGAATAGCAAGATCACCACATTATATAAACTAGTTTTTTTTTTTTTTTTTTTTAAAAAAAACAAAATTATATAAACTAGTTTACAATTCAAACTGTGTCAGGACAAAGAGGATAAAATGATTCTCCCAATATGTAGACATGAATTTATTAGCAAACGAAATCTAAGAATTAATTGATTTGAAAAATGTACCTGAGATGAAGAGCAAGAAAGATCAATCTGGTTCAAGAATGATAACGATCTGATCTAATCTAATCTGACAATGAAAAAATTAGAGAGTTAATCAGCAGATTTGACAGTGAGAAAGTAGAGAAGATGATAGTTCACACGCAAACATCGATTAAGAGAATGAAAAATGTACCTGAGATAAAAGCAAGAAAGATCAATCTGGTTCAAGAATGATATCGATTTTCGATTTGTGATTTGATGAAGAATAGATCGAGTTTGAGTTTGAGTTCGATGAAGAACAGCTAAAGCAAAGCCCTTGAGCGATAGAGATCGATGAAGAACAGCTAGAGAGTTCGATTACAAGAGAGAAGAGTGGTATGTGAGAGTGAGATCTCTGAGAGGGAGTGATAAACATACAATGCAAAATCTACAATCAAGTGAGCGAGACTGTTTGAAACCTAGTGAGAGAGAGAGAGAGAGAGAGAGAGAGAGAGAGAGAGAGAGAGTGTGTGTGTGTGTGTGTGTGTGTGTGTGTGTGTGTGTGTGTGTGTTTGAAATTGAACAAGAGAGGGTGAGTTTGTTTGAGAATGAGAGGGAAAGTGATAGTGAGAGCCTCGCAAATTAGCTAGAGCTTCAAATCGAGGGTTTTGGAAAAGAAAGAGACTGAGTTGTGGAAGAGACAGAGAAAGTGAGAGACATTTTGAAAGAGACAAAGTTTTGGACGGTCAATAAATTGACCCAATACGACGCCGTTTAACTGAGATCAGAGACAACGTTTTCAAAATGTTGTGTTTAATTAATCTATAATGGCGTTTTCATAAACTCCATAAACAAAATGTTGCAATACGTCCTTTTTCTGTAGTAACTCTCTCTCTCTCTCTCTCTCTTTCTCTCTCTCTCTCCCCCCCTCCCATCCCCTCCCCTTATAGCTCCATTATTGCTTCAACAACATAACCCATCTCTATCTATTCAACTCCTTTTATGAAAAAGAATAGAAGAGTATTACCATGCAAATTTGGACAAATTACATAACTACTCATCATTTATTTGTTTGACTCAATTTTATCATTTTAATTTTGATTATATTAATTTTATCTTTAAAATTTTTATATTATATCTATTCAGTCTAATTGATAACGTCACTTTTCAAATTAATTGAAATTAATAAATAAAATAATTCATTTACTCTTTTCAAAGTAATTCACGTATTGTCATCCAAAGTGTTATTCCCTTTTGAAATGTCATTGATATATGTCTAATTAATTTCATAGTATATAGTATCAATTGGATTAAATTGATAAAATATGAAATATTAAGTTAATATAACTCACAATACAAATTTCAAATTGACATGAGACAAATAGAGTGAAACACTAATAAATCACATTTCCTTAACTTATAATCTATTTAGTCCTTTGGGATTTCTTATGCTCTGAAAAGTCCCATGTGTTTGTGAATTACCTAACTAACGCTAATGATACACCTGTGTGTTTCCAATTAGGGACAAAATGAGGATTTTGCCATTTCATGAAATTACACATTTAGCTAAAGTACACTAAGGGTTTTTGTGGTCCTGTTTGGTATGTTTCTAGAATCCAACATTTGAAGAATTGTTAAAACATAAAAAATTTCCAAATCAAAAAGGTACACCACGATTATGGAAATGGAAATGCGATGTTGTCATGTGTATCCATATTGTTCCATTTGAAATTTTGAACTCAAAACTCTACATTGAGGTTTCATTGTGTGCCACGTGAGGCAGTATGTCCATCATAATGACATTGACCTACAATGGATGGAGCTACATACACTGTAGCATGGGCGGAAATGTTGAAAATGTTTGTCAATGAACTGAGTAGAGGGCTTTGCAACAGAGCTGGTGTTGGAACAATCTTCTCTGTAAATTAAATAATGAAACAAATCAAACAAATAAAATAAATTATGTACTGAATTTATTTTACTGAACCAGATAAATATTTAAAAGATCAAGTCGAGTGTGTGACACTCTGTTCTTAAGACAAATTCGCCCCGCTACGGTGCTTACAGTTAAGTGGCGTCTATCTCCCAGGATACAATGATCTTCATAAATTTTAGTAACACTCCAAAACAATTTGTACAGCGAACTAAACCTGTGTTCTATACTCTCAAAGTATTCCCTAAAATTAATATGAGGAATATATGCAACAGAGCAAAAATTGGACAACAAGAAGATGACTTTTTTAGTCAATTTTTGGATGCAAAAGACTGTTAAAATGGCTAGTATTTATAGACATACAGATCTGTCTGAACAGGTATTGCCTAGAACCAAATAGGTATGAAACTTCTTGAACAGATATAATTCAAAATTCAAACAAATTTGTTGGTAACTGCTGCAGTTATAAAACTGTCCAGATTTTGAATTTGTCTGGGCAGTTATGACTCTATCCAAAATTCAACAGATTGAAAAACTGTTTGGACTGATTAACCTGTTTGTGGAATTGATCTGAAAGAGGCACAATTTTTGGACACAAAATTTGAATTCAAATTTGAATTAAATTCAATTTGAAATTCAAATAATTCTTGCAAGAATTTGGAAAAAATTCAAATAAATTTTGCCCAAAAAATTAATGTTAGAACTGACCACCCATATTGGCTGGCTCGGCCGGTCGGCAGCCAATGTGTATGGCGTGTATGGTTGTTTGAGCCAAGGTTCCATTTGTTCATAACTCCTCCCTTCTACAAACTTGGGGTGCCCCTTGGGGCCCAACCCAAGTGTTGCCAACTAGAGCTTATATATACCTACTCAAGCTCTCTTAAAGTTTTAATGTGGAACAACCCATTTCAAGAAAACCCACATTTAATTCTTTACATCTCCATTCCACGAACCCGAAAACGACATCAAGTTCCCATTCACTCATAAATGGTTTTGACGAACCGTCTTCACTATGTGACTTGCTATGCGGCAAGGAACACGTCACCTCTTTGAACCCATCTCAAAAGACATGTGGACCCCAATTTATTTTAGGCTCAAAGTTGGCTCAAAATAAGCCTATAAAAAACAAAATTTTCAACAATCCCCTACATAAATGGATATTGACGGAGAGAAAATGCAACAACATAATCTAATTACAGAGAGTACAGATATTGGACATATTCTGCAAATAATAAGTAGCTTTTGGCTTTGAACATTCCCTTATGAGACACTATCAGATTTACTAGCTAACCAGTGAACATGATGTCTTGAACTGTTCAGCCGTTTGTCTAAACCAAGACAATAAAACTCACATAGTATATTACCAAACACAATTTAGTTCTCACTATTGTGTTCATTTTGGCCCTGAACAACCTGGTCTTTCATGAGTACTCTAAAGACTTGTAGCCCTTCACAAATCTTATAGAACCGGTCCAGTTCACACTTACATAGGTGATTCTTATAAAGAGTATCATGCCATACTCCACTGTGTTTACCTAGATATAAGAATCATTAAAATTTTACTTAACCTAAAACACTGCAGACATCACTATTTCATCATAGAAATGGGTAGGAGTTTGACTCCCCAGTGATCCTTTTGAGTCATATACAACTCGGTTGTCCCTTTGAACCTAGATCTTGGGATCTTCAGTCAACTAGGTTGGGTTGCCGTTGTGGTAACTCTTATTTAATAGGCTTAAGTCCCATTCCCCTCGATGAATTCTCAACTAGCTCTCTTGCTAACCCTTTGGTTAGTGGATCTGCTATGTTGTCTTTAGACTTCACATATTCAATGAAAATAATTCCATTAGAGAGTAGTTGTCTTACGGTGTTATGTCGACGATGAATGTGTCGCGACTTACTGTTATACATATGACTCTGTGCTCTACCTATTGCTGATTGACTATCACAATGTATGCATATAGCAGGCACCGGTTTTGGCCATATTGGAATATCTTCAAAGAAGTGGCGAAGCCATTCTGCATCTTCTTCAGCTTTATCTAAAGCCATGAGTTCTGATTTCATAGTAGATCTTTCAATGCAAGTCTGTTTGGAAGATTTCCAAGATACAATCGCACCACCAAGAGTAAAAACATACCCACTGGTGGATTTTGAGTCTCTAGTATCTGATATCTAATTTGCATCACAGTATCCTTCAAGCACTACTGGATATCTAGTATAATTTAGCCCAATGTTACGAGTAAATCTAAGGTATCTTAGAACCCTTATAACTGCTTTCCAGTGTTCTACTGCTGGGTTACTCGTATATCTACTTAATTTACTTACTACATAAGCTATTTCTGGGTGAGGGCAGTTCATCAAGTACATTAAGCTTTCAATAATTTGGACACACTCTAATTGAGAAATACTTTCTTGTACATTCTTAAAAAGAAACAAATTAACGTCCACAGGTGTTCTAGCAAGTTGATCATCATATTTGCCAAATTTGTCAAGTATTTTCTAAATGTAATGAGATTATGACAAAGCATAACCTTCTGATGTTTTGGTAATTTTCATACCAAGAATTACATCAGCAATCCCCATGTCCTTCATGCCAAAATGTTTATTCAACATTTTCTTAGTAGTTTTAATCATGTCATTATTACTACATATGATGAGCATATCATCCACATAAAGACATACTATAACATAACCATTGCTAGTGTCTTCAATATAAACACATTTGTCACATTCATTAATTTTGAATCCATTTGACATCATTACCTTGTCAAATTTCTCATGCCATTGCTTTAGCGCTTGTTTTAAACCATATAATGATTTAACCAATTTACACATTTTCTTTTCTTTTCCCGTAACAGAAAATCCTTCTGATTGTTCTATATAAATTTTTTCATCTAACTCACCATTTAAGAAAACGGTTTTCACATCCATTTGATGAATTTCTAGATTGTACAAAGATGCAATAGCAATTAGCATTCTAATGGATGTTATTCTAGTAACCGGTGAGTATGTGTCAAAGTAATCAAGACCTTCTTTTTGTCTAAAACCTTTGACCACAAGTCTTGCCTTGTATTTGTCAATTGATCCATCGGCTTTCATTTTTCTTTTGAAAATCCACTTGTACTCAAGAGGTTTACAACCTGGTGACAAATCCACCAATTCCCAAGTATGATTTTGCATGATGGATTCAACTTTGCTATTTATAACTTCTTTCCATAAAGGAGCCTCAGGACTGGACATAGCCTCTTTAAAAGTTAAAGGCTCATTTTCTAACAAAAATGTTAGAAAATCTGGACCAAAAGATTTTGAGGTTCTAGCACGTTTACCACGCCTAAGTTCATCTTCCTTATTTTGATCTATCTCTTGCTCTATCTCTTGCTCTTGTTCTTAATCTTGACTAGAAATAGCATCATAAGATCTTTTATTAGAACTAGTCACTTGTCCAGTCTTATTTGGAAATATATGTTCAAAGAAAGACACATTCTGAAATTCAATAATAGTATTTACATGCATTTCGAAATGTTCTGACTTATGAATCAAAAACCAATATGCACTAATATTCTTGGCATAACCAATGAAAATGCAATTAATGGTTTTAGGACCTATGTTAGTCTTTTTAAGACTAGGAATAGCCACTTTAGCCAAATACCCCCACACTTTTAAGTATTTGTAAGATGGTATTCTCCCATGGCACAATTCATAAGGTGTTTGATTCACTTTCTTTTGGAGTACTTTATTAAGTATATAATTAGCAGAAAGTATTGCTTTCCCCTACAAGTTCTGAGGTAATCCAGAACTTATTAACATGGCATTCATTATTTCTTTTAAAGTCCTATTTTTCCTTTCAACAATTTCATTTTGCTGAGGTGAGTAAGGAGCGGCGGTTTGATGAATTATTCCACGTTCTTTACAAAACTCACCAAAATGTGATTCATATTAACCACCTCTATCACTTCTAAGTTTCTTAATTTTCTTACCAAGTTGATTTTCAACTTCATTTTTGTATTGAATGAAAGTTTCCAAAGCTTCATCATTGGCTCGAATTAAATAAACATAACTATATCTAGTATAGTCATCTATGAAAGTGATAAAATATTTTTTCCCACCTCTAGTTTGGATTGATTTAAAATCACAAATGTCACTATGAATTAATTCAAGTGGTTTCGTACTTCTTTCAATTGTATGAAAAGGAGTTTTGGATAATTTTGCCTCAACACAAATTTCACATTTATGATTTAAATCAATGTCAAATTTAGGTAAACATTCGATATTAATTAATCTACGCAAAGATCCAAAATTAACATGTCCAAGTCTACCATGCCATAAATTTGAAGACTCAAGCAAGTAAGAAGAAGATGTATTTTTATTAATAACAGAGGGTATAACAGTCATTACATTTATTTTGAAAAGGCCATCAGACATGTAACATTTTCTTACATACATCCCGTTTTTGGTAAGTACAAACTTGTCACTTTCAAAAACTAGTCTAAATCCATTTTTACTCAACAAAGATCCGGAAACAAGGTTCTTGCGAATGTCCAGTACATGCAGTACATTGTTGAGAGTGAGTTCCTTTTCAGATGTCATCTTCAGAATAATCTTTCCTTGTCCTTCAACTTTAGAAGTCGAGGAGTTGCCCATAAAAAGTTGTTCACCATTGTCCACCACTGAATAAGATGTGAACATCTTTTTGTCGGCATAGATGTGGTGAGTAGCACCAGTGTCCACCCACCATTCCTTAGGATTTCCGACAAGGTTTGCCTCAGAAACAACTGCAGAAAGATTTATGTCATCAACACCATTGGAAATTTTGTCCATTTTGGTCATATTGGCTTGAGCAGGCTTCTTGCTTGATCTTCCTTTGCCTTTGTGTTTGCTATGGCAATCTTTGGCCCGATGTCCCTCTTTGTCACAGATATAACATTTGCCTTTAAACTTGAATTTCTTATTTTCCCCTCCGTTAGAGTCTTGTGTAGAACTTTCTCTAGAAAACTTCCGTTTATTTTCTATTGGAGCATGTTCCACCACATTTGCCTTTGACTCCATTGGATGCTTACTAGCCCACTTCTCTGAATTGCGGTTGTCCTCCTCAATCCTCAAACGCACAATCAATCCTTCTAAAGACATTTATTTGCGCTTGTGTTTAAGGTAGCTCTTGAATTCCTTCCAGCCTTGTAGTAATTTTTCAATTAAGACAGCAATTTGGAAGGATTCACTGAGAGACATGCCTTCTGCATGAATTTCATGCAGAATGAGTTGGAGATCTTGAACTTGGCTGATCACAATCTTTGAATCAACCATCACAAAATCCAAGAATTTGCCAACCACAAATTTCTTTGAGCTAGCATCTGCTGTTTTGTACTTTTTCTCCAAAGACTAACAAAGTTCCTTTGTTGTTTTGATAAGACTGTAGATGTTGTATAATGTGTTGTCAAGTCCGTTCAAGATGTAGTTCCGACAAAGGAAATCAGCATGGTTCTAGGCATCGACTGTAGTAACCACTTGCCGGTCAGTTTCATCCTCATTCAGAGTAGGAGCATTCTCACTGAGAAAACGAGCCAGGTTCAGGGTTGTAAGATAGAACAGCATTTTCTGTTGCCATCTTTTAAAATCAGTTCCTGAGAACTTCTCTGACTTCTCACCGTGATTGACTGGCACAATCACAACAGGAGGAGGGGTTGGAGCAATTGCAGTCACCACACTAGTACTTGTTTAAGCATTAGTTTGAACAATTTCAGTAGCTATGAATTCTAAATTATAAAACAAAATTATAATTAAAATTTTATACTACATAGAAAATTTAAACCAAAACCACAAAATTAAATTTTGTACGATAAAAGAAACAAGAGTTGTAACTTTTATTTTCAATTAATTTGAAAATAAAATTTTATTTAACCAAATTAATTCCACACAGAAAATTAAATTTTTGTAATACTTCAATAATTAAATACTGAAACAGAATTTTAATTAATGAACACTTAGAAATTATTTCTGAAAACCAAAATTAATTTCTAACAAACTTCACAAATAAATATTCTGAATTGTTAATGACAGTAGTATAATACTATTAGTTGTCAAAGAAAATAGACAATATATTACTAATATCTGTCAAGTAGTATATTACTACTATTTGTTTTTCCAACCAGAGTATTATTTTGAAAAACGACAGAAAAAAAATTTCGTAAGAAGAAGAAAGAAGAAAGGAAACAAATGAAAAATTCTGTATAAACAGAATAATTCAAATCTGTCTTAAGATTGTTGGAACAATATTTTGTGTAAATTAAATAATGAAACAAATCAAACAAATAAAATAAATTATGTACCAAATTTATTTTACCAAACCGGATAAATATTTAAAAGATCAAGTCGAGTGTGTGACACTCTGTTCTTAAGGCAGATTCGTCCCGCTACGGTGCTTACTGTAGCGATCCCGGTTTCGATCCTTCTTTCATGTTTTGCCACTTCGACTAGGCCGGTCGGGGAATTCGAAGTTGCTTGTCCGCTCGAGCGGTCGTTTATATGCTCGAGCGGAGAATGTTTGGTTTCAGAAGTTTAACCTGTCTGGAAAAGTACTGGGTTAGTGTATTTGATGCTCGAGCGGGGCATTCTACGCTCGAGCGGACGATGTTATATCAGTTCATGAATCTGATATTTCAAATCACTTTTTCAGTCCTCTCTCTCTCTAAAACTCTCTAGAATTCTAGATCGGGAGCTTTTTTCTCTAGAAATCACCTTCTCTCTTTGATTTCTCCAAATCCATTGGGATTTAGACCCAAGTTCTTTACCAAAGTTGGTTATCATCTCGAGGGCTTCGTTGTGTGCGGTGAAGATCGAGTTTCGACACCGTTGATTTTGGGGGTTTCATCTCATTTCTTCTTCAAAACTTGAGGTAGGGATTTTCTTAGAGTTATATATATATATATATATATTTGCAAGATCTATATGATTTTTGAAATCATTTTTCGATAGCTTTGAAAATTGATTGTTGATTCAAGAAGTTGAACGATTTTGAAAGTGGGTTTGTCTCTTGTTCTTTTAAAATGATCTTATGGGTTTTGATCTTCGTTGATTGAAGAAAAGATAATTTTGGAAAGTTTTCTTTCAAAGGATTTGAGTTGTATAGTTTTGGTGAGAAAACCTAGAATTTGGGAATTTTTTTTAAAAAGACTGAAAATCCATGAATGATATTGTTGTATTTATTTTGTGTGTCAAAATAAATGCATGTTTGAAAAATTCTTATTTATATTTATATAAATAATGAATTTCAAGGAATATGAGAATTGTTGTTCATTTTGGAAATTATTGTTCAAAACGTTGAAATAGTCTTGAAATGACTAATTGTTAAGGATACTTGAGAAGTGGGAATTGTGTTATTCCTTAAATGATGAATTGGAATAAAAATATTTATATTCATCTTGTGTTATTGGCATAACAATTCATTTGATTACATTAAACTTTGAAAGTTGATTTGAAAACTTGCATTGAGAAAAGAATGTTGAGAAACAAGTTTTCATGAAATGGTTTTGGGGTAAATACGTTGGTAAGTCTTGATAGGTGGTGTAGATGATATTGAATAAGTTGGCCTAAGAGTCCGGGGTGAAAGACTGAAAACCCACGCGGATAGGTGTTGAGCCTTCCGGTTATTACCAATAAAAATGACAATTTGGTAGTACTTGTAAAGTCTACTTGCAGACACCGACCTAGGGATTACCAGAGTCGTATTTGCCAACCTTGAAATAAGTTGTTAAGTTTTGAATAATTGAAATTGCGTGACATCATTGAGCATGATAGTTTTCAAAAGATGAAAATGTGATTTATCTTCAAAAAGGGGCATATCATGGCATGTGTATTTCATCTCTTGAGACTTATAGAAAATGTATATACTTTGTTAAGGATTTCCTACTGGGCTTTATGCTCACCCTACGGGATTTTTGTGTGCAGGAAAAGATGTGGTGATACCGCCTAACTAAAGGCGAGGAAATGTGTGTTGAGAGTACGAGACTCTCATTTTACTGTGACTCTATGTGTAAACCAAGGGCTCTATGTATGTGGGTTTGAATAACCGTTTTATGTAACCAAGCTTAAGCCTTGGAAACTTGTAAACCCTTGGGGGTATTTATTTGTTTATTTACTTGTTATTGGATTAATGTATTGTTGCATGAAGAACTATTGTATCATGTAATGTAAGTTTGGAGATTTATATTCGGTTTTCCTTGAAAGAGCCGTGATTGTTGTATTATCGTTTGGGCTAGAAATTTGAGGTGTTACAACTTGGTATTAGAGCTACCCGGTTTGAATACTTGAAGCTTGTGGGAAGTGGTTGTTTAACCACAATGGGTTCATTTAGCATGCTTAGGAAGTGTTATGCATTTCTGTGACCATGTGATAACATGTTTATGTGACTAAATGGGTATGTGATTGGACTTTTGGGATGTTGTTTGTGCCTATTAAATTCCTTGAGGTCTTATTAGAAGGGTACTTGATCAATATTGATTCTACTAAGAATTCTTGATTTTTCGTGGGACGAATCTCATCATAAGAGTATAATCCGTATGTGTTTACATGACTAAGTGCTTATGTGGAGTGAAATTGAATTGTGTATATGGTAGAGAAATATATGGAATTGTTGTAGTCAAACGTGTGAGTCAAGTTATGAGCACATATGAGTTAATGTGCTAAATTATTTCTCTTGTGTCCTTTATTAGGATGTCAGAAAGGGGTCAAGTCCGTGGTGGTAGAGGCGAGAGGCGTGGTAGGGCTCGCCGAGGTGTGCATGAAGCACCGGTCCATAGGGTTCCGGTGCAAGAAGAAGGGTTTGACCGAGCTAATATGGCCAAGGAAGCAGGCCAAGCTAATACGGTCGAGCAAGCAGGCCAAGCTAATGTGGCCGAGCAGGTGAGACAAGCGAGTCAAACTGCAATGAGGGCCCTAGCTTGAGAAATGACAGGGGCTTTAAGAGAGTCTATGAACTTGTTGAGGGAGGAGAATCAAGCCCGAGAGAACACCGCAGAGTCAAGAGCGAGTTTCCTTACTAGAGAGTTCTTGCGGGCCAAACCGTATGAGTTCCATGGTGGTCCCGAGCCCAAGAAAGCGGATGAGTGGCTCGAACAAACTGTGAAGACATTTGAGATGCTTCACATCGAAGATAGTGAACTAAGAGTGACTCTAGCGAGTTACTACCTTAAGGGAGACGCGGGTCAATGGTGGAAATATGCCAAGGGTAGAGTGGAGCCGACATAGGAAGCCTTTGCGGTTGCTTTCCAAGATAAGTACATACCTCTCACTGCTAGGGAGAGATTGAAGCAAGAGTTTAAAGACCTCAAACAACTCGACATGCCCGTGGCCGAGTTTGAGGCGGTCTTCTCTAGTTTGTCCATATTTGCACCAGAGTTGGTGGCAACGGAAGAGCGCCGTTGCATTGAATTTGAAAAGAAATTGAAAACAAAAATTATGTTCAAGCTTGTTGGAAATATGATTCGGGAATATGACCGTCTTGTGAAGACGGCGACACACATAGAAATTTCCATACAAGCCGAGGAAGAGAGGCTTCGGAGTTCAAGGTGTAGGGGCCAAGAGTCTCAAGGAGACTATAGACAGAACAAGAAGAGCAGGAACACCTATCCATCCCAGTCCCAACCACAGCAGTCTAGATCCACTTTTCCTTTGCCCAGTGCGGGTCCGAGAAAAAGTGCATCGAGTAGCTTCTTGTGTTTCAAGTGTGGCCAACCGGGTCACAAATCCTTCTCATGTCCACAGAAGGGAGGAGGGCAATTAATGCTTCCACCACCTAACCGATCTCAAAGTCAGTCTCAGTCTCAGAATAAAGGTCAAGGGTTTAATTATTATCAGTGTGGTCAGCCGGGGCATATGAAGAGAACTTGCCCACAGTTGTGAGGGGCATCTGGCGCATCAGGGTCGAGGCAGACTCAGAGTCACCAGCAGGCTCAATCAGTCCAAGCTTCACGAGTTAATTAGGGAGCCACTTTGGCTCAATCAGTACAACAGGCCTATGCTCCGAGAGGGGAGCAAGTCAATCAAGGGCCACAGAGGCGCGTGTATGCTGTTACCGTGCTAGAGCAGTTGCCAGAATCCTCATTTATGAGAGGTATTTTTGTTGTGTGTAATTCTTTGGCTAATATATTCATAGACACGGGTGCGTCTCATTCATTTATATCTACTGCATTTGCTTCTGCATTGGGATTAGAGGTAGCACGGTTAATGCCTCCATTTAGAGTAAAGTCACCTGTTGGGGGTACAGTTGATTTAGACCGGGGTTGTCGTGATTGTGAAATAGAAGTTGTCGCGTGTCGACTTCCATTTGCTTTTGTGTTGCTAGATATGTCGAGTTTTGATGTCATTTTAGGTATGGACTGGTTGTGTTCTTATCAAGCTATGATTGATTGTTAACGTCAGAGAGTTACAGTGTGCACTTCGCTTAGTGATCGTTTCTATTTTTTGGGGAACTGAATTGATAGAGCCTTGTCGCCAATTGTTGACCCTCGTAATAGAAGTAAGCTTAGTGGCCTTCTTGCAACTCTCTTGGATAGTGAGAGTGACGGGACTCATGTTGAGTTACCAAGGTTAGTTTGTGAATACCTGGATGTCTTTCCAAAAGATCTTACTAGTTTGCCACCTCACCGGGAGATCGAGTTCTCTATTGAATTAGTGCCTGGCACGGCATGGATTTCCATGTCACCGTATAAATTTGCACCTGCCGAATTGCATGAGGGCTTCATTCAACTCCAAGAACTTTTAGACGAGGGCTTCATTCACCCTAATACATCGCATTGGGGAGCGCCGGCTCTCTTTGCGAAGAAGAAGGATGGGTTATTGCGGTTGTATATTGATTACCGCAAGTTGAATAGAGTTACAATTAAGAACAAGTATCCTCCACCCAGAATAGATGATTTGTTTGACCAATTTAGAGAGTCTCATTGCTTCTCAAAAATAGATTTGAGGTCGGGGTACCATCAGTTGAGAGTCCGGGAGGAGGACATTCAGAAGACGGCCTTTCATACTCGTTATGGCCACTATGAATTCCTTGTAATGCCTTTTGGGTTGACCAATGTACTGGCTTCCTTTATGGATTTGATGAACATAATTTTTCGGGAATATTTGGACCATTTCGTGGTCGTCTTTGTGGATAACATCTTGATTTATTCAACCTCTGAAGAGGAACACGAGACACACTTACGGGTAGTGCTAGGTTTACTTACTGAGCACCAATTGTATGCCAAATTTGAAAAATGCGAGTTTTGGTTAACAGAGGTGAAGTTTTTGGGGCATGTAGTGTCTAGAGAGGGAGTGACTGTGGACTCCTCAAAGATAGATGCCGTACAGGATTGGGATCAACCCAAGAATGTTTTTGAAATTCGGCGTTTCTTCGGATTAGCGGGCTATTATCGACGTTTTGTAAGGGACTTCTCTAGACTAGCTGCACCTTTGACTAGATTGACTAGAAAATGTATCAAATTTGTGTGGAGTGAGGCTTGTGAAAAGTCATTCCAAGGGCTTAAGACTAGATTGACAACCGCACTGGTTTTGATAATTCTGGAAAGGGGTTTGAATTACACTGTCCATTGTGATGCGTCCGGGAATAGACTTGGTTGTGTCTTGATGCAAGAGGGAAAAGTTATGGCCTACAGTTCACGAAAATTGAAAACTCATGAGAAAAATTACCCCACCCATGATCTTGAATTAGCAGTGGTGATTTTTGCTTTGAAAATTTGGAGGCATTACTTGTACGGTGAGAAGTTTGAAGTCTTCTTCGATCATAAGAGTCTAAAGTATTTTTTTTTTCAAAAAGACTTGAATTTACGACAACGGAGGTGGATGGAATTTATGGAGGATTATGACTTTGAGTTACACTATCATCCAGGGAAGGCCAATGTGGTGGCCGATGCTTTGAGTCAAAAATCTGTGAGTAGTTTGGCAAGTGTGGCCATTCGGAAATGGGATATGCTAGATGTTATTGGCAAGTTTGATTTGCACTTGGGTGAGTCTGAAAAGAGTGCTACCTTGTTTACTTTGAATGCTCAACCTACCTTGGTTAGTAAGGTCATAGAGGCACAATGAGGAGACCGTGATGTGGAATCAATCCGTGTTAAGATTTCCAATGGGAAGGAAGAGAAAGGTTTGAACGTTCACTCGGATCTGAGTGTACGTTACCTAGACCGTTTGTTTATATCAGAATCTTGTAGAGAGGAAGTACTTCGAGAGTTCCATCACTCACGCCTTGCTGTACACCCGGGAGGCACTAAAATGTATCATGATCTTAGTCGTCAGTTTTGGTGGAGGGGTATGAAACGGGATATCGCTTTATTTGTATTGAAATGCCTTACTTGTAAACAAGTGAAGGCCGAACACCAAAGACCAGCGGGTTTGTTACAACCCTTACGATAGCCGAATGGAAATGGGAGCGTGTTACTATGGATTTTGTAGTTGGACTTCCTTGAACACAACGAGGCAATGACGTCGTTTGGGTGATTGTTGATAGGTTGACTAAGTCTACCCATTTCTTTCCGATGTGCACCAGCGACTTAGTTGAACGCTTGGCAGAGTTGTATATTAGAGAGATAGTTTGACTTCAAGGAGTCCCTATGACTATTGTGTCAGATAGGGATCCTCGTTTTACTGCCCGGTTATGGCAAAGCCTTCAAGAGGCATTGGGAACTAAGCTGACTCTTAGCACCGCTTATCATTCTCAAACCGATGAACAGTCAGAGCGTACCATTCAAATTTTGGAGGACATGTTTAGAGTTTGTGTCCTTGATTTTAAGGGGCCTTGGGAAGGACACTTACCATTGATTTAGTTTACTTTCAACAATAGTTACCAAGCTAGTTTTGGGATGGCACCATTTGAGGCCTTGTATGGCCGACCTTGTAGATCACCGGTTTGTTGGGCCGAAGTGGGTGATGCATCGTTACTGGGCCCAGAAATTGTTAGACAGACAACCGAGAAAGTTGTTCTCATTCGGAAGAGGTTACCTACGACCCAAAGCCGACAAAAGAGTTATGCCGATAAGAGAAGACGACCTTTATCTTTTGAAGTTAGTGACCATGTGTTTCTAAAAATCTCACCAAGGCGGGGTTTGATGAGATTTGGTAAAAGTGGTAAATTATCTCCAAGGTTCATTAGGCCTTTTGAGATCTTAGAGCGAATTGGGGAAACAGCATACCGGTTAGCTTTACCGCCACAACTTTCGGTAGTTCACAACGTATTTCATGTATCTATGCTTAGGAAGTATGAACCCGACCCTTCTCATGTTCTTGATTGGGTTGACTTAGAGGTAGATGAGGATGCCTCTTACGAAGAACGACCGGTTCAAATATTAGATACCCGAGAGCAAGTACTACGGGGCAAAACTATACTGTTGGTAAAGGTGTTGTGAAGACACCATGGGTTGAAGAAGCGAGGTGGGAAAGGAGGCGAAAGTCTGCTCCAAATATCTGAATTTGTTTGAAAATGCTTAAGTTGCTTTTCTTTGTAATATTCCCTAGTGTTGAGGGAAACGTATTTAAAGTTGTTAACCACATGTTGATATGTGCGTTGTTGTTTTAAGCATAAGGTTGTTGAGAGTTGCCATTATTTTTTAAGAAATTTCATGTTTATGCATATTTGGGAGGTTGTTGTTAATGAGATAACCATGGTGGAAATGGTGGAATTTGGTTGAGAGTTAGTATTGTGATTTGAAAATGATATAGCATGGCTTTGATCGCTAGAAACCCCTTTGTTTGGGTAGTTTGATTTGAAATTTCAGGGACGAAATTCTTTAAGGGGGGAAGGTTGTAGCGATCTTGGTTTCGATCCTTCTTTTATGTTTTGCCACTTCGATTAGGCCGGTCGGGGATCGAGCTGCCTGTTTAGCTCGCGAGGGTCGAGGGGGCAACGCTCCTTGGTGGGTTCGAGTGCAGCGCCTTGGTAGGGTCGAGGGGCAGCGCTCCCGAAGCAAAAATACAAAATGTATTCGAAGTTGCTTGTCCGCTCGAGCAGCTGTTTATGCGTTCAAGTAGAGAATGTTTGGTTTCAAAAGTTTGACATGTCTGCAAAAGTATTGGGTTAGTGTATTTGACGCACGAGCGGGGCATTCCACGCTCGAGCGGACCATGTTATATCAGTTCGTGAATCTGATATTTCAGATCACTTTTTCAGTCCTCTCTCTCTCTAAAACTCTCCAAAATTCCAGATCGGGAGCTTCTCTCTCTAGAAATCATCTTCTTTCTTTGATTTCTCCAAATCCATTGGATTTAGACCTAAGTTCTTCACCAAAGTTGGTTATCATCTCGAGGGCTTCGTTGTGTGCGGTGAAGATCGAGTTTCAACACTGTTGATTTTGAGGGTTTCATCTCATTTCTTCTTCAAAACTTGAGGTAGGGATTTTCTTAGAGTTATATATATATTTTTGCAAGATCTATATGATTTTTGAAATCATCTTTCGATAGCTTTGAAAATTGATTGTTGATTCAAGAAGTTGAACGATTTTGAAAGTGGGTTTGTCTCTTGTTCTTTTAAAATGATCTTATGGGTTTTGATCTTCGTTGATTGAAAAAAAGATGATTTTAGAAAGTTTTCTTTCAAAGGATTTGAGTTGTAGAGTTTTGGTGAGAAAACCTAGAATTTGGGAATTTTTTTTAAAGAGACTGAAAATCCATGAATGATATTGTTGTATTTATTTTGTGTGTCAAAATAAATGGATGTTTAGAAAAATTCTTATTTATATTTATATAAATAATGAATTTTAGAGAATATGAGAATTGTTGTTCATTTTGGAAATTATTGTTCAAAACGTTGAAATAGTCTTGAAATGACTAATTGTTAAGGATACTTGAGAAGTGAGAATTGTGTTATTCCTTGAATGATGAATTGGAATAAAAGTATTTATATTCATCTTGTGTTATTGGCATAACAATTCATTTGATTACATTAAACTTTGAAAGTTGATTTGAAAATTTGCATTGAGAAAAGAATGTTGAGAAACAAGTTTTCATGAAATGGTTTTGGGATAAATACGTTGGTAAGTCTTGATAGGTGGTATAGATGATATTGAATAAGTTGGCCTGAGAGTCCAGGGTGAAAGACTGAAAACCCACGCGGATATGTGTCGAGCCTTCCGATTATTACCGATAAAAATGACAATTTGGTAGTACTTGTATAGTCTACTTGCAGACACCGACCTAGGGATTACCAGAGTCATATTTGCCGCCCTTGAAATAAATTGTTAAGTTTTGAACAATTGAAATTGCATGACATCATTGAGCATGATAGTTTTCAAAAGATGAAAATGTGATTTATCTTCAAAATAGGGTATAGTATGGCATGTGCATTTCATCTCTTGAGACTTATATAAAATGTATATACTTTGTTAAGGATTTCCTACTGGGCTTTATGCTCACCCTATGGGATTTTTGTGTGTAGGAAAAGATGTGGTGATGCCGCCTAACTAAAGGCGATGAAATGTGTGTTGAGAGTACGAGACTCTCATTTTACTGTGACTCTATGTGTAAGCCAAGGGCTGTATGTGTGTGGGTTTGAATAATCGTTTTATGTAACCAGGCTCAAGCCTTGGAAACTTGTAAACCCTTGGGGGTATTTATTTGTTTATTTACTTGTTGTTGGATTAATGTATTGTTGCATGAAGAACTATTGTATCATGTAATGTAAGTTTAAAGATTTATATTCGGTTTTCCTTGAAAGAGCCATGATTGTTGTATTATCATTTGGGTTAGAAATTTGGGGTGTTACATTTACGGTTAAGTGACGTCTATCTCCCAAGATACAATGATCTTCACAAGTTGTAGTAGCACTCCAAAACAATTTGTACGGCGAACCAAACCTGTGCTCTATACTCTCAAAGTATTCCCTAAAATTAATATAAGGAATATATGTAACAGAGCAAAAATTGGACAGCAAGAAGATGAGTTTTTCAGTCAATTTTTGGATACAAATGACTGCTGAAATGGCTGGTATTTATAGGCATACAGATCTGTCCGAACATGTGCTGTCTAGAACTGAACATGTATAAAACTGTTTGAACAGATATAATTCAAAATTCAAATAGATTTGTTGGTAACTGCTGCAGTTATAAAACTATCCAGATTTTGAATCTGTCTGGGTAGTTTTGAATATGTTCGAAATTCAACAAATTGAAAAACCGTTTGGACTGATTAACCTGTTTGTGGAATTGATCTGAAAGAGGCACAATTTTTGGACACAAAATTTGAATTCCAATTTGAATTAAATTCAATTTGAAATTCAAATAATTCCTACAATCTAAAAATTTAATGTTAGAACCGACCCGACCAACAATCGCGCCCGGTTCGGCTGGCCGGTAGCGGTGCGTGTGTAGTTGTTTGAGCCAAGGTTCCATTTGTCCATAACTTCTCCCTTCTACAAACTTGGGGTGCCCCTTGGGGCCCAACCCAAGTATTGCCAACTAAAGCTTATATATCTACTCAAGCTCTCTTAAAGTTTCAATGTGGGACAACCCATTTCAAAAAAACTCACATTTAATTCTTTAAATGTCTATTCCATGAACCCGAAAACGACGTCAAGTTCCCATTTACTCATAAATGGTTTTGATGAACCGTCTTCACCGTGTGACTTGCCATATAACAAGGAACATGTCACCTATTCGGACCCACCTCAAAAGACGTATGGACTCCACCTTATTTTGGGCTCAAAGTTGGTCCAAAATCAGCCTATAAAAAACCAATTTTTCAACAGCTAGATCATCACACCCATGATGAATACAAAATGGTGCACCCAGAATTAGATTACTTTTTGAATAAAACATGTTATATTGTTTTTGACATGGTCACATCCATCGTGATTACTGAAATTTCAGTCTTAGATTTATAGCGTTAGAAACATCAATTTTTGTTGATGTAGATTTTTGGGCTATAATGTATTATGACTTTGGTTTTGTTGGTATGTGTAATACATTTGGATTTTATAGTGCATACACAATAATCTACATTTTATATTGGACCATCAATAATTGCCTTGACCATTAGTAAGTCCCATTTGGAGGATGGTAAATGGGTACCATGCAAACCTTTGCATATTTGTTTAGCATCTTCAGAAGTTTGGGAATATTTGTTTGTTGTGTTTGTGTGATTTTGTAAGTTCGAGAATATGTGACACGTGAGTAGTGTCACACGATTAGTGTAATTAGTGTCGTGTCATCATAATGCGATTAGTGTAATTAGTGTCGTGTCATCAACGTAATGTGATTGTTGGGTGTATTGGACAAATAGTGATGATTGTTACATTGTGAATTGAGTTGACATAGAATCTTATGAACCGTCTTGTCGTAAATGGCATCCTTAACATTGACTATGTGTGTACATTGTCGAATTATGCACTATGGGATTGTATCATACATTTGGCATGATGTGAATGTTAGTTAATAGCACCAGTAGGTGTCTTGTTAGACACATGGAAAATGTTACATCTCAATGAAATGGCACTGTGACATTATTAGACTGAGATGTAATCGGTCATCCATACAATGTACTGAAATTCATAATTTTTTAAATGAATATGGTAACTTTGGTTTGATGTGTTATTTTTGGTGTGTCACTAACGTATAAGCAATGTATCATTTGTTAGCAGCGCCAATGGTTCCGTAAGCATTGTTTGATTGGTATGTTCCCAAGTGTGAAAATAATACATTAGCCTGAGATGTTTTTTGAAAAAATCCAAAATGTGACACCCGAGTTGAACTCCACACCCCCACCCCGACACATGGAGACAATTTAGCTAATCAGGTGCTAGAATTTGAAAAATGGAAACCCAATGTTTGGGGGTAATGTGTTTTTCACGTTGTGTTTTTTAGAGTTGTAAAGAATGTTCCATTGGTTAACCGCACTACTAGTCCTTTACATGTTGTTTGGTTGGTATGTTCCCAAATATGGCAATGATAAAAGCAAAATGTGATGTTTATGCAGCACGCAAATGTGTATAGTATCAAATCCCATGAAATGCTCTTTCCTGTTCCCAAATTTCCTTCCTCAAAAGGAAACTCAAAATGAAATCAGCGTAGACCAAGCCTATGAACGCAAAAATACACATAAGGCCTGTTTGGCACAGCTTATAAACAGCTTATTTCAGCTTTCAGCTTAATTTAAGCTATTTTGATGTGTTTGGTTTAACTTATAGCTTATAGCTTATAGCTTTTTGGAAGTCAGAAATCAGCTTATTCTTTGAGTGGGGCAGGAGATGCTTTAAGAATAAGCTGGAAATCAGCTTAAGCTGAAAGTTATAAGCTATAAGCTGTTTGGGCATAAGCTATAAGCAGTTTCCCACAGCTCTACCAAACAGGGCCATAATACAATCTATTAAATCCACCTTACTAAAATGAATGGGACTAATGAAATCATAATCAATTTCATAGGACTAAATGGGTCACAATTCCTCCAAATAAGATTTATTGGTAAATTTTTCGAGATATACAAGGATAATATGCATATGTAACCTCATTGTTTTAAAATAATCAAGCTAATCAGACATATGTAACCTCATGATCAAGTCCTAATTGTTTTAAAATAAATTATTAAAATTTTTCTACCCGTTTATTTATTTATCTTTTTAAAACAAATGTTGTCTCGAAGTTACAGATATCCAAATACTCTAATTTTTTTTTTTTTTATAAATGATCTACTCAGTGAATCCTACAATATAAACAGTTTGGATCAACTACATGGGCTTGGAATAAGGTCCCATAAATCCTCACAGCAATGTGCTGTGCTTGTAAAGCACAACAACCTTTCCAATTCCCTTCATAGGTACTGTCATATATATATATATATATATATATCTTATTAAAAGTAGTGTTTTTCCCATATTTAGGTGGCACATTCTACATACTTACTTTTTTCTAAGAGAATCACGTCAGCATATATTTTCTTAATTACATATGGAGTTCTACACAAACTCAAACCTAATTTAAATTATACTAGTTTTACCTATTTTATATGGACTCTATTTGACCAATATTTTTTTTTCATATGTTTTTCATGGTAAATTGAGATTCTTTCAAGGCTACTAGGATTTTTTTTAATGCTAAATTGCTTTATTTTGTTATTTTCGGGTGTATTATTCTATACCAAATATTAATTCTATATTATTCTATATTATGGATTTATTGTTTAAATTTTATAGTGATTCTATATATAAAATTATACTTCATTTTCTATATTATTTTATATAATCACAACTCACAGGATAAAAAATATGCACAACAATGATAGTCTCGAAAAACGTCTAAAGTTTAGATTTACTGCTTGACACCATATTACAAATGATTAATCAGTTCATACATTGAGATGTATCTATTGTTTAAATGTTTTCATTATTTTTTCTTTTTGGGTTTAGATATTGTTATGTAATTCTTTCTTCGTTAATCGTTGTTTTTTTTTATTTATATAATTGATATTTTAATTTAATTAAGAATGCTTATTTTACAATTTTATAAACCAAACCAAATCTTAAGTGCCATCAAATGAGGTCAGCTTATTTTACAATCTTATAATTATATATATATATATATAATTATTATATGATAATCCAACCACAACATATTTATATTTAATTTTTTTAATAAATTTTATATAATTTCTATTTCTACATATTTTTATTTCCGAATGAATATAAAAAGAAAATTAAATAGTTAGAATTACTTTTAATTTTATGTTACTAATTCTTCTTCTAATTTAACTATTATTTTTAATATCAAAATGAATATTTATTTTACTATTTTATAATTTAATATATATTGTACAAAATTATTATATGATAATTACAGTTTTATAACATGATAGAATTAAAATTATCAAAATATATAAATAATTTAACTAAAATTAATATGTATAAGTATTCAAGTAAAAATTTTATAAAACGTCTGTGCCAATATTGTAACAGTCCCAAAATGCGTGTCACAATTATTTTTATTTAATTATGCGTTAATATGAATTAATTTGAGAATATATGTCTGAACTAGAAAAATATCTATTGGAGCTAGGACTTTGGAACTGAAATTGACGACCTTAATGGATTCAGAAAACGGAATGGAGTACATGAATATGCTAACGGGAATTTTTAGAACCATTTAGAAAGTTTAATTAAAAATTAATTCCGTCTGATTCGTTAAGTTGTGTTTGGCTTTCATTATTGTATTAAGTCTAGAGCTATATATATAGGGACTTAAAGCTCATTTTTGAGCTCAACTTCATCCTTTAGAAAGAAAATCTAAGAGAACATTCTGGAGAGAGAGACAAACTAGAATCTAGTGAGGGAAAGGGTAGAGATTCAACAAGAAGCTCAAGGTTTTGCTAGAGATCATCTAGATTGTGCAAGATCAAGTGGAATTGAAGGCCCTAGGTAAAGATCTAACTCTCAAATCTTGAAGATTATATGTTTTTAAGTTGGATTCATGCCTTATGTGTTATCATTTGCATGTTTTTGAGCAAGAAGATGAAGATTCCTACATACATGTATGAATGTGTTGGATATTGAAGTTATATGACACATGCATTCTAGACTTGAGTTATTTTGAAGTTCAACCTCATATTTAGAAACCTATGGAAAGGAACTTGGGCTGGATTTTTATATCCATGTTTATACATAAACATTGAAGAAAAATGATGAAAGTCATGAGTTCATGGAAATTAAGAACTTGATTTGGAAATTAAAAAGAGTTTGGTTTATTTGAGTTGAAATTGATTTGTAGTTCATGCATATTTCCATGTTTTGAAAGTGTATTGCATGAAATTTGGCCTTGATTTTCCCTTGGAAAGGAAACTTCACGAATTACAAAGATTGGAGCTCCAGATTATGATTTTGTTGTTTTAATTCAAGGGTTTGAGCTCTTTTCATGGAATTTGAGTTTCAAGTTCAAGTATGATTTTGTTTGAACTTATAGATGGTAAATTCAACATGTTTTATGAATTTTGAGCCTTGAAATGTATGCATTTGAAGTTGGTTTTGTAAAAGACTGAGTTCCAACACTTTAACAGATTTTCGGACAGAAATGCAACCCAGACCGCACGTGTGGCCTGAGGTACCGTACGTACGGCCCAACTTCCCCTGTTTCACTTTGTATTTTGAAAAAATGATACGTGCAAGCGCACGTGCGGTGGGGTTTCCGCACGTGCGGCAAGTGCCCCAGTACGTGCGGTTTTCAGGATCGGTCTGAATTTTTTTTCTTTCTGTTTTTCCACCGTCCGGGCCTCCGATTGCATGGTTTTCACATGCATTTGACGTTCATATGCATTTCATGGACATGCAAGAAATTAAAGAATGAATAAAAATAACTGAATGATGAAGGAATGAACTACATAAGTTAACAACCGATTGTATGAATTGAATGTGTATTGATAAGACATACGTTGTGTTTTGTGCATTGTAATTGTAGGTCACGAGTCAGAGACCGCACAATCGTTACTGGATGCCCACTGTAAGTAACATTTCTGTAAAGATATATTGATATGCACTATACTTGAAATGTTAAACGAAATGCTATATGATATGATACGTTTCTGAAATGTGATTTTGATTCTATGAATGAATATCTAGTTTGCGAATCTAGTATGACATCCAATGATAGTCCCAAGTATTGGGAGATGACACGTTAGTGCGGGTCTATGACATGCATATGATTACGAGATATCGTTAGCCACTTCATTGTGATGATATATGTTTAATCGGTGTCCAGGACCGATTACTCTAGTTGGAAGACGTTACGAAATGTCCCTTTGGATGTACCATTATTATGTTATGATATGATAGATATGTATGATCGGTTTTCTAAATATGATATGATTTGGAATTCGTTTACTAACCCCTTTACTTTAATGTTATTCATTAGACTTTAGCTCATTATGTATATCCATGTGTATAGGTGGACGAATTGAAGATCACGCCTAGATGCACACCGTTAGTCGAGCCACCGGTTAAGACTATGGAGTTTTGTTTTGGTGCGTCCGAGTTGGGGTCAGGTCTAGAGGACCGTTGTCAAGTTTTTGATCATGATGTTGATCATGATGTTGACATTTCGATATATGTGTATATGTCTATGAATGTTTTGTACAAGATGTGATGTATGTAATGCAGGATGGGTAAATTAACGTTTGTGTATGTATTATTCCATATATAATCACAACTAATTAGACTACTTGTTAGATATTTTTATATTAAGCTTCCGTTAGCCCCGATTATTTTGATTTATATAGGAAGGCCTTTGGTAATCTCGGATTACTGGTCGGTTACGACGCTAAACCTATAGGGGCGGATTTGGTTCGTGACAAATATTATCAAAATAAATAATTAAAATCATACTTTAATTTTAATTTTAAATTAAAATTTTTCTTTTATAGCATACATTGTATTATTTAGGGGTTGTTTGGGGTGTCCTAAATAAGTGCACTTTTTGACTTTTTGGGCTAAAAAGTTGAGGAAAAAAAGATGGTCGTTTGGGTTAACTTTTTAACTTTTAGGAGTGTGAGGTGTATAGCCGTACTATCTACGGAGCTGAATTGATGCTAAGAAATGATTGGCTACTTTTTGGGCATTGCACTGGACGGTGCTATTCGGCCCGTGGGGGCCATCACGGGTCCCATTTTGATAATCTGAACCGTTCAATGTGTAGAACTCGTCGAGTACTACATGTTTGTAAAAAATTATATTGATCGGATATCGATAGCTATCTAATCAGATTGGTTTTTTTTAACCATGAACTATAACACCATCTATTTTTTGTATACAAAACTGATTTGATCGTGTAGTTAGCGATATCCGATCAATGTGATTTTTTACAGACATATAGTACTCGACGATTTCTACATATTCAATGGTTCAGATTATCAAAACGGGACCCATGATGGCCCCCCACGGGCCGAACAGTAGTGTGTTAAAATTGCACCCCAACTGTCCAATTTTCTTAAGAAACGCAGGCACAGATATGAACTGGTCAAATCTGTCTTGTAATTTTATATGTAAAATAAATTGTTTAATATTTTTTTTGGTGAATAGTAATAACTTTTTAACTTTTTGAATAATTTTTTGAGTAATTTTTTAATTTTTTTTTTTTTGATATGCCAAACTAGGCCTAAATATTCTTTGAAAAAATAACACATATAATGCACAGGTCAACTATTAGTTATATAATATTTCAAAAATATTTAATAATTTTCCTAATCTAACATTCTATTACGGCACGCCGCGAGCAACGTTGATAAGGAGTGCTATTATTCCAGTGTAAAATTATTTAATGTTGGATTCGCATATTATAACTTGAGAGTAGAATAATTTATCAGGGAGGCAATTTATTCACATATTAGCATATGCTCATACCTGAAAGCACGATATAAATAATGTTAGGATTAGAATATAATTATAATCCCTCTACTATTTAAATTTATTTTTTAATTTGATAAATTTATAAATTTATTATAAAATTTTGAATTCTCACAAAACTCCTCACGAAAACTCGTTTTTACTTATACAATATATAGATAGATAGATAGATAGATATGCCTGACAAACATACAATTTTCATGGACATACATGCAATTTCCATGGGCATACATACAATAATATTTTTGCTTATATAATTATATGAAAATTGTATGAGCATACATACATTGTATGGAACTATGTAAAATATATTAAATAAAAAAAAAAAAATAAAAAAATTAAAAAAAAAAAAAAAAGAAAAAAGGGACGAAGATGAGATCATGAGATCATGGAAGAATGGGTGAGAAAAGGAAAAAGTAAG
The DNA here is from genome assembly GCA_025200525.1 of Camellia lanceoleosa. Classification (NCBI taxonomy): domain Eukaryota; kingdom Viridiplantae; phylum Streptophyta; class Magnoliopsida; order Ericales; family Theaceae; genus Camellia; species Camellia lanceoleosa. The sequence continues at coordinate 18,721,292 of CM045765.1, read as the reverse complement.
AGAGAGAAGCAGGAAAGTAAAAAATATATATGTAGGACATTTTTAAAAAAATATATCTAAACCATTGTTTTATAGTTTGAACAGATTTAAGCCATTCAAATATTCTAGTAGAACAAAAATATGTTAAAGATTCAAAAACCGACCTACTTTATTATATGGATGTGAGAATATTTTATTTGATGAAAAGTTGTGACAAGTTATAATGATATTATATTATATATTAACTATATACCAATAATACTGGTGTATTTATTGGTGTCCTTATTTCATCTATAAGCCAAACAAAGTCTAATATATATAGTGAATTAATTAACTATTAATTGGGAATAAGATGTCACAATTTATAATAAGGAGAGGATCCCTCTGATCGCTGTTTTGGACTGGACGGGGTTGTTCTGGCCCGTGAGACTCACCACAAACCCGTTTTTAATAATTTAAATTATTTATTTTGTCATTTTTTTTTAATATTTCATTCCCAAAAAAAAGTAGGTCGATTCAATGATTATAACTAGTTCAATTTATCACATTTTTCACCAAAAACATAAAATAAAAAATGTATAGTTTATTTTTCTTCGTTGTCTATTTTTTATTTTTATTTTTTTGTAAAAAATACGATAAATTGAATTAATTATCATTATCCGATCGACTTAATTTTTTTTATAAATAAAATATACGAAATACTTAACAAAATAAATAATTTAAATTATCAAAATGAAACTCGTACTGAATGCCATGAATTAGAACAGCCCCGTCCATGTCCTGCTATTTTATGAGTGTCCTTTCATCTATAAGCCAAGCCTTCTAGATATGGCGAGTTGATCAACTATTGATTTGGAATAAGATGTGATAATTTAAAATAATACCGTGCAAACTGACAAATAATATATGCGCTGCTATATCTATTAGTGTCCTTATTTCGGCCACGAGTTAAACAAAACCTAATACAAATTTATAAGCCCATCATAATGTGATGGATTAATTAACAATTGGGGTGAATTACACTAACAATTTTTATAGTTTAGAACTCGTATCACTTTAATCTCTTTGTAACGTCTCAAATTTCTAGCCAAAATGATAATACAACAATCATGACTCTTTTAAAGAAAATTGAATATAAATTTTTAAATTTACATTACATGATACAATAGTTGTTCATGCAACAATACATTAATCCAACAACAAGTAAATAAACAAATAAATAACCCAAAGGGTTTACAAGTTTTCAAGACTTGAGTCTGGTTACACAAAACGGTTATTCAAACCCACACATATACAGCCCTTGGCTTACACACATAGTCACAGCAAAATGAGAGTCTCGTATTCTCAACACACATTTCCTCGTCTTTAGTTAGGCGGCATCACTACATCTTTTCCTACACAAAAATTTCGTAGGGTAAACATAAAGCCCAGTAGGAAATCCTTAACAAAGTATATACATTTTATACAAGTCTTAAGAGATGCAATGCACATGCCATTTTGAAAGAAAATCACATCTTCATATCTGAAATCCATCATGCTCAATAATGTCATATAATTTCAATTCTTCAAAACTTAACAATTCATTTCAAGAGTGGTAAATACGACTCTGGTAATCCTTAGGTCAGTGTCTGCAAGTAAACTATACGAGTACTACCAATTTGTTATTTTTACCGGTATTAATCGGAAGGCTCGATACCTATCCTCGCAGGTTTTTAGTCTTTTCACCCCGGACTCTTAGGCCAACTTATTCAATATCATTTACACCACCTATTAAGACTTACCAACATATTTATCCCAAAACCATTCCATGAAAACTTGTTTCTCAACATTCTTTTCTCAATACAAGTTTTTAAATCAACTTTCAAAGTTTAATGTAATCAAATGAATTGATATGCCAATAACACAAGATGAATATAAATACTGCTATTCCAATTCATTATCCAAGGAATAATACAATTCCATCTTCTCAAGTATCCTCAACAGTTAGTCATTTCAAGACAATTTCAACATTTTGAACAATAATTTCCAAAATTAACAATAATTCTTATATTCCTTGAAATTCATCATTTATATAAACATAAATAAGAAATTTCCCAAACATCTATTTATTTTGACACACAAAATAAATATAACAATATCATTCATGAATTTTCAGTCCCTAAAAAAAAAATATCCCCAAATTCTAGGTTTTCTCACCAAAACTATACAACTCAAATCTTTTGAAAAAAAACTTTCTAAAATTATCTTTTCTTCAATCAATGAAGATCAAAACCCGTAAGATCATTTTAAAAGAATAAGAGATAAATCCACTTTCAAAATTGTTCAACTTCTTGAATCAATAATCAATTTTCAAAGCTATCGAAAGATGATTTCAAAAATCATATAGATCTTGCAAATATATATATATATATAACTCTAAGAAAATCCCTACCTCAAGTTTTGAAGAAGAAATGAGATGAAACCCCAAAATTTACAGTGTCGAAACTCGATATCCACCGCACACAACAAATCCCTCGAGAAGTTACACAACTTTGATAAAGAACTTCGGTCTAGCTCCCAACGTATTTGGAGGAATCAAAGAGAGAAGAGGACTTCTAGAGAGAGAAGCTCTATATCTGGAAATTTTGGAGAGTTTTAAAGAGAGAGAGAGAATTAAAAAAGTTATCTGAAATCTCCCCTTACAGACTGATATAACATGGTCCGCTCGAGCGTGAAATGCACTTTCCCGTAAGCAATTTAGAATGCATTTTGCATTTTTGCTTTCGGCAAGCTCAACCCCCGTAAGTTGACCAGGTCAAAATCGAGATCGCTACAACCTCCGCCCTTAAAGAATTTCGTCCCCGAAATTTCGAATCAAACTACCCAAACAAAGGGGGTTTCTAGCGATCAAAACCACGCTATTGCATTTTAAAAATCACTATATTAACTCTCAACCTTTTTTTTTTTTTTTTTTTGCCATTTCCGCCATGGTTATCTCATTAACAACAACCGTCTACATCAACCTAAACATGAAGCAAATAAATGACAATCCGTAACCACTTCATGCTTAACATAACAACATGCATAACAACATATGGTCAACAATTTTAACACATTTTCCTCAAACACTAGGGAATATTACAAGGAAAAACAACTTAAGCATTTTTAAACAAATTCGGATACTTAGAGTGGACTTTCGCCTCTCGTTCCCACGTCACTTCTTCAACCCCATGGTGTCTCCACAACACCTTTACCAACGGTATAGTTTTGCCCCGTAACACTTGCTCCCGGGTATCTAATATTTGAACCGGTCATTCTTCGTAAGAGGCATCTTCATCTACCTCCAAGTCAACCCAATCAAGCACATGAGAAGGGTCGAGTTAATACTTCCTAAGCATAGCTACATGAAACACGTTGTGAACCCCCGAAAGTTGTGGTGGTAAAGCTAACCGGTAAGCCACTTTCCTAATTTGCTCTAAGATCTCAAAAAGCCCAATGAACCTTGGAGATAATTTTCCACTCTTACCAAATCTCATCAAACCCCGCCTTGGTGAGATTTTTAGAAAGACATGGTCACCAACTTCAAAAGATAAAGGTCGTCTCCTCTTATCGGCATAATCGGCATAGACACCCCATTTTTGACCGACCTTAAGACTCAGACGTCACCGATTGAGCGCTCGGTGATGTTGCATATCGTGCTCGTCCAGAGGTTTCAGAGTCTCGGCTGCGAGCCTTGCCTCTGGACTTCCGGACTCTTTCGTGCTTTGCCTCGGTTTGCGAACCAGGCTCTGTTTTCTCTGTTTTCTCTTCCCAAAGGGAGGGAGAGGTCTCGTAGATCATCTCTCAGTGGCGGTAGGCTACGTTTCGTGGTCGCAGGCCATTTTTTCCATTTCGGAGCCCGGTTCCCGGTTTTTGGAGCCGTCAGGCCATGTGCCTCGGTTCGGGACCGCCTAACCATCTCCGATTGCTCTGATTTTTGGCATGCATCTTATTTTCTCCCTTTTGAGGGACACTGGGGTCCCAGGGACCGACTTCGTGGTCGAACACCACTCCCGGTGCCCTGATCGATTTTGGTCCCGAATCAGCGTTCGGCCCCCGAACCTTCATTTCGCATCGGTTTGGGCTCATTTTTTGTGGAGGCCTTATTTTCATGGTTAGGAAGTTTGTAGGAGGGTGGGAGGCCAGCAATTGTTTTGACAACCAACTTTTTGTTTGGTCAAAAGTGGTTCAGCATAAATCCGGGAAGGAGAAAAGTCTGCGCCGCTTCACCGAAACGGTCGTAACTCTTTGCACAAGAGGAATTAAAATATGAGGCCACCACCATTGAAAAGATTACTTCCGGGGCTTCATTTTGCAGTCAAGAATCTCCTAAGTCCAGATCCGGGGGGAGGAGATATGGTTGGTTGAAGTCTGATTAGACCGAATCTGCGCGGCTTTATGAAAACTGGCATAACTTTTTCTACAGGAGAAATTTTAATGCAAGGTTTGCGGCATTGGAAAGCTAACTTCAAGGGCTACATGGCCGACCAATTTTATGGCTTGGACCTTTTGACCCTGGCCGGCCGGCCATGGGGGGTGGCCGGCCGGCCACCTGCAACTAAAGTACCTAGCCGGGTTGCTTCCTCAGTGGGGGTGTATTACAGCTGTATATCTGTTTTGTCCCGAAAATATCTGTACTCGGGGGAAGCTTTTGGCGGAAAACTTGGTGTCATTTTCCTCCTACCTTGCTCCCTCTCTTTGGCCTATATAACCAGCTGCCCAACTCTTGTTTTGGGGTTACAAAAAATCCCTAAGAGGCCTCACATTCATATCTCTCTCCATCTCTCTCAAATTCTCAAGTTTTGGTTCCATTTCTTCATCATCATCAAGCACCACCACCACTACTCTATTTCCAGCAGCTAGGAGAGCTTTCCAGCAACTAGGAGGCATCCATTCTTCAAGCAAAAGGCAGCCAAGACTTGTCTACAAGGGTAAGTTGCCATTTCCCCCTTTTGTAGCTCATTTTTGCACCATTCTTCTAGCCTATTTTCTTGTTGTTTTGATTTTCGACCCTAACTAAAAGGGTCATTATTTTGAACCATTTTACATGATTGTTGAAGGGCTCAACCCTGTTTGGCCCCCCTATCTTGTACTTGCTTCAATATCATCTTATATGCCATTATTTTGCATTGAATATTTGGCCTATGTGTGATTTGTTTTGGGGCCTGATATAAACTGTAAGTGGGCCTACTTTGTGCCCCTCTTCAACATTGAAGAAGGGCTCAACCCTGTTTGGCCCCCCTATCTTGTAGTTGCTTCATAATCTCTCCTATTTACCGTAAACTTGCATGATTTGTTTGGTCTATGTGTAAATTGTTTTGGAGCATGTCATGAACTGTGAGTAGCCTCATTTTGAGCCCCTCTACAACATTTTAGAAGGGATCAATCTTGTTTGGGGTCTCCATGTTATACTTGCCATTATACCCCTCTTTGGCCCCCATTTTTGCATGCTTTTTTAGGCTTATCTAGCTTCTGTTTTCGGCCATGATCTGAACTGAAAATGGTCATATTTTGACCTTCTTTTTTTATGAATGTTTGGGGTACCTCATGTTATAGCCTCTTGTTGGCCTATTTCTTGCATTGCATTTTTAGCATGTTTTCATACTGATTTGAGGCTTTTCATCTACTGTAAATGTTCATATTTTTGGTCCCTCTTCAGTGTTGTAGAAGGGTATTTTATTTTTTGGGCTTTGTATTTACCATCTACTTCAATACCCCTCTCTTGGCCCCTATTTTTGCATGCCATTGTTGCCCTATCTATGCTTGCTGTTTGGCCATGTTTTAGACTGGAAAATGCTTTTTTTGGGGCTGCCTTGCTACTGTATTTTCATTCCATGTCCGTATTGTGCATGCATTGCATAGCTATAGGCCATTTCGGGTGCCTAAATTCGCATTTCGGGACCATTCCTTGCATTTGGCGTCATTTCGCCATCTTTCGGGATATTTTCCCCATATTTGATCTTTGAAATTCCATTGGCATCTTTGCATATCATTTTCCATGTCATTTCATGCCTTAATGCCATTGCCTCGGTTTGCGTGCCCGTGTGCACGCATTTCGAGGCATCTCATTTTTCATCTCTCGGCCTCTTATGTGAGTGTGGCTGAGGCTCACTCATGTTAGTGTAAGTCCATTTTGCATTCTGTATGCCATTTTAGTCTCATTGCATCGTGTATGCCATTGCCTCGGTTTGCGTGCCCGTGTGCACGCATTTCGAGGCATCTCATTTTTCATCTCTCGGCCTCTTATGTGAGTGTGGATGAGGCTCTCTCATGTTAGTGTAAGCCCATATCATATTTCCATGCCATTGCATTGCGTATGCCATTTTCTCAGTTTGCGTGCCCGTGTGCACGCATTTCGAGGCACTTCATTTTCATCTGACGGCCTCTTATGTGAGTGTGGCTGAGGTCCACTCATGTTAGTGTAAGTCCAATTGCATTGCGTATGCCATTTTATGCCTTAGGATCATTTTTTCGGTTTGCGTGCCCGTGTGCACGCATTCCGAGACATCTCATTTTCATAGCATTGTGTATGTTAGGATTGTATCTTAGTTGCATTTCATACATATCATGCATATTGCATCGTGTTCGGGATAGGAGTTAGCCCGGGCACGGGAAACGAGGCACATTTCGTACTCCGAGCGACGGAACGGGTCTCAATTCCCAAGTCACCGACAGTCCGGATTACCCGTGATGGAGTTAGGTTTTGTTGTAGCATTCATGTGCATTCATCTCATATTGAGTTGTGCAGTTCGGCTCCTCGGCCATCATGCATCGATATGCGTGATTGGTGACACGAGGATCGAGGCATGCATATATTTGTGAAATACATTGCTATACCCCTTTCCTGCTCTCTGTTGCAGCAAAATCAAGAATCAGCAGTCTTTCAAGGCTTGGCGCGTATTTCAAGAAACAAGTGCAAAAAGAGGCTAATCGGGGCATCGCCGTGGATTTTCGCGCGAAGCAACCCAAACATTCATTCCATCATTCGGAGCGGAGTCAAGGCAGCCCCTTGCTTGCATGTCGGTTTTACAGCTTTCTTAGTTAATTTGTAAATTAATTAGGAATTCGTATATTATTCGGACTGTATATTTTGGACTGTACTATTCTTTCATTCGGGACTGTATTATTATTTATTCGGACCCTCTGCGCGAGGGCGAAACTGTAATAAGTGTGGGTGAGTGTGATGTATGTCTTCCAACTCCACGTCTTTCTTTCCTTTTATTTATCTGCTTACGATGGTTAGATATAGGGCATATTTCAATTAGCATACAGTATGACAGCATTTTTTGCATCATTCATCTGTTTTATACGCCTGCTCGCACATCATACAAACTGCATTTGTATTTCGATTCCAAATTGAATACGTGTTAGCCATAGCATTCCATATGCCATGTTTAGAATAGCCGAGCCTGCTATAGTTGCATCTTTGCATGTGTTGCATTAGGCAATTCTGTATACTTAGGATCATGCATGATTTCTAATGAGTTTCTGTTTTGGCTTGGAGTACTCGGTGAGTTTTATGCTTTAGCATCCTTGCATGCGTGTGAGTAACTGCCATGAATAGCATGCTTACCACGAGGCTATGTGCTTATGTGATATAACTACCTTGAATGCCTGTGGGTGGAGGTTGAGTTACTTGAATTGGGACAATTCATCAAATGCTTGTTTTAAGCCCACTAGATAGTGGCAAAATCATATTTTCTAAGCCCACCCGAGGGTGGCAAATCCGCATCTTAGCCTACCTGCGGGTAGCACCATCAAACCATTTTCAAACAAACAAACATGAAATGTTTTGTTCCAATTCAGGCGATTTAGTCTATACTTGTATGCTGTGCGCATCACATAGTAACCTAGGCTAATAACCGGAATAAGAACTCACAATGTTTTCAAAATCAGATATCATGGTTAGTAGAGGCCGGTCTTTGACCGGGCGAGTGGGGGTGCTCACGAAGTGACCTTCCCCAATCGTACCCAAGTTCCCGAGCCGAGGCAACTTTGGCGATGACGGACACGTGGCCTTTGGCACCGAGTCAGGGTTTCCTAAATTTCTCATTTTAAAATATTTAGGTGGCGACTCTGTATCTGGCGAAGCAGTCCATATTTAGCACTTCTTTCAAAAAATCTATTTTCAAAACGATTTGCCAGATTTGGACTCTTCGGTTCAAGATTAAGAACCGTGACATTTGAGTTCTTCGAACTGTAATGACCCAATATCGAACCAGAACGGGGGGGACTCGCACCCCTTCCCCCGGGATGCGTTCGGGGACGTCTACAGTTTCTGGCGACTCTGCTGGGGATTTAGAGAACTTGATTCGAACTCGTGATATCTGGTTTTTACTACACTTGTGTGTTTCTTTGCATTGCATTTGTATTGGTGCGCCTAGGACACCGTGTTTGCCATTTGCTATTCCTGAGCGGTTTGCTGGAGGCTTGTCTGTTCAAGGCATGTCCATAAGGCTGACCGGTTACGGGCTCTGCCAGTATGGGAACACAAACCCCGGTTTTACCGGGGCACCCTTTTTGACCTTTCGACCTAGTGCATATTCGGATCCATAGTGACCATTCCAAACTAGGACAGGTTGCTTACCCGTTTATAGGTTGTTTGAAGCCACTGTGTGCGTAGTGAAACCCTAGTTCCTGACAAAATAGGACAGGGAAACCCTATCCCAACATAGGGGTGTTTTGGCTCTCACTTGCTTGTTATGTGCTTTAGAGTCGCTCTCTGAGAATGCATGTATCGATTTGCAAGTTTGGGCATCGAGCCATGAGCACCGATTCGATTTTGGGATTCACTTACGAGGGTAACAGTTCTGTGCGAATTTTGGAGGCAGAATTCAGTAGAGGGTGCAGTCATTCTACTATGCTCGTATCTGTTTCGGTGAAGTTAGGCTGAGATGCTGCATGTTTTCCCTTTTGCTAGGTAGTCCTGGAAGTCCTGGAACCATAGCTTCAGAAGGCTCCGAAATCCCCCGGGTACATTGGACTAGTGCTGATAGACTTTGTTAGGTCAGAGATTCAATTCAAGGGCAACCAGTGTTCTTTCGTTGAGGCAAAGCAAAGAAGGGCCAGACAGGGCTCATTGGTGCATCTGATCCGACAGTCACCAGTCACATCACTTTTGTTCGGACTCAGCAGACCGTGATGGCACAGGGTTCGGAAGAATTTGTGGCCGTGGTAGCAGCGTTAAATCAGGGAGCTGCCATGCAGGCTGAGACCAGTACTGAAACGCAGCGCCCATCTGGGGCATCTGCCTCACATCCAGCTCTGGGACCCCAGCCGAACTTTGACCCAATTCCGCCAGCTGAAGATTTGCAGGGTCCAGATCCTCGAGAAGGGCTGGCTCAAGCCCAAGTTTTCAGACCCTTGGTGCAGCCTAATGAGAGGTGTTATCCCCTTGATGCTAATGACTTCGATCTGAACGCAATGAAAATTGCGAACCTTGAGAAGCAATTCAAAAAGGCACAGGGCCTTAACTCCATTCCCGACATTGAGGATGGGCACACTGAGTCTGCCGTCCGACTCCCAGACAGATTCAAAATGCCATATATTGACCGTTTCGACGGGTCTGGGGATCCAATGGTACATATCTGACTTTTCTTGGATGTCCTGAAGTCGATGGGTCTGACTAAGCCACATAAACTCTCTTTGTATGGAAGAACCCTGTCCAGTGTAGCAGCCACTTGGTACGCTAAGTTGGAGGACAAAGTGAAGCAAAATTGGGAAGAATTGGCTGAGGCCTTTGTCGATCAGTATTCCTACAATACCCAAGTTGAAATGACCATCCAAGAACTTGAAGCAACCCGCCAGAACCCAACAGAGCCTTTTGTGAAATTTGTTGCGAGGTGCAGAGCAAAGGCAGCACAGATAACAGATCGCCGCTCTTCTGAGAGAGATCAAGTGCAGATGATGGTGCGGAACCTCGAGCATGATATGTTGCAGAAATTGATAGTCGCTCCATTATTCACTTTCAAAAGTTTGCATGAACTGGGGGTTCAGGTCGAGAATGCGTTCAACAGCGGGATCATTCCCAGAACAAGTGAACCGACAAGGAGGGTGATTTCAAGGAGTACCAATGCCGGAAGTAGCACTATTCCCGAACCCACTGAAATCAATACAGTCACTGCAGCCAACCCTTTTGCCAAACCAAGCCTACAAACAGCCAGCCCAGCCCGAGCTCAGGGCAGAACTTTCACCCCTCTCTATATGAGCCTGACTAGCGCACTAAAAGTCTTGATGGAAAGAGGGCATCTCAAACCCCTCGATCCTCAACCTCTTCCCGACCCACTCCCAGCCAGACATAACCCCTCCAAGTATCAGATGTACCATCAAGAAGACTACCATGGCACCGACCGTTGCTACCGCCTTCGTCATGAGGTCCAAAATCTCATCGACAACCGGACGATAACTCCACCTTCCGATCCCAATGACCAAACATCTCCTGCCTACCTCAATCTCATCCATATACTGCCATCCATCTTCGACCCCAGCATATACATCACCCCAGCCCATCTACCCAAGCCTGAGGTGTTCATTCCAGAAAACATGGACTTATGCATGATGAATGCACCCGGACCCCAACCATCTCAAACCCGTGAGCCCACTACTTCTGAGCTGAAAAGAATGATCGATGATCTTCAGAGAACTATGACAGATTTGGCCTCCGGGACATTGGCTCCGTCATCAACCACATCACATACCAGGGAGTTCATGTCAAAAGGCTCCCCAGTCTTGGAACGGGCTACATTTGAGGAATGCCAATCCCTTGGCAAAGTGGAGGCAAGTGGAAAGAACAAGATAGGGGCGGACATGGATCCCCATAAGCATCTTCTGTTGGCTATTGAGGCTTTGAAAGCCGAGGGACTGAACAAAGAGCAAGTGCTCGCAGTTGTCGCAAAAACTGTGGACGGCATTTTCGCCACTCAAGTTGGGGGCAGTCTAAATCAAAGAGAAAACCAGGAGAAGGGCCGTTATACCAGAGGCAATCCTCTTAGCTCTAACCCTCCACTCAGAAGAGATCGAGAAGCCAAAGACCGCCAATCCCTTTCCCTAAGGCCCAAAGAAAATCCACAAACCCAGAAGTACCAACCCCGAGGTCAGAGGGTCTTCCATGCCCTCCACATGCCTTTATCCAAAGCTTTCCAAATCCTTGTTGGACAAGGCCATCTCAAACCCCTTGAGCCTCGGCCTCTCCCGAACCCTCTTCCGGCTACACATGATGCTACCCAGTACTGCGCATACCATCAACATACTACCGACAACTTTTTTCGTCTTCGCCATGAAGTACAGGATCTGTTTGACAATGGGGTTGTCCTCCCGCCAAGCTCTGCAAATTCTATCGGCACTTGATTAGTGAACTTGTGGGGGATAATGTGATGTGATCGAGGGATGAACCACCTGCGGGCAGCGCTCAGTTTACTCCAAATATGGTGGATGGCACGCACTGTTCTGAGCAATGTGCAAATACCAGTTTTTGTGTTTTCTGACTTGGGTATTGGGTCAATTTTGTTGTTTTGTTTTGAGTCTGTCTTTTTGTTTTGAGTCAGTCTCTTTTGTTTTGGGTCTGTCTTGTTGTATCGAGTCAGTCCTGTTGTATAGGAGTCGGGTGATTCCGGGGGTATTACCTCGGACATCACCATTTTGTTTTGTGTTTGTCTTTTTGTTTTGTTTTGAGTCTGTTTCTGCCAGGGAGCCAGTTATGCCAACAGATTTTGAATGAAACAGCAGTGATTTCCACGCTCTCGCATTTGCTTCTGCCGTGTGCTAGTTGTGCCGGGATTTGAATGAAATGGCAGTGCATTCCACCTGCTCTCTTGTGCCTTGAAGTCATTGTATTGACCTAAGTTTTTCAAAACCTTTTTAAACACTGCGGTGAAAACGAAGAGGAAGGAATTCTTCGGGATTTGCAAAACTTTGATCAAACTAAGAGAAAGAGAGGCGTGCTAAGCCCTTAATGAATGAAATCATGCTTGTTAGCGTGAGTACTAAGAAGGATCCTAGCTTTGATCCAGATTGGTCCTACACTGTCTTCAGCACGAGTGATTTGTCGCTTTCTTAAAAATTTTCAAAAAAATAAATGTTTTGCGCGGTCCTGCGAAGACCTGTGTGGAATCGCTCTTGAGATTGTGCAACTTAGGATCGCTCTCAGCCTCGAGACTTGAGCCCTTGCTTTCAAACCTCGAACTTGAATTCAGAATGTTCAACGATCAACTACAATGTGAGGCCCGTGTGGCCAGATTAGAAGCGGCCCTCGAACAAGAGGCCAGGAAAGTCGGATCAAGAAGATCAGAAGAAGCTTGCAAAGCTAGAGCAGAAGTACCCTTCGAACTAGGGGCAAAGATATCAGACATGCTCGAAGAGCTGAAGATGAGTCCTCTTGCAAATCAACAGCCACTCTCCTGGATACGGATGGCTTCAAAACCCTACAACCATTTGGCATGGACCTATTACACTTTTACCCTTTGAGAGGCTCGCTGGGCCGAAAACCCGGAAGGGCGACCCAGGCAAAAGTTAGAGTGAGGCGAAAAAAATATACAAAGAAAGAAAAAAGAAAAGAAAGAGGAAAATACAAAAAAAAAGAAAGAAAAAAAGAGAAGAAAAGAGAAAAAAGAAAAAAGAAGAATAGAAATGAAAATGAAAAGAAAAGAAGAACAAAGCTCGCAAGGTTGAAAACCTGCAACAGGCGCCTTGGCAAAAGTTAGAGCATAAACAGGAGAGGTTAAATACCCGAGTGTACCTTAACCCCAAACTACGTAAGGCTTGATTCCTATCTTTGGGATACGTAGACAACTTCATCCTGAAGTCCAGTCGTAAAACGCTTCAATTTGATTGTGTCCATGCGATGGTTTTTGGTCATCTTTGTCTTCTCTGTATCTGAGGATTTGGTTGCGTTCGTCACTCTAAGGATTGACTACAATGCGCCGCGGTGCTATCCAAACAAGGGGCGACTTTCCGTTGCCATTCAGTGTGCTGCGGCGCCATCCAAACAAGGGGCAACTTTCCGTTGCCATTCAATGCGCCGCAGTGCCGTTTAAACAATGGGCAACTTTCCATTGCCATGCAGCTCCCCTCCAGCAAGGGGCAATTTTCCTTCGAATCTGAGGTTGTGCATCTCGAGAGTGGGTTCTATGCTCGTTGAGCAGTGGCCGATTGCAAAAATAGTTTTTGAGAATTTTTACTGAGGTTGACTAATTTTCTCGAAAATTGTTTCATCTTTTCCAAAAACGGGACCATTTCTTGGACCCAAAAAAGGAAAATTTTCAGTGCTCGTAGCCTAACTTGCATGATTTTAAATCAAAAATCGAACAAGCATGTTGATCTAACTCTCATTTTTGGTCAAAACTGTTTTAGTGGAAAGCTCAAAAAAAATAAAAAATGGTCAAAATAATGAACTAGGGGCACGTTACGAAATGTCCCTTTGGATGTACCATTATTATGTTCTGATATGATAGATATGTATGATCGGTTTTCTAAATATGATATGATTTGGAATTCGTTTACTAACCCCTTTACTTTAATGTTATTCATTAGACTTTAGCTCATTATGTATATCCATGTGTATAGGTGGACGAATTGAAGATCACGCCTAGATGCACACCGTTAGTCGAGCCAGCGGTTAAGACTATGGAGTTTTGTTTTGGTGCGTCCGAGTTGGGGTCAGGTCTAGAGGACCGTTGTCAAGTTTTTGACAATGATGTTGACATTTTGATATATATGTATATGTCTATGAATGTTTTGTACAAGATGTGATGTATGTAATACAGAATGGGTAAATTAACGTTTGTGTATGTATTATTCCATATATAATCACAGCTGATTAGACTATTTGTTAGATATTTTTATATTAAGCTTCCGTTAGCCCCGATTATTTTGATTTGTACAGGAAGGCCTTTGGTAATTTCGGATTACTGGCCGGTTACGACGCTAAACCTATAGGGGCGGATTTGGTTCGTGACAAATATTATCAAAATAAATAATTAAAATCATACTTTAATTTTAATTTTAAATTAAAATTATTCTTTTATAGCATAGATTGTATTATTAAGGGGTTGTTTGGGGTGTCCTAAATAAATGCACTTTTTGACTTTTTGGGCTAAAAAGTTGAGAAAAAAAAGATGGTTGTTTGGGTTAACTTTTTGACTTTTAGGAGTGTGAGGTGTATAGCCGTACTATCTACGGAGCTGAATTGATGCTAAGAAATGATTGGCTACTTTTTGGGCATTGCACTGGACGGTGCTGTTCGGCCCGTGGGGGCCATCACGGGTCCCGTTTTGATAATCTGAACCGTTCAATGTGTAGAACTCGTCGAGTACTACATGTTTGTAAAAAATCATATTGATCGGATATCGATAGCTATCTAATCAGATTGGGCTTTTTTAACCATGAACTATAACACCATCTATTTTTTGTATACAAAACTGATTTGATTGTGTAGTTAGCGATATCCGATCAATGTGATTTTTTACAGACATATAGTACTCGACGATTTCTACATATTCAATGGTTCAGATTATCAAAACGGGACCCATGATGGCCCCCCACGGGCCGAACAGTAGTGTGTTAAAATTGCACCCTAACTGTCTAATTTTCTTAAGAAACGCAGGCACAGATATGAACTGGTCAAATCTGTCTTGTAATTTTATATGTAAAATAAATTGTTTAATATTTTTTTTTGTGAATAGTGATAATTTTTTAACTTTTTAAATACTTTTTGAGTAATTTTTTGATTTTTTTTTTTTTTTTTTGATATGCCAAACTAGGCCTAAATATTCTTCGAAAAAATAACACATATAATGCACAGGTCAACTATTAGTTATATAATATTTCAAAAATATTTAATAATTTTCCTAATCTAACATTCTATTACGGCACGCCGCGAGCAACGTTGATAAGGAGTGCTATTATTCCAGTGTAAAATTATTTAATGTTGGATTCACATATTATAACTTAAGAGTAGAATAATTTATCAGGGAGGCAATTTATTCACATATTAGCGTATGCTCATACCTGAAAGCACGATATAAATAATGTTAGGATTAGAATATAATTATAATCCCTCTACTATTTAAATTTATTTTTTAATTTGATAAATTTATAAATTTATTATAAAATTTTGAATTCTCACAAAACTCCTCACGAAAACTCGTTTTTACTTATACAATATATAGATAGATAGATAGATAGATATGCCTGACAAACATACAATTTTCATGGACATACATGCAATTTCCATGGGCATACATACAATAATATTTTTGCTTATATAATTATATGAAAATTGTATGAGCATACATACATTGTATGGAACTATGTGTAAAATATATTGAATAAAAAGAAGAAAATTAAAAAATTAAAAAAAAAAAGAAAAAGAAAAAAGGGACGAAGATGAGATCATGAGATCATGGAAGAATGGGTGAGAAAAGGAAAAAGTAAGAGAGAGAAGCAGGAAAGTAAAAAATATATATGTAGGACATTTTTAAAAAAATATATCTAAACCATTGTTTTATAGTTTGAACAGATTTAAGCCATTCAAATATTCTAGTAGAACAAAAATATGTTAAAGATTCAAAAACCGACCTACTTTATTATATGGATGTGAGAATATTTTATTTGATGAAAAGTTGTGACAAGTTATAATGATATTATATTATATATTAACTATATACCAATAATACTGGTGTATTTATTGGTGTCCTTATTTCATCTATAAGCCAAACAAAGTCTAATATATATAGTGAATTAATTAACTATTAATTGGGAATAAGATGTCACAATTTATAATAAGGAGAGGATCCCTCTGATCGCTGTTTTGGACTGGACGGGGTTGTTCTGGCCCGTGAGACTCACCACAAACCCGTTTTTAATAATTTAAATTGTTTATTTTGTCATTTTTTTTTAATATTTCATTCCCAAAAAAAAGTAGGTCGATTCAATGATTATAACTAGTTCAATTTATCACATTTTTCACCAAAAACATAAAATAAAAAATGTATAGTTTATTTTTCTTTGTTGTCTATTTTTTATTTCTATTTTTTTGTAAAAAATACGATAAATTGAATTAATTATCATTATTCGATCGACTTAATTTTTTTTATAAATAAAATATACGAAATACTTAACAAAATAAATAATTTAAATTATCAAAATGAAACTCGTACTGAATGCCATGAATTAGAACAGCCCCGTCCATGTCCTGCTATTTTATGAGTGTCCTTTCATCTATAAGCCAAGCCTTCTAGATATGGCGAGTTGATCAACTATTGATTTGGAATAAGATGTGATAATTTATAATAATACCGTGCAAACTGACAAATAATATATGTGCTGCTATATCTATTAGTGTCCTTATTTCGGCCACGAGTTAAACAAAACCTAATACAAATTTATAAGCCCATCATAATGTGATGGATTAATTAACAATTGGGATGAATTACACTAATAATTTTTATAGTTTAGAACTCGTATCACTTTAATCTCTGTGTAACGTCTCAAATTTCTAGCCAAAATGATAATACAACAATCATGGCTCTTTCCAAGAAAACTGAATATAAATTTTTAAATTTACATTACATGATACAATAGTTGTTCATGCAACAATACATTAATCCAACAACAAGTAAATAAACAAATAAATAACCCAAAGGGTTTACAAGTTTTCAAGACTTTAGTCTGGTTACACAAAACGGTTATTCAAACCCACACATATACAGCCCTTGGCTTACACACATAGTCACAGCAAAATGAGAGTCTCGCTTTCTCAACACACATTTCCTCGCCTTTAGTTAGGCGGCATCACTACATCTTTTCCTACACAAAAATTTCGTAGGGTAAGCATAAAGCCCAGTAGGAAATCCTTAACAAAGTATATACATTTTATACAAGTCTTAAGAGATGCAATGCACATGCCATTTTGAAAGAAAATCACATCTTCATATCTGAAATCCATCATGCTCAATAATGTCATATAATTTCAATTCTTCAAAACTTAACAATTCATTTCAAGAGTGGTAAATACGACTCTGGTAATCCCTAGGTCAGTGTCTGCAAGTAAACTATACGAGTACTACCAATTTGTTATTTTTACCGGTATTAATCAGAAGGCTCGATACCTATCCTCGCAGGTTTTTAGTCTTTTCACCCCGGACTCTTAGGCCAACTTATTCAATATCATTTACACCACCTATTAAGACTTACCAACGTATTTATCCCAAAACCATTCTATGAAAACTTGTTTCTCAACATTCTTTTCTCAATACAAGTTTTCAAATCAACTTTCAAAGTTTAATGTAATCAAATGAATTGATATGCCAATAACACAAGATGAATATAAATACTGCTATTACAATTCATCATCCAAGGAATAATACAATTCCATCTTCTCAAGTATCCTCAACAGTTAGTCATTTCAAGACTATTTCAACATTTTGAACAATAATTTTCAAAATTAACAATAATTCTTATATTCCTTGAAATTCATCATTTATATAAACATAAATAAGAAATTTTCCAAACATTTATTTATTTTGACACACAAAATAAATATAACAATATCATTCATGAATTTTCAGTCTCTAAAAAAAAAAATATCCCCAAATTCTAGGTTTTCTCACCAAAACTATACAACTCAAATCTTTTGAAAAAAAACTTTCTAAAATTATCTTTTCTTCAATCAATGAAGATCAAAACCCGTAAGATCATTTTAAAAGAATAAGAGATAAACCCACTTTCAAAATTGTTCAACTTCTTGAATCAATAATCAATTTTCAAAGCTATCGAAAGATGATTTCAAAAATCATATAGATCTTGCAAAAATATATATATATAACTCTAAGAAAATCCCTACCTCAAGTTTTGAAGAAGAAATGAGATGAAACCCCAAAATTTACGGTGTCGAAACTCGATATCCACCGCACACAACAAATCCCTCGAGAAGTTACACAACTTTGATGAAGAACTTCGGTCTAGCTCCCAACGTATTTGGAGGAATCAAAGAGAGAAGAGGACTTCTAGAGAGAGAAGCTCTAGATCTGGAAATTTTGGAGAGTTTTAGAGAGAGAGAGAGAACTAGAAAAGTTATCTAAAATCTCCCCTTACAGACTGATATAACATGGTCCGCTCGAGCGTGAAATGCACTTTCCCGTAAGCAATTTAGAATGCATTTTGCATTTTTGCTTTCGGCAAGCTCAACTCCCGTAAGTTGACCAGGTCAAAATCGAGATCGCTACAACCTTCCCCCCTTAAAGAATTTTGTCCCCGAAATTTCGAATCAAACTACCCAAACAAAGGGGGTTTCTAGCGATCAAAACCACGCTATTGCATTTTAAAAATCACTATATTAACTCTCAACCTTTTTTTTTTTTTTTTTTTGCCATTTCCGCCATGGTTATCTCATTAACAACAACCGTCTACATCAACCTAAACATGAAGCAAATAAATGACAATCCGTAACCACTTCATGCTTAACATAACAACATGCATAACAACATATGGTCAACAATTTTAACACATTTCCCTCAAACACTAGGGAATATTACAAAGAAAAACAACTTAAGCATTTTTAAACAAATTCGGATACTTAGAGCGGACTTTCGCCTCTCGTTCCCACGTCGCTTCTTCAACCCCATGGTGTCTCCACAACACCTTTACCAACGGTATAGTTTTGCCCCGTAACACTTGCTCCCGGGTATCTAATATTTGAACTGGTCATTCTTCGTAAGAGGCATCTTCATCTACCTCCAAGTCAACCCAATCAAGCACATGAGAAGGGTCGAGTTAACACTTCCTAAGCATAGCTACATGAAACATGTTGTGAACCCCCGAAAGTTGTGGTGGTAAAGCTAACCGGTAAGCCACTTTTCCAATTTGCTCTAAGATCTCAAAAAGCCCAATGAACCTTGGAGATAATTTGCCACTCTTACCAAATCTCATCAAACCCCGTCTTGGTGAGATTTTTAGAAAGACATGGTCACCAACTTCAAAAGATAAAGGTCGTCTCCTCTTATCGGCATAACTCTTTGTAGACACCCCATTTTTGACCAACCTTAAGACTCAGACGTCACCGATTGAGCGCTCGGTGATGTTGCATATCGTGCTCGTCCAGAGGTTTCAGAGTCTCGGCTGCGAGCCTTGCCTCTAGACTTCCGGATTCTTTCGTGCTTTACCTCGGTTTGAGAACCAGGCTCTCTTTTCTCTGTTTTCTCTTCCCGAAGGGAGGGAGAGGTCTCGTAGATCATCTCTCAGTGGCCGTAGGCTACGTTTCGTGGTCGCAGGCCATTTTTTCCATTTCGAGCCGGTTTTGCCGTCGAGCCATGTGCCTCGGTTCGGGACCGCCTAACCATCTCCGATTGCTCTGATTTTTGGCATGCATCTTATTTGCTCCCTTTTGAGGGACACTGGGGTTTGAGGGACCGACTTCGTGGTCGAACACCACTCCCGGTGCCCATGGGGTCCCGAATCAAGGCGTTCGGCCCCCGAACCTTCATTTCGCATCGGTTTGGGCTCATTTTTTGTGGAGGCCTTATTTTCATGGTTAGGAAGCTTGTAGGAGGGTGGGAGGCCAGCAATTGTTTTGACAACCAACTTTTTGTTTGGTCAAAAGTGGTTCAGCATGAATCCGGGAAGGAGAAAAGTCTGCGGGGCTTCACCGAAACGGGCGTAACTCTTTGCACAAGAGGAATTAAAATATGAGGCCACCACCATTGGAAAGCTTACTTCCGGGGCTTCATTTTGCAGTCAAGAATCTCCTAAGTCCAGATCCGGGGGGAGGAGATATGGTTGGTTGAAGTCTGGTTAGACCGAATCTGCGCGGCTTTATGAAAACTGGCATAACTTTTTCTACAGGAGGAATTTTAATGCAAGGTTTGCGGCATTGGAAAGCTAACTTCAAGGGCTACATGGCCGACCAGTTTTATGGCTTGGACCTTTTGACCCTGGCCAGCCGGCCATGGGGGGTGGCCGGCCGGCCACCTGCAACTAAAGTACCTAGCCGGCCAGCTTCCTCAGTGGGGGTGTATTACAGCTGTATATCTGTTTTTTCCCGAAAATATCTGTACTCGGGGGAACCTTTTGGCGGAAAACTTGGTGTCATTTTCCTCCTACCTTGCTCCCTCTCTTTGGCCTATATAACCAGCTGCCCAACTCTTGTTTTGGGGTTACAAAAAATCCCTAAGAGGCCTCACATTCATATCTCACTCCATCTCTCTCAAATTCTCAAGTTTTGGTTCCATTTCTTCATCATCATCAAGCACCACCACCACTACTCTATTTCCAGCAGCTAGGAGAGCTTTCCAGCAACTAGGAGGCATCCATTCTTCAAGCAAAAGGCAGCCAAGACTTGTCTACAAGGGTAAGTTGCCATTTCCCCCTTTTGTAGCTCATTTTTGCACCATTCTTCTAGCCTATTTGCTTGTTGTTTTGAGCTTCGACCCTAACTGAAAGGGTCATTATTTTGAACCATTTTACATGATTGTTGAAGGGCTCAACCCTGTTTGGCCCCCCTATCTTGTACTTGCTTCAATATCATCTTATATGCCATTATTTTGCATTGAATATTTGGCCTATGTGTGATTTGTTTTGGGGCCTGATATAAACTGTAAGTGGGCCTACTTTGCGCCCCTCTTCAACATTGAAGAAGGGCTCAACCCTGTTTGGCCCCCCTATCTTGTAGTTGCTTCATAATCTCTCATATTTACCGTAAACTTGCATGATTTGTTTGGTCTATGTGTAAATTGTTTTGGAGCATGTCATGAACTGTGAGTAGCCTCATTTTGAGCCCCTCTACAACATTTTAGAAGGGATCAATCTTGTTTGGGGTATCCATGTTATACTTGCCATTATACCCCTCTTTGGCCCCCATTTTTGCATGCTTTTTTAGGCTTATCTAGCTTCTGTTTTCGGCCATGATCTGAACTGAAAATGGTCATATTTTGACCTTATTGGCATGTCTCATTAAGGGTCCTTGCTTTTTTGATGAATTTTTGGGATACCTCATGTTATAGCCTCTTGTTGGCCTATTTCTTGTATTGCATTTTTAGCATGTTTGCATACTGATTTGAGGCTTGTCATCTACTGTAAATGTTCATATTTTTTGTCCCTCTTCAGTGTTGTAGAAGGATATTTTGTTGTTTGGGCTTTTCATTTACCATCTACTTCAATACCCCTCTCTTGGCCCCTATTTTTGCATGCCATTGTTGCCCTATCTATGCTTGCTGTTTGGCCATGTTTTAGATTGGAAAATGCTTTTTTTGGGGCTTCCTTGCTACTGTATTTTCATTCCATGTCCGTATTGTGCATGCATTGCATAGCTATAGGCCATTTCGGGTGCCTAAATTCGCATTTCGGGACCATTCCTTGCATTTGGCGTCATTTCGCCATCTTTCGGGACTGTTTTCCCCCATATTTCAGTGCTGAAATTCCATTGGCATCTTTGCATATCATTTTCCATGTCATTTCATGCCTTAATGCCATTGCCTCGGTTTGCGTGCCCGTGTGCACGCATTTCGAGGCATCTCATTTTTCATCTCTCGGCCTCTTATGTGAGTGTGGCTGAGGCTCACTCATGTTAGTGTAAGTCCATTTTGCATTCTGTATGCCATTTTAGTCTCATTGCATCGTGTATGCCATTGCCTCGATTTGCGTGCCTGTGTGCACGCATTTCGAGGCATCTCATTTTTCATCTCTCGACCTCTTATGTGAGTGTGGCTGAGGATCTCTCATGTTTGTGTAAGCCCATATCATATTTCCATGCCATTGCATTGCGTATGCCATTTTCTCAGTTTGCGTGCCCGTGTGCACGCATTTCGGGGCACTTCATTTTCATCCGACGGCCTCTTATGTGAGTGTGGCTGAGGTCCACTCATGTTAGTGTAAGTCCAATTGCATTGCGCATGGCATTTTATGCCCTAGGATCATTTCCTCGATTTGCGTGCCCGTGTGCACGCATTCCGAGACATCTCATTTTCATAGCATTGTGTATGTTAGGATTGTATCTTAGTTGCATTTCATATATATCATGCATATTGCTTCGTGTTCGGGATAGGAGTTAGCTCGGGCACGAGAAACGAGGCACGTTTCGTACTCCGAGCGACGGAACGGGTCTCAATTTCCAAGTCACCGACACTCCGGATTACCCGTGATGGAGTTAGGTTTTGTTGTAGTATTCATGTGCATTCATCTCATATTGAGTTGTACAGTTCGGCTCCTCGGCCATCATGCATCGATATGCGTGATTGGTGGCACGAGGATCGAGGCATGCATATATTTGTGAAATACATTGCTATGCCCCTTTCCTGCTCTCTGTTGCAGCAAAACCAAGAATTAGCAGTCTTCCGAGGCTTGGCGCATATTTCAAGAAACAAGTGCAAATAGAGGCTAATCGGGGCATCGCCGTGGATTTCCACGCGAAGCAACCCAAACATGCATCATTCCATCATCCGGAGCGGAGTCAAGGCAGCCCCTTGCTTGCATGCCGGTTTTACAGCTTTCTTAGTTAATTTGTAAATTAATTAGGAATTTGTATATTATTCGGACTGTATATTTTGGACTGTACTATTCTTTCATTCGGGACTGTATTATTATTTATTCGGACCGTCTGCGCGAGGGCGAAACTGTAATAAGTGTGGGTCAGTGTGATGTCTGTCTTCCAACCCCACGTCTTTCTTCCCTTTTATTTATCTGCTTACGATGGTTAGATATAGGGCATATTTCAATTAGCATACAGTATGACAGCATTTTTTGCATCATTCATCTGTTTTGCACGCACCAGGCTCGGCACATCATACAAACTGCATTTGTATTTCGATTCTAAATTGAATACGTGTTAGTCGTAGCATTCCATATGCCATGTTTAGAATAGCCGAACCTGCTATAGTTGCATCTTTGCATGTGTTGCATTAGGCAATTCTATATACTTAGGATCATGCATGATTTCTAATGAGTTTCTGTTTTGGCTTGGAGTACTCGGTGAGTTTTATGCTTTAGCATCCTTGCATGCGTGTGAGTGACTGCCATGAATAGCATGCTTACCATGAGGCTATGTGCTTATGTGATATAACTACCTTGAATGCCTGTGGGTGGAGGTTGAGTTACTTGAATTGGGACAATTCATCAAATGCTTGTTTTAAGCCCACTAGATAGTGGCAAAATGATATTTTCTAAGCCCACTCGAGGGTGGCAAATCCGAGTCTTAGCCTACCTGCGGGTAGCACCATCAAACCATTTTCAAACAAACAAACATGAAATGTTTTGTTCCAATTCAAGCGATTCAGTCTATACTTGTATGCTGTGCGCATCACATAGTAACCTAGGCTAATAACCGGAATAAGAACTCACAATGTTTTCAAAATCAGATATCATGGTTAGTAGAGGCTGGTCTTTGATCGGGCGAAGGGTGCTCACGGTGACCTTCCCAATCGTACCCAAGTTCCCGAGCGAGGCAACTTTGGCCTTTGGCACCGAGTCAGGGTTTCCTAAATTTCCCATTTTAAAATATTTAGGTGGCGACTCTGTATCTGGCGAAGCAGTCCATGTTTGACACTTCTTTCAAAAAATCTGTTTTGAAAACGATTTGTCGGATTTGGACTCTTCGGTTCAAGATTAAGAACCGTGACATTTGAGTTCTTCGAACTGTAATGACCCAATATCGAACCAGAACGGGGGGGACTCGCACCCCTTCCCCCGGGATGCGTTCGGGGACGTCTACACTCTTTTGTCGGCTTTGGGCCGTAGCTAACCTCTTCCGAATAGGAACAACTTTCTCGGTGGTCTCTCTAACGATTTTCGGACCCAGTAACAGTGCATCACCCACCTCGGCCCAACAAACTGGTGATCTACAAGGTCGGCCATACAAGGCCTCAAATGGTGCCATCCCAATACTAGTTTGGTAACTATTGTTGTAAGCAAACTCAATCAATGGTAATTGCTTTTCCCAAGGCCCCTTAAAATCAAGGACACAAGCTCTAAGCATGTCCTCCAAAATCTAAATGGTACATTCCGACTGTCCATCGGTTTGAGGATGATAAGTGGTGCTGAGAGTCAACTTAGTTCCCAACGCCTCTTGAAGGCTTTGCCAAAACCGAGTAGTAAAACGAGGATCCCTATCCGACACAATAGTCACAGGGACTCCATGAAGTCGAACTATCTCTCTAATGTACAACTCTGCCAAGAGTTCAACTGAGTCGTTGGTGCACATCAGAATGAAATGTGTAGACTTAGTTAACCTATCAACAATCACATAAACGGCATCATTGCCTCGTTGTATTCTAGGAAGCCCAACTACAAAATCCATGGTAACACACTCCTATTTCCACTCAGCTATCGGTAAGGGTTGTAACAAACCCTCTAGTCTTTGGTGTTCGGCCTTCACTTGTTGACAAGTAAGGCACTTCAATATAAATAAAGCGACGTCCCGTTTCGTACCCCTCCACCAAAACTGACGACTAAGATCATGATACATTTTAGTGCCTCCTGGGTGTACCGTAAGGCGTAAGTGATGGAACTCCCGAAGTACTTCATCTCTACAAGATTCTGGTACAAACAAACGGTCTAGGTAACGTATACTCAGATCCAAGTGAATGTTCAAACCTTTCTCTTCCTTTCCATTGGAAATCTTAACACGGATTGATTCCATATCACGGTCTCCTCGTTGTGTCTCTATGACCTTACTAACCAAGGTAGGTTGAGCATTCAAAGTAAACAAGATAACACTCTCTCTGGACTCACCCAAGTGCAAATCAAACTTGCCAATAACATCTAGCATATCCCATTCCCGAATGGCTACTTGCCAAACTACTTACAGATTTTTGACTCAAAGCATCGGCCACCACATTGGCCTTCCCTAGATGATAGTGTAACTCAAAGTCATTATCCTCCATAAATTCCATCCACCTTCGTTGTCGTAAATTCAAGTCTTTTTGAGAAAACAAAAACTTACTCTTATGGTCGGAGAAGACTTCAAACTTCTCACCGTACAAGTAATGCCTCCAAATTTTCAAAGCAAAAAGCACCGCTCCTAATTCTAGATCATGGGTGGGGTAATTTTTCTCACAAGTTTTCAATTGTCGTGAACCGTAGGCCACAACTTTTCCCTCTTGCATCAAGACACAACCAAGTCCATCCCCGGACGCATCACAATAGACAGTGTAATTCAAACCCCTTTTCGGAATTATCAAAACCGGTGCGGTAGTTAATCGAGTTTTAAGCTCTTGGAATGATTTTTCACAAGCCTCACTCCACACAAATTTGATACCATTTCTAGTCAACCTAGTCAAAGGTGCAGCTAATCTAGAGAAGTCCCTTACAAAATGTCGATAATACCCCGCTAATCCCAAGAAACTCCGGATTCAAAAACATTCTTGGGTTGTTCCCAATCCTGTACGACATCTATCTTTGAGGAGTCCATAGTCACTCCCTCTCTAGACACTACATGCCCCAAAAACTTTACCTCTGTTAACCAAAACTCGTATTTTTCAAATTTTGCATACAATTGGTGCTCACTAAGTAAACCCAGCACTACCCGCAAGTGAGTCTCATGTTCCGCAAGTGAGTCTCGTGTTCCTATTCAATAATCCTGGGTTTTTTTTCAAGGCTATATTTGGATCCTTGTTAGATTTTGTTTTACTTTTAGATTCCAAGAAACCCAGTTGCTACAATTTGGTATTGTTCTTTTTCTTTTTTCTTATTTGTCTTTAATCTAGGATTGTAGGTTTACATAACTATAAGTTGAAAATTGTGCTTAACTGCATTTGTTGTGATATACAACTCTGTTTATTCAATAGGTGTTCCTTTTGTTAGTTATTAATTGGTGTTGTTTATATGCATTTTATTTTTGTTTGATCATTTAGCCTGGAAAAAAGTAAATATCATAGCTGTAATTAGTGTTTGCTATGGTGCTGAATGTGGAACATATATTGGACTGGTTTTTTGGGAAATTTTATGAATTATTTGATTGAAAGGTGATGTCTTGTGAGATATGGTTATATTGGGTTAACAAACCTACAAATTACCACTCAGTTTTTATAGGCTCTTGGCTCAATTTGGGGATGATTCTGTGTCATGATTTCAGCCGTTGAACCAGCTAGTTTTGTTTGTTTACTATGGGTGGTGTTTTGTTTTAAGATTCATTTTCTGGGATCTTATTTCCCTTAGACTTCGATATAATTTTATTCTGATATAGTTAATTTTATTTTGATATAGCTCTGTTTGGTTCTCAATTTGTAGCCGTTAGAAGCAACCATATATATATATATATATATATATAAAGTTAGGTTTTGCTTTAAAAAGTTCGATATTAGTCACTTTAGCTTTGTTTCGGCTTTGTTTTCATCTCCATTTTTCTCTTTGAATTGGGTTTCATCGCAAAATCAAGCAATGCCTTCATTCTCTTGTTCTGTATTTTGGGGACTATTGTGTTTTGGTTCTTAGTTCGTTAGACCCTTTTTTTTTTTTAATACATACAACTTGTGTTTCGAGGTTAGAAAAGGTATAATCTTTGATGGAAATTTGAGAAAACTAATTAATAGACTTGATATGTACACTGGCAGCACTCTCTTCATTTTGGAGACAAAAAGTTAAATCTCTTCAATATTAATAACTTTTATTTCAAGCTATATGTTCTTAGTGTTTATACTTTCAGCTTCATGGGCACATTTACCATTGAACTCGCTTTGTGTGTGTTAGACACTTGTATATAGTTCGTTTAGAGATGGGATTTGGCTTAACATATAACTCACTCTTGATTCCAGATTTTCCATTTGACTTTACTTTCTTTGCAAGTGGCAACCTTCTCTTGCTTCCCTCATGAACTTTATATATATATATATATATATTATTCTTAGCATTTGTTCAATTTCTATTTTACTATCTTTATTTTCAATAATAGTTCAGTAAAGCAGCATACCTTTTCGAAATTCATTATGAGATGTTTGGAACTATTATGCTGATGACAAGGCTGCATATTTTCATGAACACCTCTGGATATTGTTGCGTAGCTATGCAAGTGCACTGGAGAGAAACCTAGAAGATTATGATGCGCTGTACAATTGGGCGCTGGTGCTTCAGGTCTGACATTGTGATCTTTAATAGTTTTGGGACCATTTGTTGTACTTTAGGAGTAATTGGCTATGATGTATAATATTCTTGTAACAAATGATGTTTTTGGGAAATTTAGTTTATTCTTCCGTTGCATGGATAATGCATCCTTGCATATGTTCATATGGCATTAAACACACATTTGTCTGCCTACTTTTGTGACTTATTTGTTTTATTTGCTGACGCTAAACTGGACCAGAGAACTCGAGCTAAGAGGGCTACACTGGATAAAGTTACTTCTGGTCGTCCCCATCTATGTCTAATGCTTTCATTTCTTCTTTTCAGGGGATCAAAGTGACTTGCATGTTATCATATTTGATGAAATTGATTCAATCTGTAAGGTAAGAGCTCTCAAAATTTTAGTTGAAAGTTTCTCACAGGTTCTTGAAATTATGGGTTAGCAGAACAATTAGTTATTATTATTTGCCGTGGGTTCGCTAAATATAAGTTTTGTTGGTTATATGATGAATGGATTTTTTGGGGTTCGCTCCCTTTTGCTTTTCCTTTGAAGAAAAAGAGTTCATTGAAGTACATATTCAACTGTTGCTTCATCATAAAAGAACTGTTGAGTAATGATTTGAGTGTTTGAGTTTCAAATGGAGTAAACAATCTGAATCCTCAAATATATGTTTTTACATTATATCAATGTAGTCTAGAGAACTTCACACTTTTGAGAGCTTATCTGACAAGTCTTATTTAACATTCACACTTTTGAGGACTTGCATTTGCCGACAACTAGTTTTTAATTTCATTGTTCAATCTGCAAATTAGGTCCCAATGTCTATTTTTATTTAGTTTATGTTCGTAAATATTTTTCATGATAGGTCAAGTTTATGAAGTCCAAAAAGGCCTTTTGATTTGGAGTCAAGTTTGTTAAGATACTTGTACTTTGATGCTAATAATTTATTAGTATTTTTTATAACTATCTTTTATTACTGGATTTATTTATGTTTTCAGTGTTCTAATGAGCCATGTAATTGTTAGCCATTCTGCAATCTCTTTTGGTGTTATGTTATCCTATAAATTAAGATAATTTGTTATTGTTATTAACGGTCCCTTATCAACAGTTTAATTACTTGGTTATGCAATTTATTCTTTGGCTTGCTCTTGCAGTCAAGAGGTTCAACTAGAGATGGTACTAGAGTTCATGATAGCAGTGTCAACCAGCTCCTAACAAAGGTTGGTTTAACTATATTTCAACTTCTCTATAATATTAATAGGAAAATGTCATTGTGGTAAAGCTACATCAGGCTAACAAATTTCAGTAATTGATTGAAAATTACTTGTGGTTTAGATAGATGGTGTTGAGGCACTAACCAATGTTTTGTTGATTGGGATGACCAACAGGAAGGATTTGCTTAATGAAGCACTTTTGAGGTGACTTCTACAGTGTATACCTCTTCTACAATGTATGCATCTTCTCTGTTGTGCTAAACTAGTTCCTTAAGAAACTTAAAATTTAAGGTGTTGACGTCCCAAAATCACCAAACGGCATCAGATTAGCACGAAACTTGGCATACATGACTGCCTAGGCACGTGAGACTTGTGGGCGAAGACGAGATTGGAATCGGGTTCCCAGTTTGGGAGTTAGAGCCGGATTTAGGTCTAGGCAAACTAGTTCTTTAAGAAACTTAGAATTCGAGGTGTTAACGCCCCAAAATCACCAAACAGCATCAGATTAGCACGAAACTTGGCACACACGATCGCTTAGGCACGAGAGACTTGTGGGAGAAGACGGGACTCGAATCGCGTTCCCAGTTTGGGAGTTAGAGTCAGATTTGGGTCTAGGCAAATTAATTCCTTAAAGAACTTAGAATTTGAGGTGTTGACGCCTCAAAACCACCAAACAGCATCGGATTAGCACGAAACGTGGCGCATAGGACTACCTACGCACGAGAGACTTGTGGAAGAAGACGGGACTCGAATCGAGTTCTCGATTTGAGAGTTAGAGTCAAATTTCGGTCTAGGCAAACTAGTTCCTTAAGAAATTTAGAATTTGAGGTGTTGACGCCCCAAAATTACCAAAAAACATCGAATTAGCATGGAACTTGGCACACACAACCGCCTAGGCATAAGAGAGTTGTGGGAGAAGACAGGACTTGAGTTGGGTTCCCGATTTGGGAGTTAGAGCCGGATTTGTGTCCAGGCAAACTAGTTCCTTAAGAAATTTTGAATTCGAGGTGTTGAGACCCCAAAATCACCAAACGGCGTCAGATTAGCACGGAACTTGGCACACACGACCGCCTAGGCACGAGTGACTTGTGGGAGAAGACGGGACTCGAATTGGGTTCCCGATTTAGGAATTAGAGCCGGATTTCGGTCTAGGCAAACTAGTTCCTTAAGAAACTTAGAATTCGAGGTGTTGACGCCTCAAAATCACCGAACGGCGTTGGATTAGCACGAAACTTGGCACACACGACTACCTTGGCATGAGAGACTTATGGGAGAAGACGGGACTCGAATCGGGTTCCCGATTTGAGGGTTAGAGTCGAATTTCGGTCTAGGCAAAATTATTTACTTAATTATTTTTGTAATTGTATAGTAGTTAAATTTTTATGTTTCTTTGTAATTAACTTGTTAACATATAATTATATTGTCATTAATTATTTTTATTTTTCGTTTTCAAATATTTCCCGAGTAGGAGTTTGCTTCTTGTAGAATGTACGCCCGTGAAGAATGCAACTAATTTTGTTTTTGTTACCCACAAAGAATGATGAGGAAAACTTTTGCTTTTGTTATTTTGAATTGTGAACAATATTATGTATTTAAACATTATATATGTATTATGGAACATTATGTAGTAGGGTAATTTTGCTAATGTGTAGTTATGACTACAATAATATTTTTATTATGGCAAAATTGTTATTTCTATATAGGAATTTTTATATTATTATGCAATGATTAGTTTCTTTTTCAATTTTTTTTTCATTTAATATTAGTAATTTTAATATTTTTAATAATTTTATTCTATTTTTTTTTTTTTGCAATGTCACTATACTGTCGCAAAAAACATTAGAACTAAAATGAATTTTTTTGGTGACATAGGCAATGCCGTCGTAACAAAACATTTCGCGAAAGCATTTTTTTGCTGTTTCAAGTAAAACTTTTAGCGACGGTACAACATTGCCGTCGCAAAAGATCTCGATTTTTTACATATTATAGGAGATAGTAAAATGCTGTCGCAAAAAAAAATGCCGTCGCTAAAACGTTTTAGCAACGCCCTTTGTTATGACGTCCCTTTTGCCATTGCTAAAAGTCATTTGCCGTCACTAAAAATTTTTTGAGACGGCATTAGGAGTTTTAGCGACGGTATTTTGCCATCACAAAAAACTAAAATTTTTGTAGTGATTGGAAGTAGCCTCTGCGGTGTTGGGAGTACTGTTCATGACTATGTGGTTGGACTCCGAGTCGTCACTCCGGCTGGACCTGAAGATGTCT
Organism: Camellia lanceoleosa; assembly: GCA_025200525.1. Taxonomy (NCBI): domain Eukaryota; kingdom Viridiplantae; phylum Streptophyta; class Magnoliopsida; order Ericales; family Theaceae; genus Camellia; species Camellia lanceoleosa. The sequence continues at coordinate 18,690,776 of CM045765.1, read as the reverse complement.
ATGCCAAGGTCTGGACCCTCAGCAATGGTGACCCTGACTTGAATGCAGCTAGAGTCTCTCTAGGAGTCCTTGGAGTTGTTTCACAGGTACTATTTGATTAGGGTCAAACTATTTTCTCTACTCAATTTTTTTTCCCTTCTTATTATTAATATATATATTGTTAATTTAGTTTTGTAAACTTGTTTTTCCATTTGTTTGTTTCTTCAGTGTCAACTTGTTACACATTGTTGAGTTCAATTTATTAATAATTTCAAATTTTTCAATAAAAAGTGACTGAATAAAATTCTAAAATTTGAAATTGTTAATAAATAAACTTAACAACGGGTAACAATTTAACATTCCCTCGCATTAGTAATCTGATCTCACATGTGAAAAGATAAACAAATCAAGAAATAAGATTACGAAACCAACTTAATTTACTCATGAAGCAACTGCCAAAGCAGTAGAAGAGGAGCACTTCAAAGAAATTATTATATTTCAGATGTCTGAGAAAAGGAGACAGCAACAAGTACTAATGCTGTGTTTGGTTGGGGGATTTGAGGAGGGATTTGGAAAGAGAAATGGAAAAGGAATGTGAAATGTGAATAAAACATACCTATATTTCACCTAGTTTCACACACCTTTTCCCTTTCCCTTTCCCTTTCCAAATCCCTCCCCAAATCCCCTAACCAAACACAGCGTAAGGGATGAAGCGACGGTATTAATATCATTGGAGTAAAATATGTAAAATTATGTAAAAAAATTCATTATATAAAATATAATTTTATTGTTTTTATAAAATGAGAGACAATAAAAAATGCCTTACAAAAATTTACATACAAGAAAATACTAATCAAAAAGCAAAATTACACAAAACTATATATCAAAATAAAACTTCCCTTCAGGTGGGATCCATCTCAATAATATAAAATGATCTTTTTTAATGTGTAAACCCGTCTCACAAGATAAACAAACTGAAAAACAAGAGTGCATAAAAGCAGACATGTTGCCCAATGACAAAGAGAACAGGATGACAAAGTTAGAATTTAGAATTATCTAGAAATGAAATCCTATACTATTTCAAGTCATCAATTATTAGAAACACTTAAATTTTTAATTTAAAAAAAAAAAAAAAGTGAGCCTAACATATACGTACACAGCAACACACCCACTTTCATTTCTGACACACGAGTGAGTGTCGAAACCTCACATACATAAAATAAAAAATTAGCGTCACGATGGTATCAATAATATGATAACACTCAATAATAAATTTATCCCAATTTTTAAATATAACCACCTTGCTACATGAAAAGGTAAATACTACAAAATTGTTAGATAATGAACGGTTGTGTTGATTTTTTTTGCCATGTACGTATTAGGTTAATGTATGAAAAAAAGAAAGAAGCACTCATTACATCGTGGAACTGAGCGACACAACGTAGAGAAAGGTTTGGAAAACAAAACAACTTTAATTTTATGTTCAATAGATTTAGTTGGCCTGGTCGGCAATCAATTTAGCACACCTCGATTAATCTCTACAAACTATTCCCATCATCTACTTGCGGGAGTTTCATTTAAAACTAAAAGCAAATGCCGTATATGAAGAAAGTTTCAAAGAATTTGTTATTATTAATGAGTATTGAACCTGAGACCTAGATAGAGTGTGCCCTCAAGTCTCAATTTTTGTTTACTACAATTTTTTGCAAGTTAAAAATTAAAAATATTTTATTATTTATCTTTTAATAATTATTTATTTTTAATTTGTTTAAATTATTTTTTTCTTCTTAAATGTACCAAACACTCTTGATACTCTACACATTTGAGACAAAAATAAATAAATAATAATAATAATTGGAAAGATGCTCAATACATAAGAAAAGCAAGAACATGTTTACAAAAGGGATGACAACAATGAAAAGTACAAATATTGATATGACATATAAATAAATACATATATCAAAGGCAATCATCATTAGTATAAGCATGAAACAAACAAAATAAAAGGAAAAATAATGATTATGTTTGTGAACACATAATTACAAGAAGTGACGCGCAATAAGTTTTAAAAAAAATGTAAATTTGTTATTCTTATGTATAAATTTTTTGCTAAATAACCAAGTAATTAAAATTCAAAATCTACTCTTTATTTTATTTTATTTTATTGTTTTAGCCTGACCCTTATGTTTAGCCAATCAACTTAAATAAATAATAGATTAACTCAAACTTGGCCAAGCTTAATAATAAATTTGCCAACAAAGAAAACAGTAATATAAGACTCAAACGTGGCCATGCCTAATAATAAATTTGCGAACAAAGAAAACAGTAATACTAAGCCTTCGTTTGGGATTAAGGTTAGCTTTTTAATTTTTTGACTTTTTGACTTTGGCTAAAAGGTCTCGTTTTGAATAAATTTTTTGACTTTTTGTAAAAGAAAAAGTAAAATGATTATGGTTTATATGTGAAATTTTGTCAAAAGCCTATTTTATCTTTTTATGATTATTTTAACCAAAACCCTATATGCCAAACAAAGCATAAGGGCATAGAATCAAAACACAGAAAGAGTAATGTATGGAAAATGTTGTACAGCTAACATGATCATTGAACGATGGAACTTAAAAAAAAAACACCCAACTTGTTTGTAGGTGACACTCAGACAGCAACCCATCTTCAAGCGATCTATCACCTTCTTAGAGAAGGATGATTCATACTTGGGAGATCAAGTGGGTAGCTTGGGCAATCAACTTGAGTATGCAGACATGAAATGGTATCCAAGCCAGAGAAAGGTGATCTACCGGATTGATGACCGAGTCTCCTGGAATGTCTCCAGCAACGGCCTCAATAATTTCACCCCATCCCACTCCACTCTTTCAGCTGTAGTGGCAGCATTAAGAACTGCAGGCTAGATTAGCTTAGATACACACGTACGACTCTAATAAAGATCTCAATTTTGTTCTCTCTCTCTTTTTCTCTCTCTCTCTCTCTCTCTCTCTCTCTCTCTCTCTCTCTATATATATATATATATATATGTTGTTTGTTGTTACAGAGAGGAGGTACAAGAATTGAGAGGAGACGCAAAATAAATAAATAAATAAATAAAAAATAAAAATAAAAACAAAACTTTTTACTATTTTTATTATGAAATTATGATGGTGTTATGGAGTATATGGAGTATGGAATTACGATGGAGAAGTTAGAAAAGTTGGAAGCACAAAGATAGAGAATTTACATGCTTCGTTATATTTGCATAAAAGTCAATATATAGAGTACAAGATGACGAATACAAACAAAATCATAACTTAATACATACCTAACTTGGCAAGACTTTACGGTCAAATTTTTTGCAAAATTCTAATACCCTAGTCAAACCTAGTCATAGACTTTATAAAAAGTATTCATAAAATAAATACAAAGAGACAAAAATGGTTAAAGAAAAGACTATAATTATTTGTTATGTGCTACAGTTTTTTACAATTATATATACATTGTTTACCCTCTCCGGTTTTCAAAGAGATAGACTCTTATAGATAAGCTTTGGCTGAGCTGATTTGTCGTGTAGCGTCGGCTGAAAAGATTGGACTGATCACTTTCCACCTAATAATGCAGGTTGTTCCACGTGTCCTGGATAAGGTTGAAGTCGATAAGAAGACAACTGCATTTGATAGTGGGGTCCACTATGCTTCCATCCTATTGATGATATTATGATATTCTTCATCAGTCTCTGATGGAGAGGAATCTGGATCATGGCTGTATTGCTCATTCTGGTAATGTTCTACATCATTTGTGATCATAGCTAGTTCCAACGGAATATCCAAATTGTTTCTCTTTTTGAGATTTATTAACATGTCAAGAGCCTCATTAATTTGTGTAGAAGACCTTTGATATGTTTTGGGAAAATGGATTACAAATAATATTCTAACATCTGTAACCATGAATGGCAATTTGCTGAGCCATGGATGTTGGACGCTGCTTATGAAACAGATATTAGACTGTCTATCCAATATTCTGTCAAAGAAAGTTTTTGGATATTTTCCAATCTCTCTTTCCGGTGATCTTCATCTAAATAATCATCTTCAAATTCAAAATCTTCAATTTCTTTAAGATACCAAATCTGGTATGGTTGGAAAAAATGTTCTCGTTTCCGCCAACCAACAGTGTTGTAGATCCATAAAGTAAAATATTTGCTCTATTGGAAGCCTTTTACTATTCTTGAAAGCATTGCTTTGATGATCATTGGATAATCTATCCATTGGATTGGATCTAAAATTTGGAAAATAACTTGATTTGTTATTCCCCAATCTATATCCTCAAAAAATCACATGTCATGGTTTGCTATGATGGTTATTTTAGGAATTCCATCTTTCAAATTTAATTTATCATAAGATCGTTCTAAGATTTGTCTAATCTTATCATGATGATCTTCAACTCGATTTTTTATTAACATAAAAATTTCTTTTTGGAAGCAAAGTTCTTGTTTTTTCAAAAAGACAAATTCTTTTTATTTGTTCAAAAACTGTATCAGAAAACTCATCTGATATGAGGTCTGACAACTGAAGAAAATTGTTTATTTTTTCAAAATTAAAATCTTTACTCCAATTCATTTGTTTAAGGATATTGAAACAAAGATTTTACAAATTTTTTAATTTAGCTGTTTGCTCAGCTAATTTGTTGGCCACAACTCTCATGTGTTTTTAAAATTTCACTTTGTTGTCTATAATGTGAGTTTTCCAAACTCCATTGAGTTCTGTATAAATTTCTCTGGATATATCAGGGTTGAAAATATCTTTTATTTCAGATTCATCTGGTCTAGATGTCTAAATATTAATTGGAACTGTGTTAGTTCTCATTTGACAAAAATTCTTTTGATAAACAAGCATAGCTGGTGCACTGTAAAAAGCTTTTTTAACTTTGGTCATGTTACCATATAATTTATGACTAGCTCCTGGAAATCCGCAAACTTGCTGATTGGCTTTATTTTAGTCTGTGTAAATTCCAGGTTGTTTTCCTGAGAATACAACATAAACTCTTTCTTGTCTGGGGTTTGCCTTTTTAGCAATTGTCACCCAATCTCTTTGAGCGGACTATTTACCCGTATCCATTGTTTCATCTTGGTTTAGAGGTCTTATGCAAAAATTAAAATTACTTGTTTAGTAATTTAATTTTCTAAAACAATTTCTATTAAGAAAATCTGCAAGAAAATTGTTAGTACCTTTAAGATGTTCTACCTCAAAAGTATATTAAGAAATTTTATTATACCAGGCTAATCTTCTTCCTTGTTCAATAGGTTTTTTATTGATCAAAAAAATCTCTTACTGCCTTATTATCAATACATACAATAAAATTTTCTCGGGCTAAATAAATATGAAAGCTTTTTATTGCCAATTTTATTGCAAGTAATTCTTTTTCAAAAATAATATATTTCTGTTCATTTGGTTTAAATGTTCCAGAATTATATCCACAAATTAATTCTTTTTTTTTTTGTAATTTTATGGGTATTGGATTTTTTTTTTTTTTTGGTCTAATCCCATTTTCTGATAAAAGTATCTCTTTATCATGCCATAAATTACTGAGTATAGCTTTAAAAACACATCATCATCATGCTTTTGAGACATCTGTTTCTAGAATTAATTTATCACCTGTTTTAGGAAGATAAACATCTGGTAAAGTTTTCACATTTACTTTAATTTGTTTAATTAAAGCAACATCTTCTGGTGTCCATTCAAAAATAACATTTTTCTTTAGTTTGGTTAACTAAGGAATTTCTATTTTTGAAAGATTTTTAATAAAATTTTGTCCATAATTTAAAATGCCTAATAAACTCTATAATTGTATTATATTTTCAAGAGTATTAGGAAAATCTCGTACTTTGGACAAAATATGTTATTGTAATTTTAAACATTTCTGATCTAAAATTATTCCCAAAAATTCAATTGATTTTTTTTCTAGTTCAATCTTTTTTGCAGACAAAATAATTCCATATTTTTGGAATTTTTCACAAAGTAATTTTAAATGTTTCTTATGCTCCTCCTTGGTTTTAGAGAAGATAAGTATATCATCAATATAAACTATACAACAATCTTTAAAATCTTTAAAAATTGTATCCATCCACCGTTAAAATACATGTGGTGCAATATTTAATCCAAAGGCATAACATTCCAGTGATAATGTCTTCTAGGTGTATTGAAAGCAGTCAATTTTTTTGACTCTTCAGTCAATTGAATTTGCCAAAATCCACTTTTACAATCAAATTTGCTAAAGATTTTTTATCCTTTGGTTAAGTTAATCAAAACATCTTTTCCTGGAATAAAATATCCATCAAATTCTAAATTTTCATTTAGTCGTTTATAGTTGACTACCATTTGGACTTTTCCTCTTTAATTTCAACATGGTTTCTTACCATAAAAGCTAGGCTAGAGTGAGGGCTTCTAGTTTCTTCAATTAACTTTTTGTCTAAAAGTTTGTGGAGTTGAATATCAAATTCATCTATATCTTGTCTAGTATAGATCATCGGTCTTACCCTAATGATAACGTTATGGTATTTTAATTTTAAATTACAATAACGTGGACTACATTGTTATAGTTTTAATGGATGTTCACTAAAATTTTCTTAATAGTTTTGATAATGGGAGTTAAATCACCACGCGGCACGGACGCAAACTCTTTATCACAAATATATTTATGTTGTTCTAATAAGGGAATATGAATTAAGACATCATTTATGCTTAATGAAATAGTTTTTTCGTGTGTTTGCATTGGAAAGTATTTATATATAAAATTATTGCCAAGAAGGAAATCTCCATGCATATACAGAAAACATAAAATTTTTGGTATAATGAACTTGCTATCATTTAACCAAATAGCTATATTTTTAGCTTTGAATTGTATGGAAGTATGGTTGCCATCAAATCTAGTAACCAAAATTGGATGCTTTATTAGTGTCCATTTTTCTTTTGATATGACATTTCATTTACATGAGCTAACTGTAGCTCCTGTATCTATAAGAACACTGAGGCTATAAGGTTTATAACCTGCAAAATTAAATGTTCCCAATACATATGTATATCTTCTTTTTCCTTGACTATGAGAAAAAATAATATCATCATTTTTTGTTTGAAAATGATACATATATGCAGACTTAATAAGTTCAAGTTGTTTTCTTGTTCCTGGAAAAATAGGAATCTAAACATTGTTTGAAGTAATAGATTGTTTATTAGAATTATTACTTGATTCTTCAATGCTTAATTTTGAAAATGATTTGTTAGGAAAATCTTTTTCAGATACAGAAGTTGACCTTTTAATTTTTGAAACTGTATTTTCAATATATAAATTTTTTCCTGATGCCTGCATTTGTAATTTTGCAGGATTTTTTATTTTAGAAGATTCTCCTTGTCCCACTAGGTCTTGGATTAACCATTGTCGAGAGACTTCTAAATCGCTCAAATTTATTAAACGAGGTTGCATTACCGTGTCAAATGGTCTTGGTTCAAAGATTTCAACGATTTTATTATTATTTGATCTTGTTTTTGTTTCAGGAAATTTGATTAATTCGTGAATTGTTTTCCAATGAATAGCCAAATCATGAGAGTTTGATTTCATTCCTAATTCTTGTGTTTTAATTCTTATTCTGACTGTATCTTCAAGATTAGGATCATTTATGGAAATAAAAAAATTTGGTCTAACATTAAACCAAACTACTCCATTAGCCAAATTAGACTGAATTCCTCCAATGATTGCTTTCATTCGGTCGGAAAATCTTTTGTCAAAAATTACTACCAAAATAGGAGTATCTATCCCTTGGCGAAATAAGGCTGTTATGGTTACTTGAATTAATCCAATATGAATATATTGAATTTCAGGATATTTCTTTTTCCATCTTGCAACCTTTTTCTTATCAAAAAAAGGAATATCAATATTTCATTTTTCTGACCATTTTGCTTGAGTGTTACCACTGTATTGTTCAAACACTCTTGTTGAAAAGAAGTTGAATTTTGAAAGTTTATAAATTTCTAGAACAACAACTTCCTGCATTTTTTTTGAATTTTGCTAATTCTTCATCGGTAAAAGTTTTTTCTCCTCCGATTACATCTCCAAGTCGAATTGCCTGTAATTCTTCTTGAGATATACTATCTGTTTTGTACGGAGAGCAAATATTCCGGCAAGCCCGTACACCTTTCTTCCAAGCTCCGTTGTTGTCCGATCACCTACGAGCACAACAGCGGTGAGCTACCCAGCGGTGTGTGGCCGAAAAACCCCTCCAACAATCAAGTTAGCACACACCTTGGGATAGAGAGAGAAAGAGGAGTGAGTGTTTGAGTATGAGTATTTCTTACAAAACGTTCGTCCCCCGTATGGGGGGGTGCAGACATGCTTATATACCCTCTGCGCCCCAAATCTACTCCCAGTGATCTCTCGACACGTGGCTCTACTATCCCATCTGTCAGCGCAAATCTTGCTGAACATCATCTAACCCAACTACCTGCCCACTCTGCTGGGAGCTCGGCAGCCGAGCTACACCATCTCGTCTGTCAACGGCCATGCTGTGCTTCATGCCTAAGTATTCCAATAGCTAAGCTCAATTAGGATCGAGCTCGGCTACATCCCGGCATAGCCGAGCTCGAGATAGCTCATGCTGGTTTGCCGTCGGCCTTGCTGCCGAACAAACACAAGTAGCTCGGTCCAACCACGCCTTTCCTAGCACTGGGCAACTCATTTGACCGGCTTCGATACCATGAAGCTATGTAGCTCGGTCAAACCACGCCTTGCATTAATCGAGCAAGTTCTTTCAAGACAGGGCCGCAATACCTCGGCCCAAATCTGTCCGGCCCAAATCTGTCTGGCCCAATTCCCGATCATAAATCTCCCTCTCAATTGCCCCTTAATTCCGTCCGCGCAAGCGTGACTGGGATTACCCATTCTGACCGGGGCAACATCTCCTCGGTCCTCGGTTTAGCAATCGGTGACCGGGCTGGCTATCATGCCTGTCTTCAGTCATACTATCTCTTGACTTGCTCGATTGACGCCTCATCTGACCCTCTTGTCTCTTGACTTGCTCGGTCGTCGCCTCATTTGACCTTCCTGTCTCTTCAACTCTGACGCTGCCATAAATAGGGACACGTGTCAATCTCTCATTGGCCCTCGAGCGGCCAACCCAGCCGTCTGTTGGCATTCAAATTTTTGGTGGTTTTTCTTCCTTATAAGCATGCCTAGCTTCCTTCATTTCGTCCTTCTTGCTTCTCATTTCTCTTCGATGACCCAAAGCTTGTGCCATTCCTCCCTTGCCATTCATCTGCTTGTGTTTGAAGAAGTAGCCACCGCCCTTCGAAGGTATGTCCCCCAACTCCTCTTTTGCTGTTATTTCACTTAGTATTTGCGCACATTAGGGCACTAAACACGTAGTTTTTAGGACATAGGCACCCAGAATCATCCCAAACCCTTAATTGTTCATGGTGTTCTTTATTTTCTCTGATGAACATTGAAGATCTGGGGCGGACAGGGCTCCAGGTCTTCTTTTGATCCAAAAAATCACTCCGACCGGGCAAATAACTTGTTTACCTCAACCTTAGTAAAAACTGGGATAGCAAAAGGACTTGGCCGCTCGACCGGGCTAACATCTGGCCCGCTTGGGCGACCGAGCTCCTTGGTTAGCCTTTACGACCGAGGTGGTTTGGCACTCTTCATGACCGAGCTAAAGTCAAGCTCGCTTTACGCGACCGCACTCCCTTTTACACTTGCCATCCTTTTCCTGCAGAGTCCAAGGGGACCACTGACCATTACCGAGGCTCTCAAAGACCAAGCAGCCATCAATTACCAGATAGTGCCAAACCTCCTCAGCCGAGCTAATTTAGCCGGTTTCATATGGGGAAATTTCGCTTCCTCGTCGATACTCCGGCTGCGCTGGCCGCGTTCAGGGAGGAGTACGGTATCCCGGCCGACGTCCATCTTGAGCTCGCAAAAATTAAAACAACACCTTGGGGCAAATTAGAACAGTGCCACTTCACCGTGTTGTTTATCATTGAAGGAGGCCTCCGCTTCCCGGTCAACCCATTTCTGACCGAATTTCTGCGCCGGACTAGGCTTACACCCACACAAGTATCAACAAACACTTACCGAATTATCAACGGCGTCCATGAGCTAAACAACCGGCTAGGCACCAACTTAGGTTTAGCCAAGATACTAAAGCAATACACACTTGGGCACACTGGCGATGGCCTCGTTTATTATTTAAAAATACGACCGGGCAAAGAAAAACTAGTGACCGGCACCCCAAATAAACACTTACACGACGATGACTTTTTCTGGGTGTTTGGCAACAATGAAACAGCCGACGTACCGGGCTGGTCAATTAGCAAGAACTTCGGTTCTACAAGTAAGCCGCGCTAATTTGCTCGGTCAGATGCCTTTCTCCAATATTCTGTACTTAACCAATTTTCTTGTTTCCTTTGTAGCGATTCAAGCCTTGCAAGCCAACTACCAATATCCCAACGTAGAAGCCATCCGGACCGTGCTCCGCTACCGCCACTGGGATTGTAACGAGCTGCTCGGCTACACCCAAACTTACAGATATTTAGCTCCACGCCGGAGCAAAGTGACAGACTTTCTCCGTGCTGCATCACTTCCTCCAAACCCAACTCTACTGAACGTGCCGCTAATCCGGTTAACTGAGGAACAAGAGATGGCCAAATGAAGCCGCATCAAGAACCTCCTCACAGCCACTTTAACCGAGATACTGAGCATCATCACCCGCTCGCCTACTGCCGGTCAATTCAGCAGCCCCGTGGTTGCCTTGGCATCTCCAGCCGCCGAGCAGGCCATACAAGAAACTCGCCGGGCTGGCAAGAGACGTCGTGTAGACCCATCTGCCGAGCTAGTTGCTGAGCTAACCATCGAGCAACTCGCCGTCACCGCCGACCCCACACCATCATGGTGACCGCAGCTAAAGCACCGGGGTAAAGACATCTCGGCTAACGCATCCGTCAAGGGCGATAAGGAGCACTTGCTCGCCTTCGACCTTTTAAAAGCCCTTCTGCTGCTGAGCGACGTGGTTGGCAGCGACCACGTCTCTGACACCCGGTTGGTGAAATCAGCCGTGAAGTCCATGACCAGGGTAAGAATCTCAATCTTCTACTGAAATTTTTACAAGTGTTTGCACGGTTTCTTCTCTAATCAAATTTTCTTCTTGCAGGCCATCCAAATGCAACACTTGGTCATGGAGCGCATCCATCGACTGCGGCAAAAGGCAAATAACACCGCCAGCCAAGTCCAAAGCCTTCAAACCGAGCTTGGTCGAGCAAAGTCCTCACTTCAAATCGCCAACACTGATAATAATAGGTTACTCGGCCAGCTTGATGAAGCTGAGAAGAAGAGGGATGAGCTCTAGGCCAAGCTGGATGCACTCAAGAAGTCAAGGGAGAAGGAGTGCGAAGATGCCAACAACACCGGCTTCAAGGAAGTCGAGGACAGCTACAAGAAACAGGTCTTCGCAACTCAAGACATTTATTTCAAAGCGGGCTGGAAGTCTGCCTACGAACATCTCGGTCAAGGTCCTGATACCGACGTGTTTGCTACTCCGCCGCCTGCCTTCCTACCGACCTATCTCGTGCCATATGCCAACGACGTCTTCAGCGCGTTGCAGGCTGAGGCCAAGGAAGGTCTAGAAGAAGAGGCCGAGGTAGATACTGAGGGAAAGGACCACCAAGAGTAGGAGCAGCCCAACCAAACTGAGCCCGGTTCCCAAGACCAATCTCCAACGATCAACTTGGAGACAACTGATGATGAATTCACCAACCTTTCCCCATTAGCTTAGTTTTCTTTTTTTCTTTGTTTTTTGCTTTACACATGTAACCGGGCTCTCTGCCCCTCATTTTGTACTTCTTTTTCATTAATGAAAAAGATCTAGTTTCACCAAGTGTTTGCACGGTCCTAAAGCTAAGTGACTTCAACCGAACAAAATATCTCAGTAAGACAAATCACATTAATTAACTCATGTAACCGGAATAAATCATCTCGGTAGTACACCCAGAGTTGAGCAAAACATCAAGTCTTTCAACCGGAATAAACATCTCAGTTGAGAATACCTAAGTTGAGCAAAACATCAACTCCTTCAACCGGAGTAGACATCTCGGTTGAGAATACCTAAGTTGAACAAAACATCAACTCCTTCAACCGAAGTAAACATCTCGGTTGAGAATACGCAAAACTCAAAGCAACAAAAAATGCTAAGGCAAAGATGAGTTACTTCTATATATTGACAAAAAATGAATATTACATGAAGTGTAAGGCAAAAAATTCCTTTGCACAAAAAAGAAAGCAAAAACTAGAAATAATACAGCTTGAGGTTAGCTGCATTCCATGGCCGGGGTATTCCTCTACCATCCAAGTCCTCCAAGTGATATGCCCCCTTGCCCGCTAGACCGGTTATCTTGTAGGGTCCTTCCCAATTTGCCCCTAGTTTGCCTTCGCCTGTCATCAGGGTATTGCCCATGACCTTCCGCAAGACCCAATCACCCACTTTGAACGGTCTGGGCTGCACGGTTTTGTTGTATTTCCTTGAAAGCTCTTGTTGGTAGGCGGCCACATGGATAAGAGCCTTTTCCCGGCGTTCTTCCACTAGGTCCAATTCTAAGGCAATGGCTTCGGCGTTCAGCTCGGGCTTAAAACTTTCACTTCTGAGGGTGGGCATACCAACTTCCAAAGGGATGACTGCCTCTATGCCATATACCAAAGCAAAAGGAGTTTCTCCGGTAGATCGCCGTGGGGTTGTTCGGTATGCCCAAAGAACACTGGGAAGTTCCTCAGCCCATTTTCCTTTGGCTTTCTCAAGCCTCTTCTTCAGTCCATCAAGAATGGTCTTGTTCGAAGCCTCGGCTTGACCGTTGGACTGCGGGTAAGCCGGAGTAGAGTTGTAGAATTCGACCTTCAAATCTTCACAGAACCCCCTAAATAGGTGGTCGTCAAATTGGGTGCCGTTATCAGAGATCAGAATTTTGGGGACGCCAAACCGCGTGACAACATTCTGTCAGACAAACCGCTTTACGTCTTTCTCCTTGATTATTGCCAAAGGTTCCGCTTCAACCCATTTGGTGAAGTAGTCTGTGGCCGCGATGAAGAACTTCCGGTTGTCTGGTGCTGTTGGGAGTAGCCCCACTATATCTAGCCCCCACATTGCAAAGAGCCAAGGGCTGGTGAGGGGAAGGAGTTCCCTGGCCGGCTGGTGGATCTAATGAGCAAACTTTTGGCACTTCTCACACTTATGAACATACTTCTGTGTGTCGGCATGCATGCACGGCCACCAGTAGCCTTGCGAAATAGCTCGGTAGGCCAAGGACCTGCCCCCTATATGACTGCCACAGATGCCTTCGTGAATTTCGTACAGGAAGGCCTCCACACTGCTCGAGTGTACACACTTCAGGTAGGGACTTGTGAATGAATTTTTGTATAAAGCGCCGGATGGAGAGAGCCAAAACCGCTCTGACTTCACCCGTACTTTATGCGCTTCCTTCTTGTCGGCAGGAAGGGTCCGGTCTTTGAGAAAAATGATGATAGGGTCCATCCATGAAGGACCTAGCTCGGCGCAGAGTACTTCTGTCTGCCCGGTTTCCTCAATGCTGGGCCTCGGAAGGAATTCAATCAAAAGAGGATTGGGAGATGTGTTGTCGATCATAGAAGCAAGGCCGGCCAACTCATCTTCTCAGCCGTTTTCTTCGTGGCCAATCTGTTGGACCTTGATCGCTTCAAATTGCTTGATGTGGTCCCTGACCAGAGTCTGGTACTTCATCATTCTATCATCCTTTGCTTCGTAAACCCTAGAAACTTGGTTAACCACAAGCTGGGAATCACTGTAAACCATTAGCTCGAATGATTGTATCCGAAGCGTGCTTTTGAGCCCGGCCAAAAGCGCCTCATACTCGGCCTCATTATTAGATGCTGGGAAGCCAAGGGTGATGAAATGCTCGATAGTAAGTCCGTCCGGTGAAATCAGAACAATGTCCAGCCCGGCACCGTGACAGTTTGATGCTCCATCAACAAAAAGTTTCCACATCTCCCCCACAAACAGTTTCCAACATTCTGATGGGTCCTGGGAGGCCTGAGGGTTGATGGGATCATGGTTGCTTGGCTGTTCGGTGTCGAGTTATGCGCTGAGCGGTTCCACTTCAGCCCCTCTTGGCGATTCGCCACCGGACTCAACAAGTTGATCCATAATGCCTAAGTCCGTAGGCGAATCACTAGGTTGCGGTATTATGCCAGCTGCAGGCTCTGTTATGATCGGTTCCACTTCTTTCCCTCTTGGTGATTCGGCAGCGGACTCAGCAAGTTGATCCATAATGTTTAAGTCCGTAGGCGAATCGCCAGGTTGCAGTACCGTACTAGCTGAAGGTGCTTCGGCGGGGCGCGCAAGTTTCGTATCGCCAAAACCGCCAAGCTGTTGTATTTTGGTTGGGCTTGCATTCACCTCTTCATCTGCTGCGACAATATCGACCGAGCATACCGGATGAGTTCCAGGTGAAAATTCAATAATGAAATCGGCCAAGGTTTGGGCTTTTTATGGCAGTGCGCTGCTGGAACTTCACATCAAACTGTCCCAATTCGATCGCCCACTTGAGAATCCGACCGGAGAAGTCCGCCCGTTCGAACAAAGCCTTGATGGGGAACTTGGTCAAAACGATGATGGTATGGGCATGGAAGTAGTGGGCCAACTTTCTTGAGGCCATCATCAATGCCAACGCGAGTTTCTCTAGCGGCAAGTATCTCGATTCTGCCGGTAGTAAGGTTTTGCTGACGTAGAAGATAGGGAGGTGCTTGATCCCTTCAGCTAAAACAAGCACCGCACTGACTGCATGCTGTGAAATGGCCGGGTAAACGTAGAGTTCTTCGCCAGGCTTCGGTGTAACCAACAGTGGCGCTGAAGACAAATACTCCTTGAGCTCGGCCAAAGCCCAGTCACACTCCTCGTCCCATGAGAACTTTGATTTCAAGGCTTGAAAGAAAGGGCGGCAGCGATCTGATGACCAGCTAATAAAACGGTTAAGCGCGGCGGCCATTCCGGCCAGATGCTGCACGTCCTTGGTCGAGCTGGGCTATTTTAACTCTTGCACGACTCGGATTTGCATAGGGTCTGCTTCGATACCTCGGTTCGTGACTAGGAAACCTAAAAATTTTTCGGATCCCACGCCGAAGGCACACTTAGACGCATTAAGGCGTAGCTTGTGCTTTTTGAGAATGGCAAACATCTCGGCCAAGTCAGAAAAATGGTCTGTTTGATGCCGGCTCTTAACCACCATATCATCAATATAAGTTTCCATTGTCCGGCCCAGCAGAGGTGCGAACATCTTGGTCACCATCCATTGAAAAGTCGCCCCGGCATTCTTCAAACCAAAAGACATGACTCGGTAGCAGAAGAGTCCTCTTGGTGTAGTGAATGAGGTGATCTCTCGGTCGGGCCCATGCATGGCAATCTGATGGTAGCCGCAGTAGGCGTCCAAGAAACTGAGCCTGTTATGTCTAACCGTTAAGTCCACAAGCTAGTCTATTCTAGGCAGAGGGAAGCTGTCTTTTGGGCATTCTAGGTTGACGGTCTTGTAATCGACACACACTCGCCACTTCCCATTCTTCTTTGGTACAACAACTGTGTTTGAAATCCACCGAGGGTAGTGTACTTCCTGGATTGCTCGTGCCTCAAGCAAGTTCTTTACTTCCTCTGCAACTACCTCGACATGATACAACGCCGATCTCCATGTTCGTTGGATGACCGGCTTGGCTCCGGGAAAAACATTAAGATGATGGCAAATAAAACTTGGATCGAGACCGGGCATGTCGTAAGACGACCAGGCAAAGAATTCGATGTTGGCCATCAAAAACTCAACCATCTCGGTCATTTCCTAGGCTGTAAGGCTTGAGCCGAGCAAGAAGAACTTGTTCGGATGCTCTGTATCAATTCGCACCTCCACCAATTCCTCGACAGCTTTGTCCTCAGCCTTGGTGCCTACATCATCAAGGATTCCCCGGTCCTTCGGTCCCTCAATCATTTGAACGAAGCCTTTGGCAGCCCGACTCCCGTTGACTGCCACAAAGCATTGCTTCAACATGACTTGATCACCCCAGACCTCTTCGATTGCCCCCTTAGCCGAGGGGAATCTCATCACCTGATGGTAGGTCTACACCACGGCTTGCATAGCGTGGAGCCATTCCTTCCCAAGGATCAAATTATAAGTAGACGGCACCTGCAACACCCAGAACTCCACTTGTTTGACCACGGATCCCGCTTTAACCGGTAGGATAATCTTTCCTAAAGGCCACTCGGGCTGCGAGTTGAAACCAACCAGTGGCGAAATTGCCGGAGCCAAATCTGTATCTCGGAGCTTGAGTTGCTTGAACGCGTCATAATACATGATCTCGACCGAGCTTCCCTGATCGATCAAGATCCGTTTGACATCAAATTCCTTTATGCGGAGTGTTACTACTAAAGCATCGTTGTGCGGCATCTGAATGCGCTCTAGATCTCTTGAGGTGAAACTGATCACATCTTTCTCTTCGGTCTTCCCCCTCTTGATCGCAGGTTGAACCGACAAAACTTCCCTCATGTGTTCTGCCTTTTTGATCATACCTCGGAGCTCGCATACACGCGCCGGTTCCACTATGCCGTGGATGACATTGACAACCCCCTGTGGAGGTGCATCTCGGTCGTCCAATCCCCGCGGGTCAATCGAAGCTAGATTTGCCTTCACGCCCCCATCAATGTAAAGATCTAGGTGTCCAGCTACAACTAGCTCTTCTAAGTGTTGCCTCAAAGGCAAACAATCCTCTGTCCGGTGGCCTCGCTCTCGGTGAAACGTGCAATGGTACCTCGGATTGAAGCCCTTCTGTCTGTCGCCTAACTTAGCAGGAAATCGGACATATTCCTCGTCACGGATTTCGTTCAGTATGCGATATATTAGAATTTTAAAGACCATGGTGATGCCTGTCCTTGCTTTCAACCTTCTGCTTGCATCGGCCATATCATCCTGGGGGTAGTCATCCTGGTCGTTCCGACGTCCCCTACCCCAGTTTCGGCGATTTGAACTACGGTCCGATTCCTCAGCATGGTCACTCGTTTTGCTGGATTCTTGTCCGACCACGTGCACTTTTCCAGCCGACTTCTTGTCTGTTGTTATCAGAGTTACCTTTGCGGTAGATACTGACGTATCATCCTCTACTCGGATGCGCTCATTGATGCGTTGCATGAGCTGGCCCATGGATGTCGGCTAGTGCATGGTAAGCGAGTCCCGCAGTGTATGTCCGACCAGGAGACCACGCTTGTATTGAGTGATTGCAAGGTTGACCTGGCAATCCAAGAT
This sequence comes from Camellia lanceoleosa, assembly GCA_025200525.1. Classification (NCBI taxonomy): domain Eukaryota; kingdom Viridiplantae; phylum Streptophyta; class Magnoliopsida; order Ericales; family Theaceae; genus Camellia; species Camellia lanceoleosa. The sequence goes on along the minus strand of CM045765.1, from coordinate 18,673,467 downwards.
CTCGTTGAAGGTCTCCCAATATCTGGAGTTGTATGCCTTCAATGTGTCGCTTGGTTCCATCTTGACACTCAGTAGGTGATCAACTTCCTTTGGTGTTTTGGTGTTGGTTTTGAAGCGCGTCACAAAGGCTTCGGCCAACTGATGCCACCTCTCGATACTCCATTCCGACAACCTTTCAAACCATTTCAAGCCCAGTTCGCCTAAACTTGACGGGAAGATAAGGCACATAAGTGCTTCATTCTGCCTATGTCTGGCCATAACCTGTCGGAAGTGGCTTACATGCATGTAGGGATCAGTCTTTCCGTCGTAAAGTGTGAATTTAGGCTGGTGGAAGCCTGCCGGAAGCGGTGTTATTTCAATCTCTAGGGAGCAAGGGGTGGCGTTCAGCCTTGCCAAGTCTGAGTCTACAAGGAGCAGCGCTGCTTGGCAAGGTGGAGGCATTCCGTCCTCCTCGCTGGCGTAAGCTCCATAGGATAGCCGCTGGAACGCCGGAACCCTCTGAGCCTTCCACCGGCGAGCCCGTTCCTTTAAGATTGCCCGCAAATCCTCTGAACGAGCAGAATAAGAGTACCTCGACGTCGTCTCCGGACGCGAGGGCTGGTAAGTGCTATCTTGCGCGCTGGACTTCTCTACACGCACATCGGAATCACTAACCTTGTAGCTTTTGGTAATAGAGATGGACGGAGTGTGCCGCTGACTCTGACTGCCTGAGCGACGGGGTTGGGTGTGCTCACTATGGTCTCCCACGCCAGCTACACCCTTTCTTTTGACATGCTGCTTCAGCTCCTTCATCTCCGCCACTATTCGCCGGATGACGGCATCTTGGTTCCTTAGCTTGTGTTCCAGACGTCTGGCATGTGATTCTCTCCGTCGCCGATGACCGTCTGGGCTCCATGAATGACCATAGCTCCTCCCACGCTTATCCTGCGCGTCTCTCGACTGCCTTCCTGGGAATGTCTCCAAGTCTGCCATTGGAGGGATGATGGGATGTCCTTTTCTCCGTCTGCCTGACTCCGGGGTAACTCCGTCGATGGCGGACAACGGAATCTCATCGTTGTTCGCCATGAACGGCGATCAGATGAGCCTAGAAGACAAGGTTTTGTCTGCAAAGATTCCCACAGACAGCGCCAATTGTACGGGGAGCAAATATTCCGGCAAGCCCGTACACCTTTCTTCCAAGCTCCGTTGCTGTCCGATCACCTGCGAGCACAACGGCGGTGAGTTACCCGGCGGTGTGTGGCCGGAAAACTCCTTCGACGATCAAGTTAGCACACACCTTGGGATAAAGAGAGAAAGAGGAGTGAGTGTTTGAGTATGAGTATTTCTTACAAAACGTTCGTCCCCCATATGGGGGGGTGCAGACATGCTTATATACCCTCTGCGCCCTAAATCTACTCCCAGTGATCTCTCGACACGTGGCTCTACTATCCCATCTATCAACACAAATCTTGCTGAACATCACCTAACCCAACTGCCTGTCCACTCTACTGGGAGCTCGGCAGTCGAGCTGCACCATATCGACTGTCAACGGCCATGCTGTGCTTCATGCATAAGTATTCCAATAGCTAAGCTCAATGAGGACCGAGCTCGGCTGCATCCCGGCATAGCCGAGCTTAGGACAGCTCATGCTCGTTTGCCGTCGGCCTTACTATCGAGCAAACACAAGTAGCTCGGTCCAACCACGCCTTTCCTGGCACCGGGCAACTCATTTGACCGACTTCGATACCATGAAGCTATGTAGCTCTGTCAAACCACGCATTGCATTAATCGAGCAGGTTCTTTCAAGACAGGGCCGTAATACCTCGGCCCAACCCTTGTTCGACCCAAATCTGTCCGGCCCAATTCCAGATCATAAATCTCCCTCTCATATTTCTCGAGATATTTATTGACTATTATTAATCATCATGAAGATTAGTTCTTCATCTGAACTTTCTTCATCACTAGAAATTTCGTATAAGATTTCTTCTTCATCAGAAATTTCTTCGCCATATATTATTTCAAAATCTTGTTCTTCAAGAATTTTGATCATTTTCTTTGCACTTTTTCCCCTTTTTGGGCATTCGGGTGCATAGTAACCTTCTTCGTTACAAATGTAACATTTACAAGTTTTCTTTTTTGAAACACTTGTTGGTTTCTTTTTTCGAATATATTTTTTCTTTTTTGAAAAAGTTTTGTTCTTTCTCCAAGGTTTCCATTTATATTTTCTGTATTTTTTGGAAAATCCTTTTCGTTTAAGAAATGTATTACAACCAATTTTTCAATTTTCTTTTAAAATTTTATCACAACATTTTTGACCATATTGTGAGTTGAAAAATTGATTTTTTTTATTTGTTTTTTCGCCTTTGCTTCTAGACATCGATCTGCTATCAGTCTTAAAACATAATTAATGTGAAAACCAAGATTATCATATTCTTCCTTCCCCATTTTTTTGAGAAAATCAAGATATGTTTTAATACATAACTCATCCCATGGATTAGGGAGTTTATGAAAAAATTGATCTGACCAGGGTTGATTTGCTGATGTATCAATAAGATAATAATAGTTTTTAAAAGTTTGAACATAATCTTAAAAAAGATAAATGTTATATAATTCTAATTTAGTCAAAATATAATTTGCATCTGCTTGCAAATTAGTATTTCCTGCAAAACCACATAGATTTTCTTTTATGATTTTTGCAAATTTAGCTAAAATTGTGTCAAGTGTGAGAAATTTTGTTAGCAAAATCGTTTTTTGACTTTTTTCAATTTCAGATTTTTCTCACTGTCTTAACCATTGCAACACATCTCCCTAGGGAGTTGTTGCAATATAATCAAGGAATTTTTCCTTTGACCAACTATTTTTATAATTGGTAATAATGATGGACAAGGATTGTGCCCAGTCATCAATTACTTGTTCTTGATCCTTAAATGGAACATGAGACAAATCTAAATAAGTACCATTTTGAGCTATTGGATACTTATGATTATTATCTTTTCTAGATATTACTAGCTCAGGTGTAGGATTTGAGGTACTTACAATATTAGTATCATTTTTAACTTCATTTGTCTGAATAAAGTCAAAATTTTCTCCATCTCTCCATGTGCCAAATAATTCGGGATCAATTAGCTCTTCTGCCTTTCTTTTCCCTTTATTTATTTCTAGTGAAATATCTTGATCTAAAGTTTCTTCAGATGAGGATGATTGACTATCATCATCGTTAATTGACATATTAATATCACAATTAAAGTGTTGTAAAATGGCTTTATGTTCTAGATAATTTTCTCTTATCTGATCTAATAGCCTATTTCATTCATCAATATCTAAATTTGGGTCTTTATATAATTTTCTCCAATAATCCAATATTTCAACAATATTTTCATATTCAATCCTATTATAGGTATTGGTTTGAAGTACCATAATATCTTATGTACCATAAAATTGCCTAGGAATGTAACTATCTCCTGGATTATTCATTCCATCATTGTTTATGAAGGATATAGTTTCTAATTTTGTCACCAAATTATTTATTTGGTTTCTTGCATCTTTATTTAAGTCAATATTTATTATTGAACCCAAATTATCTATTTCAGATTCTATGGACTCAACTTTGGTTTCTAGATAATTCTGATTTATTTTTTTTTTATTTTTATCTAATTTAGAAAACTAAGAACACATAATATCAGTAATATTATTTAAAGTAGAACACACACTATTTATATTTGCAGACTCTTTAGTAATATGCAAACTATGATCATATTTATTATTAACATTGTTTTTTGTATTTCCAAAGTATATTATATCTTCAGGGTTAATTGCCATTATAGATTGTTGTTGGTACCTAAGACCCTCCTAGTGTATTTGTCCGGTGCCTAAAACCTCTTTTTATGATCTTAAAGACTTGATTATGGCCAATAGTCAAAAGATCTTAATGAGTATTTGGGTTTTGACATATACTAAGCATATAGGTTTTAGAACAACTATAAATGAAATAAATAATTATGAAGATATAAAATACAAAGGATACAAAAACTTCGAATTTTTTATTTTTTATTTTTTTATATTTTTTTATAACATAAACTACACCATACACACTTATATTTATGTCAAAATTTATACATAGATAGGAATACTTACATAGCTTGATCTTACTTTCAAAAACTCTTCACCAGGCTCTGATACCACTTAAAACAAAAAAAAAAAAAAAAAAGAAAAAGAAAAAGAAAAGGAAATGAGCTTTTTACTATTTTTATTATAGAATTATGATAGAGTTATGGAGTATGGAATTATGATGGAGAAGTTAGAGAAGTTGGAAGCACAAAGATGGATAATTTAAATGCTTCATTATGTTGGCGTAAAAGCCAATATATAGAGTACAAGATGGTGAATACAAACAAAACCATAACTTAATGCATACCTAACTTGACAAGATTTTACAGCCAAATTTTTTACAAAATTCTAACACCCTAGTCAAGCCTAGTCATAGGCTTTATAAAAAGTCTTCATAAAATAAATACAAAGAGACAAAAATAGTTAAAGGAAAGATTACAATTATTTAACCTATGGCTACACTAACAATGGTAATTGATTCATCTCTCAATCCCATGTTTCATACTAGGCCATCACTTATTCAATTATACAATCAATTTTTTATGAATTTTATTACAGTATAAAGTTTACTAGAAGGTATAAAGTTGTCAAAGATTATTTTGTGTGAAGAGGAGTGAGATAATTTATCCACAGTATAAAGTTTACTAAAAAGTACTTTTTGCTCAAAATAATTATTCCTTAGATAAGTTGTCAAAGATTCTTTTCCCACCTTCTATCGAACCAAACAAAGCCTATAGAGATACGGTGGATTAATTTAATTTAACTACTTCCATATATATACATAAACTCTGTACACTAATCTAAGCAATTCTATAAGCAAGAAAAAAACATAAAAACCTCTACCAAATCTCTCATCATTGGCCGATTTACCATCCAAGAAAATCATGTTTCGCCTATTTTTGTTGTTAATATTGATTTGTAAGGTGTATAGTAATCCTCCAGATGATCCCATCAAGTGCTCATCATCACCAACAAAGAAGTGCACCATCACAAACTCCTACGGTGCCTTCCCTGACCGAACCCTGTGTCGCGCATCCGACGTTGCCTACCCGACAACAGAACAAGACCTCATCTCACTCGTTGCATTGGCTACCAAAAACAAGAGAAATATCAAAGTATCCACTCGCTTCTCTCACAGTTTGCCAAAGTTGGTCTGTCCTGACGGGGAAGATGGGCTTGTCATCAGTACCAAATTTCTCAACAGGACTTTGGAGACTGACCATCTAAGCATGACCATGAGTTTTGAGACCGGTGTGACATTGAGAGACTTGATTAGTGAGGCTGCCAAGGCTGGTTTGGCACTGCCTTATGCCCCGTATTGGTGGGGTGTGACTGTGGGTGGCATGATTGGAACAGGAGCTCATGGAAGCAGCCTCTGGGGTGTTGGGAGTGCTGTTCATGACTTTGTTGTTGGGCTCCGAATCGTCACGCCGGCTGGACCTGAAGATGGCTATGCAAAGGTCTGGACCCTCAGCAATGGTGACCCTGACTTGAATGCAGCTAGAGTCTCTCTTGGAGTCCTTGGAGTTATTTCACAGGTACTATTTGATCAGGTTCAAAACATTTTCTCTATTCAATATTTTTTTTTCTTCTTATTATTAATATATATATGTTGTTAATTTGGTTTTGTAAACTTGTTTTTTGATTTGTTTGGTTCTCCAGTATCAACTTATTATACATTATTGAGTTCAATTTATTAATAATTTCAAATTTTTGCATAAAAAATGACCGAATAAAATTCCAAAATTTAAAGTTATTAGTAAATGAACTAAGCAATGCATAATAAGTTAACATTCCCTCTCATTTGTAATCTGATCTCACATGTAAAAAGACAAATAAATCGGGAAATAAGATTACGAAACCAACTTAATAATACATATATATATATATATCAAAATAAAAACTTTTCTTTAGGTGGGATCTGTCTCAATAATATAAAATGATCTTTTTTAATGTGTAAACCCATCTCACAAGATAAACAAATTGAAAAACCAGAATGCATAAAAACACAAATGTTGCCGAATGACAAAGAGAACAGGATGACAAAGCTAGAATTTAGAATTATCTAGAAATGAAATTCTATACTATTTCAAGTCATCAATTATTAAAAACACTTAAATTTTTAATTAAAAAAAATATGAGCCTAACATATACATAGAATGTTTTGAGAAGATAGTTGAAAACTGACTTTTTGACTTTTTTTGACTTTATAATTTTTTATTTTGTGAGAGATAAAGTGAGTTAAAAGTTAGAAAATTACTTTTAACACACTTTCCAAAATGGGCTATACACAGGAACAGACCCACTTACATTTCTGACACACATGAGTGAGTGTCGGAATTGAGTCCGGATCCCCTTCTTATAATTCCTCCTTGCAATGACTGAGATCAGCTGTTGCAACATCCAACGGCTGAGATCAGCTACTAAAGAAATTGAAATCAACCATTGGGTTGCAACAGCTGATCTCAGCTGCTGCAAGGAGAATTGTAAGGAGGGGATCTCAACTCATCGGAACCCCACATACATAAATAAAAGATTAGTGTCACGAAGGTATCAATAATATGATAACACTCAAAAATAAATTTATAACAGTTTTCAAATTTAACTACCTTGCTACATGAAAAGGTAAATAGTACAAATTGTTAGATAATGAACGGTTGTATTGAATGTTCTATTGCCATGGACAAGTATTAGTTTAACGTATAAAAAAAGGAAAGAAGCACTCGTTACATCGTGGAACTGAGCCACACAACATAGAGAAAGGTTTTGAAGACAAAAACAACTTTAATTTTACGTTCAATTGATTTAGTTGGCCTGGTCGGCACTCAATTTGGCCTACTGACGTGGTCGCTTGGAAGTGGTCAATCATATCAGATTTGTTTACTACAATTTTATTTTATTATTATTATTTTTTTAGCATAAATTACAAAGACACCCTTGAGATTTTATTAAAATACGAATCGTCTCTATAGTTTTTAAAATTACATTCCACCTCTGAAATTTCTAATTTCATAACAAATTGTCTTTCTATTAATAAATCATTAAGTCAATTAATAGTTTTTAATGATATTAAAAATATGTTTCAATTAATAATTTAAGTAATTTTATTATTGTATAAGAGAGTAATTATAAATTTTATTTTTTCAGTTAATTCTGTTAAATAAAAAATCCTAATAAGGCGGTATTTGTAATTTTTCAAATCACATGAGCTAATCTGTATTTTAAGAAAATCTCGGGAGGTGTATTTGTAATTTATCTTTTTTTTTTTATAATCGGGTGTCTGAGTGAATTTAAGTGCACCTCGACTAATCTCAAGAAACTAATTCCATCGTCTACCTGCCGGCGGGGGGGGGGGGGGGGGGGTCCATTTAAAACCAAGACAAATGTTGTGTATTGAAATGGCTCCAAAGAGTTTATTGCTATTAATGAATATTGAATCTGAGACTTGGAGGGAGTACACCCCCAAGCCTCAAGTTTTGTTTACTACAATTTTTTACAAGTTAAAAATTAATAATTAAAAATTAAAAATATTTTATTATTTATTTTTTAATAATTATTTATTTATAATTTATTTAAATTATATTTTTTCTTCTTACATGTGCCAAACACTCTTGATACTCAACTCATTTGAGACAAAAATAAATAATAATAATTGGGAAGATGCTCAATACGTAAGAAAACAAGAACATGTTTACAAAAGGGATGACAACAATGAAAAGTACAAATATTGATGTAACATATAAATAAATACATACATCAACAATGATTCATCTCCCCTTTTCTCCCACCCCTTTGACCCCCTCTCTCTCTCATTGGTTACTTTTTCTTTTTCTTTTTCTTTTTTTTCTTGCTCCTCCAATCACTCCTCGCCACGTGGCAAAGGGGGGGTGAGGGGGTGACCCCCAAAAGGGGGTCCCAAGCATTATTCATACATACATCAAAGACAATCATCATCAGTATAAGTACAAAACAAACAAGATAAAGGAAAAAGAGAAAAGTTAGGTATCATAAATTTTTTTTTATGAAAATCATCATGAAAGAGTTATGATTCTTGAATTATCTTGATTAGTGTATTATGTTTTATTCTAAGTATAATTCAAGAGTTACAAAACTTTCATGATTATTTTTATAAAAATTTTTTTATAATACCTAACATTGCTGATGAAAAAATAATGATTATGTTTGTGAACACATAATTACAAGAAGTCACGCGCAATAGGTTTAAAAGAATGTAAATTTGTTATCCGTGTGTATAAAACTTTTTGCTACATAACCAAGTAATTAAAATTGAAAATCTACCCACACCCCCCCCCCCCCCCCCCCCCTTCCTTTTTTTTAGCCTGACCCTTCTGTTAAGCAGAATCAACTTAAATAAATAATAGATTAGCTCAAACTTGGCCAAGCCTAATAATAAATTTGCGAACAAAGAAAACAGTAATACTAAGGGCATAGAATTAAAACACAGAAAGAGCATAAAAAATGTATTATGTTGTAAAGCTAACATGATCATTGAACAATGGAACTAAAAAAGAAAACACCCAACTTGTTTGTAGGTGACTCTCAGACTGCAACCCATCTTCAAGCGATCTATCACCTTCTTAGAGAAGGATGATTCAGACTTGGGAGATCAAGTGGGTAGCTTCGGCAACCAACATGAGTTTGCAGACATGACATGGTATCCAAGCCAGAGAAAGGTGATCTACCGGATTGATGACCGAGTCTCCTCGAATGTCTCCGGCAATGGCCTCAATAATTTCACCCCATTCCGCTCCACTCTTTCAGCTGTAGTGGCAGCATTAAGAACTGCAGGTTTTTTTTTTTTTTTGATGGTTAAAAAAAAAATAATGATCTCAATTTTGTTCTCAATCTCTCTCTCTCTCTCTCTCTCTCTATATATATATATGGATACGGTTTGTTGTTACACAGAGGAGGTACAAGAGTTGAGAGGAGACGCTAATGGGAAGTGCATAGATGGAAAACTTGCCACATCAACTCTGAAGCTCACTGCCTATGGCTACACCAACAATGGTAATTGATTCATCTCTCAATCCCATGTTTCATACTATGCCATGCACAAGAAAAGATGAAGTAATAATAAATAATAATTAAAAAAAAATTGCATTCAGGAACTTGAAAAATACAAAAACAATTTGGAAGATTAAATTTCATATGATTAAACTAGCGTAGCCAGAAATTATGAGTCATTCGACAAGATATTATCAATGTAGTTCTACCCAACCTATAAAAATCAACTTCTACATGATACAATGTAATTTATATATGCCCAATTAAATTGACAAAAATAATTTACTAGTTGTTTGGCATGTACTAAAATAGCACATCCTATGTACTATTTTAGTACATTATCTTATTTTAGTTACAATTATCTTATTTGGATCATATCACTTCTTATTTAAGTCATATCAACATCACTTCAAATTCAATTCATATTTCACATTTTTTTATAAAAATTCAAAAAATATACTAATTTAATACTTTCCAAACAACCCCTTAATATTATCATTTCAACAAATATCAAGCAAATATTTGTACTTTTTTACGATTGTCTATGGCAAGTTTTATTTTTTGAAATTACTATATGATAACCTTAGATTTATGTTACCTAACACAATTTTATCGATATATAAAATCAATCAATCATTTATCAAACCATCACTTATTCAGTTATACAATCAATTTTTTATGAATTTTATCAAAGAAAATTACAACTGTGACCGGTAGAATGTGGTGGGGATTCAGCTTTCTTTATGTTTGATATGCAGTAGAATGATGGATATGATGGGCTTGCTTTCACATTTTACTGTAAAAGACAACATGGGTTAATTGGTTAATTGGCTGGCATATATACCACGTTCACTAACTAAGCGCGCACACAGCTGTATCGCCCTTGGCATCTCCTTTTTGACTTTCCAAACCATTGCGTGTCACCCGGTTGCTAGGTTTTTCAATTCTATTTTATCAGAAAATATTATACGACTTGAATTTATAAAATCTATCTAAATTTCCTTTATCATTCTTTTTTACTTTGAAAACCATTGCGTGTCACCCTGTTACTAGGTTTTTCAACTATGTTTTATCAGAAAATATTATACTACTTGACTTTATAAACTCTATTTAGATTTCCTTTATCATACTAAAACTTGGTGACATGAAAATGAATTTATCCTTAAATCATTTTTTTTTTCTACATAATTTAATAAATTTAGCTTTTAATTTTTGTCTCGTGTTAATTTTATAAACAACAATTCTGCAACAGTGTCAAAATCTCCTACTCCTGGCCCAAAAAAGTGTTCAGACTCATGATAAACCTCCTGATTGATAAGATTTAGGTCCTGTTTGGGAAGATGGCTTTGGCTATTTTAGTCGCAAAAGACAAAATAAGCTATTTTAGTCACAACAAATAAAACATCACATCTACCCCATAATCATTACACTCTTCTCTCACAAAAAAAGTCAAAAAAATCAAAAAGTCAAAAAGTCCTTCCCAAACCAAGCTTTTTAGCCCAGGCCAAAATAGCCAAAAAAAATTAAAAAAAAACCAACCCACTTCCCAAACGGCACCTTAGTTGAACATTTCCTTTTTTTTTTTTTGGATAAATTATGCAAATGGTCCCTATAGTTCATATGATGTGTCAATTTGATCCATATTATTTCAATTTGTTCAATTTTATCCTTTGATTTAACTGATTGTGTCATATTAGTCTAATAAATAACTGCTATTAGATTTGATGGACGGAAAGTCAAACGATATATCAATTTGGTCCCTATAGTTTACACGATGTGTCAATTTGATCCCTGTCAAAATCGTGCAAATTAAAACAACAAGGACCAAATTTACACATCGTTTGACTTTCAGTCCACCAAGCCTAATAGCCATTATGTATTTGACTAATACAGCACAATCTGTTAAATTAAGAGGCAAAATCGAGCAAATTGAAACAACTGAGACCAAATTGACACATCGTATAAACTACCGGGACCATTTGCATAATTTATCCTTTTTTTTTTGAATTCTTTTTTCGTCACTCTAAAATGTTGTGTCATCCATATTCGTTATTGTTTGTCGAGGATATGAATAAGTAAAACTATCCCATATCTAATTAATTTAAACTTTTAAATGTAACAAATATTTTTTTACCGACGAAAATCAATTTGTTATATTAGCTCTTGTAGGATTGAACTCGCAATCTCTCCCTAGAAAACACCCAAGTGCTTCCTCCATTTTATTAGGTAACAAGGCCATGGATTAATGTCACAATTTATAATATAGGATCAAAGCACATTAGGTGTTATCATTACTAATTTTAACGGACAATATCCAATTAGACTATATGAAGTGAAATAAAAAAATTTAAGGACTAAATAGATGAAAATAGTTTAGAAATAATATATATATATTTTTTTTGAAGAGAGAATAATTTAGAGGATAAAAATCAATATTAACCCATCATATTTTTAACAGGTATTATATTTACGGGATACCCAGTGGTTGGGTATCACAACCACCTCCAATCCTCAGGAACTTGCCTTGATAGCCATAAGAATGGAAAGATCACAATGTGCCCATGGGACCATAGGGTTAAGGGACTCTTCTTCCACCAAACCGCATTCAGTATTAGCTTATCCAATGTCAAGAGCTTTATTCAGGATGTGCAAAAACTAGTTGATTTAGAGCCTAAAGCATTATGTGTCCTGGACTTGTACAATGGAATCCTCATGAGGTATGTCAAGGCCTCAAGTGCTTTCTTGGGCAAGCAAGAAGATGGTGTAGACTTTGATATCACTTATTATCGGAGCAAAGACCCAATGACCCCTAGGCTTTATGAAGACATACTTGAGGAGGTGGAGCAGCTTGGCTTGTTCAAATACGGAGGGTTGCCCCATTGGGGCAAGAATCGAAACGTGGCGTTCGATGGTGCAATCAAGAAATACAAAAATGTTGGAGAGTTCTTGAAGGTGAAGGCAAGGTATGATCCATTAGGGATTTTCTCTAGCAATTGGACAGACCAATTACTTGGATTGAAAAATGGAGTGACAATGATCCAGGAGGGTTGTGCTCTAGAAGGGTTGTGTGTATGCTCTCAAGATGTTCATTGTGCCCCAAGTAAAGGCTACTATTGTCGACCGGGAAGAGTTTACAAGGACGCAAGAGTTTGTACCAAGTTAAGTTCAGGAATTTGATAATGTTCATTCAAGGATTAACTCAAATTCAAATTTAAATAATATCCATTTACATATGAATGTCAAGATTGAATTTGAGAGGATTGTCATAGATTTGAAAGCACAATTATATATGAAATACTTATTTGAAATCATTCATATTAAGGATTATAATTCTATATGAATCTTAACAAAATAGTTTTGTTTCAATCCTTATTTCAGTTCCTTAATCTAATATTTAAATTGTCAAAATGGTTCAAACTTATCTAACTTTGTATTAAAATGTTCCACAACGTTATTTTTGTCCAAATTTTATAATGGAAGGGATATTTTTGTTCAAATTTGCACTAAACCACGTAAAATATCATCTTTCAAAATAAAACAAAGTACAAATTGTAGACACCCCATTTTTGACCACCTTTAAGACTTGGACGCGACTGATGGTTTTGGAAGTTGTGCAGTGCAAAGGTTCAATTTCTTCGGCAAGGAGAGAGAGTCAAATCTCAACTTTATACCCCCTTTTTAGACCAAAACGATCTTGATCAAAAGATTTTAGTCTTAAAACTCTCTCCTTCAAAACGTTTTTGAAATAAAGTTTTTACGATGTTCCGAGGCTCGCATTTTGTCAAATGTTGCGCTTTTCGGTAAACCGAGCAAGGACAAAGTGGAAATGAATGAAAGAGAGATGAAATCTTTGAAAAATATTTCAAAACACCTTATTTAGGGGTTTGGAGTTGAAGAAAAGAGGAGAAGAGAGAAGAAAATTGGTTTGGGACAAGTTTGGCATGAATCCAGGTAGGGCCAAATCTGCGCGGCTTCACCGAAATGGGCGTAACTCTTTGCACAAGAGGAATTAAGATATGAGACCACCACCGTTGGAAATAACACTTCTGGGCTTCAATTTTCACTCAAGAATCTCCTAAATCCAATTCCGGACGGAGGAGATATAGTTGATTGAAGTGGGGCATCACTCTGGTTGGACCCAAATCTGTGCGGCTTCACCAAAAAGGGCATAACTTTTTCCACAGGAGGAATTTTGATGCAAGGTTTGCTCCATTGGAAAGATAACTTCCGGGGATTTAATGTGGACACTTGAATGGCCACCATTGGACTTCCCAATCACTCACCGGCCACTTTTCTTTCCGGCAGCCCATTTTTTTGCCCAGAAAGTAGCTGGCCGGCCAGAAAATCTAGCAGGCTGGCCACTTATTTGGTGAAATGACTTTTTTTCCCTTTTTAAATAGCCGGCCATAACCCCCTCCCCGAGTGTGTCCTAGAAGTGAATTTTGTTTTGCACTTCATCCATGTCCGAGGGTTTGGCACTTTTGGGGGGAAACTTGAATTAGTTTTCCCCCCCCCCATTTTCCCCCCTCTTTTCCACCCCTTTTCCTATAAAACCAGCCCCTCCCCTTCAGTTTTAAGGGTTAGAAATTTTTGGTTTAAGCCTCTTGCATCAAAATCCCTCTCTCTCTCTATTCCAAGCACCAAAACCCTTTAAATCCTACACCATTTTACACTACAAGTCATAGCACCATACTTCCAACCTCTATTCCATCCACTTGGAGCTGTCTTCAAGAGGTTAAAAGCTCCCAAACTTGGTCCAAAGGTTGCTAAAGATTGGTTCTATAAGGGTGAGTCCCATTGTCCCTCTCTTGTGCATTATTTTGATCTATATTCTAGCTCCTTGTGCTTGCATATTTGGGTTCCAACCCTAACTGAAAATAGCATTTTTTTGAGCTCTTCTTTATGTTTGTTTAAGGGCATCTCACTGTTTGAGGCTTCCCTTTGGCACTTGCTTCATTACCCCTCCTGTATCCCTCTTTCTTGCATAGCATTTTTGGCCTATATTTAAACTGTTTTGAGCTCTGTTGTAAACTGTAAATTGGCTTATTTTGAGCCCCTTTTAAACATTGTAGAAGGGCTCCTCACTGATTGAGGCTTCTATCTGTCACTTGCCTCTTTACCCCTCTCTTGGCCTTATTTTTGCATGCTTTGTTAGCCCTTTGTGCTTATATTTTTGGGCTCTGGTCCGAACTGTGAATATCCTTATTTTGACCCCATATTCATGTTTGATCAAGGTTATTTTGTTGTTTGAGGCTTCCTTTTTTCTCTTTGTGTTTATACTCTCTTTTGGCCTTATTTTGCATAGTATTTTAAGCTTGCATGTGCGCTGTTTTGGGTTTGGTCATAAACTGTAAAATACCATGTTTTAAGCCCCTCTTCAACTTTGTTGAAGGGCTCTTGGCCATTTAGGGCCAGCAGATGTCACTTGCTTCTTTGTCCCCCTTTTGGCCCATTTTTGCATGCTAACTTAGGCCTATTTGTGCTCACTATTTGGCCTTGATTAAAATTGTAAATATGCTTATTTTGGAACTGCTTTGATTCTGTATTTAGGTCTCATGTTCAAATAATGCATGCTTTGTATAGCTGTAAGCTATTCCATGTACCTAGTTTTGTATTTCGGGACCATTCCATGCATCGGGTGCCATGTTTCCATGATTCGGGGCTGTTTTGCATTGTATTTTAGTGCTGAAATTTGCATGCTAGTATGTTATATTCCATGCCTTGCCATGTCTTGTTAGAGTGGCATTCGTGCCTTAGGATTGGTCCTCGGTTTGCGTGCACGTGTGCACGCATTTCGATTGTCTCATTTTCATCTAATGGCCTCCTATGTGAGTGTGGCTGAGGTCCACTTACGTCGGTGTAAGTCCATTATGCATTGTGTATACCATTTCATTTCATAGCATTGTGTATGCTAGGTTGTATATTAGTGCATTGTGTATACCATGTTACATCGAGCATTGTGTATGCCATTTCCTAGCATTGTGCATGTTAGGGTGTATCTTAGTTACATTCATGCAGGTCATGCATATTGTATTGTGTTTGGGATAGGAGTTAGCCCGAGCACGGGAAACGAGGGACGTTTCGTACTTCGAGTGACGGAACGTGTCTCAATTTCCAGTCACCGACACTCCGGATTATCCATGATGGAGTCTTGGTCTTGTTGTGTTTTCATGTGCATTCATTTCTTATTGAGTTGTGCAATTCGACTCTTCGGCCATCATGCATTGATATGCGTGTTTGGTGGCACGAGGATCAAGACATGCATACATATGTGAAAATACATTGCTATGCCCCTTTCCTGCTCTTTGTTGTAGCAAATCAAGAATTAGTAGCCTTCCGGAGCTTGGCGCGCTTTCCAAGAATAATTGCAAAACAGAGGCTAATTGGGGCATCCCAGTGGATTTCCGCGCAAGGCAACCCAAACATACATCATTCATTAGAGTCAAGGCAGTCCCTGGCTTGCATGCCAGTTTATAGCTTTCCTAGATTAATTTGTAAAATTAATTAGGATTTTTGTATTTATCGGGACTGTATTATTTATTCATTCGGGACTGTATATTATTCTTTCGGCCCCTCCGAGCGAGGGCAATGTTGTAATAAGTGTGCGTGAGTGTGATGTATGTCTTCCAACCCCACATCTTTCTCCCTTTTATTTACCAGCTTATGATGGTTAGATTAGGGCATGTTTCAATTAGCGTACAGTATGATAATATGTTTGCATTCATTCATCTGTCTTGCATGCACCGGGCTCGGCGCATCATACTAACTGCATTTGTATTTCAATTCCAAATTGAATACTTGATAGCTGTTGCATCTCATATGCCATGTTTAGAATAGCCGAGCCTGCTATAGTTGCATCTTTGCATATGTTGCATTAGGCATTTCTGTATAATTAGGATTATGCATGGATTTCTATTTAGCTTCTGTTTTGGCTTGGAGTACTCGGTAAGTTTTATGCTTTAGCATCGTTGCATGTGTGTGAGTGACTGCCATGATAGCATGCTTACCATGAGGCTATGTGCTTATGTGATATAACTGCCTGAATGCCTGTGGGTGAAGGTTGGGTTATTTGGATTGGAACAATTCGTTAAAATGTGTGTTTTAAAGCCCACTAGATAGTGGCAAAATCATGTTTTCTAAGCCCACCCGAGGGTGGCAGATCCACGTCTTAGCCTACTTGCGAGTAGCACCATCAAACCATTTTCAAATACACAAACATGAAATGTTTATTTCCAATTCAGGCGATCCGGTCTATACTTGTATGCTGTGCGCATCACATAGTAAATCTAGGCTAATAACCGGAATAAGGACACATAATGTTTTCAAAACTAGATATCATGGTTAGTAGAGGCCGATCTTTGATCGGCGAAGTAGCTCACGAAGTGACCTTCCCTAATCGTACCCAAGTTCCCGAGCCGAGGCTACTTTGGTGATGACGGACACGTGGCCTTAGGCAACGAGTCAGGGTTTCCTAAATTTCCCAAAATAAAATATTTAGGTGGCGACTCAGATTCCGCAAAGCAGTCCATGTTTGGCACTTCTTTCAAAAATCTATTTTCTCAAAACGATTTGCCGGATTTGGACTCTTTGGTTCAAGATTAAGAACCGTGACACGAATTGAGTCCGAGCTGTAGCGAGGTCCCCCCGCGGGCTTGTCTACAGTTTTTGGCGACTCTGCTGGGGAATTAGAGAACTTGACTCAAACTCATGATATCTTGTTTTGACTACACTTATGTGTTTCTTTGCATTGCATTTGCATTGGTGCGTCTAGGACACCGTGTTTGCCATATGCTATTCCTGAACGGTTTGTGTAGACACCCCATTTTTGACCGACCTTAAGACTCAGACGTCACCAGTTGAGCGCTTGGTGATGTTGCATGTTGTGCTCATCCAGAAGTTTCAGTGTCGCGGCTGCGAGCCTTGCCTCCAAACTTCTGGGCTTTTCTGTACTCTGCCTCAGTTTGCGAACTAGGCTCGGTTTTCTCTGTTTTTCTTCCTGAGGGGAGGGAGAGGTCGTGTAGATCGTCTCTCAATGGCCGTAGGCTATATTTCGTGGTCACAAGACATTTTTTCCATTTCGGAGCCCGATTCCCGGTTTTCGGAGCCATCAGGCCATGTGCCTCGGTTCGGGACCGCGTAACTACCTCTGTTTGCTCCGGTTTTTGGCATGCATCTTATTTGCTCCCTTTTTAGGGACACTGTGGTCTGAGAGACCCGCTTCGTGGTTGAACACCACTCCCGGTGCCTAACAGTCGGTTTTCGAGGCCTCGGACTGTGCGTTTCGGCCCCGGAACCTTCATTTTGCATCGATTTTCGTTCATTTTTAGCAGGTACCTCTGTTTCATCACCAGGAAGGTCGTAGAAGGGTGGGAGGCCAGTAATTGTTCTAGCAACCAGTTATATTCCATCATCGCCCTCCGACGCCCGTTTTTTCTCACTTCCAAGCCAATGTTGACCACCCTAAGGCCACTTTCTTCAATTCCAAACCACATATTTGTGTTGTAGACACCTGGGAGGACACCAATATTACATGGCCGGCCAGTAATTGTCATTGGCCCTTTTGAACCCCTTCTAAAAATGGCCTATTCTCTCTCCTGTTTTACAGTTGCCAGTTTTGAACCACAGGGTTGTGTTGAGGGCACCTGGGAGGACACCTTTTTGTGATGGTCGGCCAGAAATTCAACTTGACCATTTTGACCCTTGGCCGGCCGGCCATGGGGGGTGGCCGGCCGGCCACCTGCAACTCCAATAGTTGGCCGGCCTTGTTCCTCAGTATTGATACATTACAGCTGTATATCTTTTTCCTCCAAAAAATCTGTATCCGGGAGGGGGCTTTTTTGGAGGGAAACTTGATGCATTTTCCCTCCATTTTTTCCCCCTCTTTTCTCCTCTCTTTGGCCTATATAACCAGCTGCCCAGCTCTGGTTTTAGGGTTACAAAATATTGGTTAAGAGCTTGTATACACACCACTCCCTTTTCCTTCCATTTCAAGACCAAAATCATCCAAGTTCCTACCCCTTTCTATACCACCACCTAGCACCACCACCACCACTCCATTTCCAAGTAGCTTGGGGAGTTTTTCAGAGGCAAAGAGGCACCATTTTTCAGTCCAAGAGGCAGCCAAAGCTTGGTCTTCAAGGGTAAGCACCATTCTCCCTCTTTCTAGCTCATTTTTGTGCCATTTCTTAGCCCTCTTTTCTTACTGTTTTGAGCTCCGGACATAACTAGAAATGTCATTTTTTTGAGCTCCTTTTCATCTTTCATTAAGGGTCCTTCACTGTTTGGGACCCCCTTGTTGCACTTGCTTCATTACCCCTTTGTATGCCATAATCTTGCATAGTATTTTTGGCCTATGTTTAATCTGTTTTGGAACATGATGTAAACTGAAAGTAGGCTTATTTTGAGCCCTTCTTCAACATTGAAGAAGGGCTCAATACTGTTTGGGACCTCCATATATCACTTGTCATTGTACCCCTGTTAGGTCCCCTTTTTTGCATGATTTATTAGGCTATTGTGTCTCTGGTTTTGGACCTTGGTCCGAACTGAAAATGGCCCTAAAATGACCCCCTCTTCATGTCTCATTGAGGGTCTTTGGCTGTTTGATGCATATTTTGTATACTTCATGTTATAGCCCTCTTGGTGGCCACATTTTGCATGAGATCTTTAGCATACTTGTATCTGTTTTTGGGGCTTGATATAAACTGAAAAAAGTCATGTTTTTGGTCCCTCTTCAATGTTTTAGAAGGCCCATTTCCTGTTTGGGGCCAGCATTTGTGACTTGCTTCATTACCTCCCTTGCGGAGCCATTTTTGCATGCTAATTTAGTCCCACTTGTGCTCACTTTTTGGCCATGCTTTAAACTGTAAACATGCTTGTTTTGGGGCTGCCTTTCTTCTTTCTTTACACTTTATGTTCAAATTATGCATTCTTTGTATAGCTACAAGTCATTTCATGTGCTTAATCTTGTGTTTCGGGGACTCGTTCCATGCATCGGGT
The DNA here is from genome assembly GCA_025200525.1 of Camellia lanceoleosa. Classification (NCBI taxonomy): domain Eukaryota; kingdom Viridiplantae; phylum Streptophyta; class Magnoliopsida; order Ericales; family Theaceae; genus Camellia; species Camellia lanceoleosa. Next base: position 18,654,360 of record CM045765.1, on the reverse strand, counting down.
TTCATTTCGCCATGTTTCGGGGCTGTTTTGCCTCTCATTTAGCTGCTGAAATTTTCATGCTTGCATATCATGTTCCATGTCTTTCCATGTCTCATTAGAATGGCATTCCGTGCCGTAGGTTTGGTTCTCGATTTGCCTGCACGCATGCACGCATTTCGAGTTGTCTCATTTTCATCTTATGGCCTCCTATGTGAGTGTGACTGAGGTCCACTTGTGCTGGTGTAAGTCCATATTGCATTGTGTATGCCATTTCATTTCATAGCATTGTGTATGCTAGGGTGTATGTTAGCGCATTGTGTATGCCATCTTACCTAGTGCATCGTGTATGCCATTTCATAGCATTGCGCATGTTAGGTTGTATCTTAGTTGCATTCATGCATGTCATGCATATTGCATTGTGTTCGGGATAGGAGTTAGCCCGGGCACGGGAAACAAGGTACGTTTCGCACTCCGAGTGACGGAACGTGTCTCAATTCCCTAGTCACCGACACTCCAGATTACCCGTGATGGAGTCAGGTTTTAGTCATGTTTTCATATGCATTCATTTCATATTGAGTTTTGCAATTCGACTCCTCGGCCATCATGCATCGATATGCGTGATTGGTGGCACGAGGATCGAGACATGCATACATTTGTGAAAATACATTGCCATGCCCCTTCTCGCTTCTCAAAGAAAATGAAGAATCAAGAACTTTTGAGCTTGGCACGCATTTTAAGAACAGTACAACAGAGGCTAATTGGGGCATCGTCATGGATTTTTCGCACAAAGGCAACCCGAACATGCATCATTCATCACCCGAGCGAATCAAGGCGCCCCTGGCTTGCATGCCGCTTTTCTGACTTTCTTAGTTAATTTGTTAATTAATTAGGAATTTGTACATTATTTGACTGCACTATTCTTTTATTCGGATCAGATATCTATTCACCCTCTGGCGAGGGCATAATTGTAATAAGTGTGGGTGAGTGTGATGTATGTCTTCCAATCCCACGCCTTTTCTTCCCTTTTATTTACCGCTTATGATGGTTAGATTAGGGCATATTTTAATTAGCATACGATGATAGCATGTTTGCATTCATTCATCTGCTTTTACATGCACCTGCTCAAGCATCATACTAATTGTATTTGTGTTTCAATTCCAAGTTGAATACATGTTAGCTGTAGCATTCCATATGCCATGTTTAGAATAGCCGAGCCTGCTATAGTTTACATCTTTGCATGTGTTGCATTAGGCAATTCTGTATATCTAGGATCATGCATGGATTTCTAATGAGTTTCTGTTTTGGCTTGGAGTACTCGGTGAGTTTTTTATGCTTTAGCATCCTTGCATGCGTGTGAGTGTTGCCATGAATAGCATGCTTACCATGAGGCTAACTGCTTATGTGATATAACTGCCTGAATGCCTGTGGGTGGAGGTTGGGTTATTTGGATTGGAACAATTCATCAAATGTTTGTTTTAAGCCCACTAGACAGTGGCAAAATCATGTTTTCTAAGCCCACCCGAGAGTGGCAAAATCCGCATTTTAAGCCTACTTGCGAGTAGCAAACCATTTTCACCAACAAACATGAAGTGTTTCGTTCCAATTCATCGACTCATCTATACTTGTATGTTGTGCGATCACATAGTAACCTAGGCTAATAACCTAATAAGAACACGTAATGTTTTCAAAAATAGATATCATGGTTAGTAGAGGCCGTCTTTTGATCGGGCGAAGGGGTGCTCACGGTGACCTTCCCCAATCGTATCCAAGTTCCCGAGCCGGCAACTTTGGTGATGATTTTACACGTGGCCTTTGGCACCGAGTCAGGGTTTCCTAAATTTCCCATTTAAAAAACATTTAGGTGGCGACTCTGTATCTGGCAAAGCAGTCCATGTTTGGCACTTCTTTTCTAAAAATCTGTTTTCTCAAAACAATTTGCCGGATTTGGACTCTTTGGTTCAAGATTAAGAACCGTGACAACAAATCGAGTCCGAGCTGTAGCGAGGTCCCCCGCGAGCCTGTCTACAGTTTGCCGGAGGCTTGTCTTGTCAAGGCATGACCATAAGGCTGACCGGTTGTGGGCTCTGCCAGTATGGGAACACAAACCCTGGTTTTACCGGGGCACCCTTTTGACCATTCGACCTAGTGCATATCGAAATCCATAGTGACCATTCCAAACTAGGACAGGTTGCTTACCCGATATAGGTTGTTTGAAACCACTGTGTGCGTAGTGAAACCCTAGCTCCTGACAAAATAGGACAGGGAAACCCTACCCCAACATAGGGGTGTTTTGGCTCTCACTTGCTTGTTATGTGCTTTAGAGTGCGTTTCTACAGGAATGCATGTATCAGTTTGCAAGTTTGGGCATCAGGCCTGCGGGCACCAATGCAGTATTTTGGGATTCAGTTTACCTAAGGGTAACAGTTTACAGGCCAAATTTTGGGGGCAGAATTCAGTAGGGGGCACACTCATTCAACTATGCTCATATCTGTTCAGGTGAAATCAGGCTGAGATGCTGCCTGTTTTCTCTTTTGCTAGGTAGTCTTGGAACCATAGCTTCAGAAGGCTCCGATATCCCCCGAGGTTTATCAAACTTGTGCTGATAGACTTTGTCAGGTCAGAGATTCAGTTCAAGGGCAATCAGTGTTCCTTTGCCAAGGTGGTAAAGGGCCACGGGCACAAATCACCGCTCAACAGCTATCAGATCAAGGTCTTATCCACCCTACCAAAGGAATGCTAGGCCGAGGTCTCGCTTTCTCGCAGGATAGGTACCAGTCAGTCAGATGGATCAGCAGAACACGTCAGGGAAGGAGGCAATGATGCGCCAAATGCAGGAAACTATGAAACTCATGCAAAGAAGATGTCATCCGCCAAGTCAATTCGCCAAACAAAGAAGTCACATCATGGCCCAACAGGCAGAGCTAATCACTAGATTGCAACAGCAAAATGGAGCATCTGCTTCGCATCAAGTTCCTCCCCCAGCAGGAGCTCCAGCACTTGGGGAGACGCCAAATGTCCAGGAAGGTACGGACATTCCGGTAGGGCCGGCTCCGCCCCCAATTTTACCCCAGTTGTCCAAAACACCTACCAATCTACCGGACTCTTCCTTCGAGTTCGAGGTCGACCCTACAGCGTTGAAGTTGAGCAAGCTTGAAAAGTTGTTCAAAAAATCCCAGGGGGTAAAGTCTATCTCGGACATTGAGGACGGGTACACCGACGCAGCTGTGACGCTGCCGGATAGGTTCAAGATGCCTCACATCGACCGTTTTGACGGGTCAGGAGATCCCATGGTCCACCTGAGTTTGTTTTCAGATGTTCTGCGCCCGATGGGCTTGACAAGATTACAGAAGCTCTCCCTTTTTGGCAGGACTCTATTGGGTATTACGGCCATCTGGTACGCCAAATTGGAGGATTCAGTGAAACGAAGCTAGGAGGAGATGGCCGAGGCCTTCGTCGCACAATATTCATACAATACCCAGATCGAGATCACAACCCGTGATCTTGAAACGACAAGGCAGGAGCTTAAAGAGAGCTTCTCAATTGCGGTCTTGGAGGGCGAAGGCCTCAATGATGACTATTAGGCCAACGGATAAGGATCAAATACGGATGGTTGTGCGCAATCTCCAGCCCAAACTAATGCAGAAAATGATCGTGCTCCCCTTCCATACCTTTTCAGATTTGCATGAGATGGGAGTATAGATCGAAGATGCCATGAAGCAGGGCCTTATTGACCAGGAGAAGGAGCAGCCTAGGCGGGCATTTTCCCGCAATTCGAATGCGACCACCAGCGATGATGCAATTGCAAGATCTTCTGAAGTGGGCATGGTCACCACCACCACATCAAAGAAAGCTACCCCATTCACTGGTGCGTCCGGAAGTAGCTCACAGATGGCCAAATATCCTCCCCGAGTCAAGAGGATTTTCACCCCACTTTATATGCCGTTGTCAAAGGCTCTAAAGGTCTTCATCCGGAAAGGACATCTGAAACCATTGGAACAACAGCCTTTACCTGATCCTCTTCCTCCAAAGCATGATCGGACTAAGTACTGTGCCTACCATCAACAAACCGGTCATGACACCGATAGTTGCTTTAAATGCTCGCCATGATGTACAGGATCTGTTTGACAACAGGGTCATCGCCGCACCAGTCTTGCAAAGTCTATCATCACTGGATCAGTGAGCTTGTGGGGGGATAATGTGACTATGTGATCGGGGGATGAACCACCTGTGGATGGCACTCGATTTACTCCAGATATGGCGTATGGCACGCACTGTTTTGAGCATTTGTGAATGCTGGTTTTGTGCTTTCTGACTTGGGTATTGGGTCAATCTTGTTGTTTTGAGTCTGTTTTGAGTCGATCTTTTTGTTTCGAGTCTGTCTTGTTATATCGAGTCAGTCCTATTGTATAGGAGTCGGGTGATTCCGGGGGTGTTACCTCGGGCGTCACCATTTTGTTTTGTGTTTGTCTTTTCGTTTTGTTTTGAGTCTGTTTCTGCCAGGGAGCCAGTTGTGCCAACAGATTTTGAATGAAACAGCAGTGATTTTCACGCTCTCGCATTTGCTTCTGCCTTGTGCCAATTATGCCGGAAGTTCTGAATGAAATGGCAGTATTTGACTAAGAACTCTGTCTTTTCTGTGCCTTGAAGTCATTATAACGACCTAAGTTTTTCAAAACCTTTTGAACACTGCGGTGAAAACGAAGAGGAAGGAATTCCTCGGGATTTGCAAAACTTTGATCAAATGAGAGAAAGAGAGGCATGCTAAGCCCTTAATGATTGAAATCATGCTTGTTAGCGTGAGTACTGAGAAGGACCCTGGCTTGATCCAGACTGGTTTCACACTATCTTCAGCGCGAGCGATTTGTCGCTTTCTTAAAAATTTTCAAAAACAAAATGTTTTGCGTGGTCCTACGAAGACCTGTGCGGAATCGCTCTTGAGATTATGCAGCCTAGGATTGCTCTCAGCCTCGAGACTCAATCCCTTCGCTTCCAAACCTTGAACTTGAATTCAGAAGGTTCAACGGTCAACTACGATGTGAAGCTTGTGTGGCCAGATTTGAAGTAGCCCTCGAACAAGAGGCCAGGAAAGTCGGATCAAGAAGATCAGAAGATCAGAAGAAGCTTGCAAAGCTAGAACAGAATTACCCTTCGAACTAGGGGCAAAGATATCAGACATGCTCGAAGAGCTGAAGATGAGTCCTCTTGCAAATCAACAACCACTCTCCTGGATACGGATGGCTTCGAAACCCTACAACCATTTGGCATGGACCAAGCTATACTTTTACCCTTGAGAGGCTCACTAGGCCGAAAACCCGGAAGGGCGACCCAGGCAAAAGTTAGAGCAAGAAAAAGAAGAAAAAGAACAAAAAAGAAAAAAGAAGAAAAAGAAAAGAAAAGAAAAAAAAAAGAAAAAAAATGCAAAAAAAGAAAAGAAAAGAAAAGAATATCAAAAAAAAAAAGAAGAAAAGAATTGAAAAGGAAAGGAAAAGAAGCTCGCAAGGTCGAAAACCCGCAACGGGCGCCTTGGCAAAAGTTAGAGCCTAAAAATGAGAGGTTAATACCCGAGTGTACCTTAACCCCGAACTACGTAAGGCTTGATTCCCATGTTTGGGATACGCAGGCAACTTCATCCTGAAGTCCAGCCGTAAACAATTCAAATTCAATTGTGTCCATGCGATGGTTCTGGCCATCTTTGTCTTCTCTGTATCTGAGGATTGGGTGTGTTCGTCGCTCTGAGGACTGACTACAATGCGCTGCGGTGCCATTCAAACAAGGGGCAACTTTCCATTGCCATTCAACGCGCCGCGGTGCCGTTCAAACAAGGGGCAACTTTCCGTTGCCATTCAACGTGCCGCGGTGCCATTCAAACAAGGGGCAACTTTCCATTGCCATGCAGCTCTTTTCAAGCACAGGGCAGTTTTCCTTCAGATATGAGGTTGTGCATCTCAAGAGTAGGTTCCGTGCTCGTTGAGCAATGGTCGTTTGCAAAATAGTTTGAGAATTTTTACCGAGGTTGACTATTTTCTCGAAAATTATTCTATCTTTTCCAAAATTGGACCCTTTTCATGGACCCAAAAAAAAGGAAAATTTTCAGTGCTCACAGCCTGACTTGCATGATTTTCGAAATCAGAAAGTTGAATAAGCATGTTAATCTAACTCTCACATTGGTCAAAATTGTTTTAGTAGAAAACCAAAACAAAAAAATGGTCAAAATGACGAACTAGGGGCACAGTTGAGTCAGGTTTCCTGTCTTTCTCCATTGTCAACATACTTGCCAAGAAGGGCATCATACCTGCCGGGAAAGGGCACCACTGAAGCTAACCACAAAAGGGCCGAAACGCTCTCATACCCTCCGAGCAACGAGGTGTCGAGCCAAGTGCGAAGCACGAACTGGAATGGGGCAAGATATTCCACTCCATCATCTGGACAGATCTTATCAAGTCCAAACTCCCCAGCAAAGTATCATCAACCGATGTTAGCTGCAAATTTGCTACACACCCAGTTGTAGCGCAACCCTTCTATGGGGGGAATTCGCTAGCTGTGAACGGAAGAAAGAGAATCTAGCAGCATGCTAGGGGCAAGAGCCTGCAACTTCCTGTTTATCCATCAACCATCCAGGGGAGGGATTGAAAAATGAGAGATTGAATAATAGAGAGATGTGCGATGAGAGAAAAATTGAGAAAAGGGCTTTTTCAGAAAACAAGAGATTGAGTGCCAGAGTGATGTGAGAATCACAAATGAGAAAGGGTGGGAAACACTACCCGGTGAAACAGGCTCCATGTGCACGTCTGAGTGTCGTGTCTTTTTTCTTGTTTTAAGTTGTTTCGAAGGTTACTCGATGTGTTTAGGTTGTGTGCCTTTTATTTCCTTGTTGAGTCATTTTGCTGTGTTCAGTCGTAGGCTCAATACTTGGTCGAAAACTCATCTTTCAATTTCAAAAATAAAATCGTTTTGTGCTCCGAGTGCCGTGCCGTTCTCCACATTTGTGTAAAATAGAATTTGTTCTTTCACAAAACCGCAGGGTTCAACCCAGGTCATGAGAGAACAGTAGAACCAGGACCTACCTGAAGCTATAATGGTTCCCGACTGCAAAGCAAAAGCAAAAGAGGAAAATGTCGGGCATCTGAGTTTGTTCCAACTTCAGTAAGTTCCGAGATTACATCTCGTGTGTACCTCTTCAGGCCTTGCCAATGCTCCGAAGTATGAGTGTGCCTTTACCTCAAGCTCAAGATCAAGTCTACCTCAAGCCAGAATGGCAATCAGAAATGCTCTCTCTGAATACCAGCCCCTGCCAGATGCATCTTGACTGCGTTTGCAATGAGTTCCTAGGAGACCAACTGCGACGGTGGAAACTAGAGTTCGAATGGCTGTTGCCTAGAACGCAAAGGTTCGGGATTTCCGAGACTAAAGTCTGGTTTAAATACCCAGAGGCGTGCCCTCGGCTTGAAATCTGTATGGAAGCCCCATAGGTTGGGATAGCGTGTATGCACCTCAATTCTGGATACTGAACCAACCTAGTCTGTCACCCCGTTGGAGAATAGGGAAAGTTGTGGATATAATTAGGAAGAAAGGCATCATCCAAAGTGTTCTACATGAAGAACCCTTGTCAGTATTTTAGAACCTTTGTACTGCGAGTTGAAGGTAAGTGTTCGAAGAGCACGAGGGGAGATCCCCATTAGAATAGAACGGTTCATCACCGCTCACCCCATGAGGTGCTTTCTAAAGTGCCGCTATGCTTGTTTACAGCATCATGCATTGTAATGCATTATATCTATCAAGTTTTTTTCTCAGTCATGCACGATATTGTATGTACGGTTCATTCAAAGAAGTTCCGTTTGAGATCATTCATTTAGTGTATCAATCACACTTCATTCACTTAGTGTATCAATCACACTTCATTCACTTAGTGTATCAATTACACTCTCATTCATTTAGTGTATCAATCACACTTCATTCGCTTAGCATATCAATTACGTTTCATTCATTTTGTGTATCTATCACACACATTCTCACTTTTGTGTATCTATCACACACATTCTCATTTTGTGTATCAATCACACTTCACTCATTTTGAGTATCTATCACATACATTCTCATTTTCTATATCACACTTTTAGTGTATCAATCACACTCTGTTCACATAGTGCATCTATCACACTTTGTGTTCACATTTTAGTGTATCAATCACACTCTGTTCACTTAGTGCATCTATCACACTTTGTGTTCGCATTCAGTATATCAATCATACTTTGTTCACTAAGTGCATCTATCACACTTCGTGTTCACCTTTTAGTGTATCAATCACACTCTGTTCACATAGTGCATCTATCACACTTTGTGTTCACTTTCAGTATATCTATCATACTCTGTTCACTAAGTGCATTTATCACACTTCGTGTTCACCTTTTAGTGTATCAATTACACTCTGTTCACATAGTGCATCTATCACACTTTGTGTTCACTTTCAGTATATCTATCATACTCTGTTCACACAGTGCATCTATCACACTTTGTGTTCACTTTTATTGTATCAATCACACTCTGTTCACATAGTGCATCTATCACACTTTGTGTTCGCTTTTATTATATCCATCATACTTGTTCACTAAGTGCATCTATCACACTTCGTGTTCACATTCAGTATATCAATCATACTTTGTTCACTAAGTGCATCTATCACACTTTGTGTTCACTTTTAGTGTATCAATCACACTCTGTTCGCATAGTGCATCTATCACACTTTGTTTTCACTTTTAGTATATCCATCATACTTGTTTACTAAGTACATCTATCACACTTCGTGTTCACATTCAGTATATCCATCATACTTTGTTCACTAAGTGCATCTATCACACTTCGTGTTCACATTCAGTATATCAATCATACTTTGTTCACTAAGTACATCTATCACACTTCGTGTTCACATTCAGTATATCAATCATACTTTGTTCACTAAGTGCATCTATCACACTTCGTGTTCACATTCAGTATATCAATCATACTTTGTTCACTAAGTACATCTATCACACTTCGTGTTCACATTCAGTATATCAATCATACTTTGTTCACTAAGTGCATCTATCACACTTCGTGTTCACTTTTAGTGTATCAATCACACTCTGTTCACATAGTGCATCTATCACACTTTGTGTTCGCTTGTAGTGTATCAATCACATTCTGTTCACATAGTGCATCTATCACACTTTGTGTTCGTTTTTAGTATATCAATCATACTTGTTCACTAAGTGCATCGATCACACTTCGCGTTCACCTATTGTGCATCTATTACACTTTGTGTTTGCCTTTTGTGTATCCATCACACTTTGCTCATTTCATTCATTTAGTGTATCAAACACACTTTGTTCATATAGTGTATCTATCACACACTCGCTTTGTATCTATCACACTATGCCTACTTTGTGTATCAATCACATACACTTGCTTTGTATCTATCACACTAGGCCTACTTTGTGTATCTATCACACACTCACCTAGTGTATCCATCACACTTTGCTTCATATAGTGTATCCATCACACTCGCTTCACTTTGTGTATCTATCACACGTTCGCTTTGTGTATCTATCACACACGCTCGCTTCGTGCATCAATCACACACTTCGTTCACCTTTGTGTATCTATCGCACATGTTCGTAAAGATCCTATAATTTTCTTACATCCTTTCTGCATGAGGTATAGTTTGGTTCGAGTTTACTTGCTTGCCTAGCATTCGCTTAAAATGTTGCATTTATTTTGCATAAATTACTTCATTACAGCTCTCTTTGCATGATCATGAGTGATAATCGACTTCGCGTAGCGTATAAGTCCAATCTTCAAACTGGCTTCGCATAGCGTATAAGTCCAATCTTCAAATCGGCTTCGCGTAGTGTATAAGTCCAATTTTCAAACCGGCTTCGCGTAGCGTATAAGTCCAATTATCAAATCGGTTTCGCGTAGCGTATAAGTCCAATCTTCAAACCGGCGTCGCGTAGCGTATAAGTCCAATTTTCAAACTGGCTTCGCATAGCGTATAAGTCCAATCATCAAAATCTTTTTGCATATCATTTTGCGTCCTGCCCCTGAACTACGCTGGTTTGATTCCTCGCAAAAAGGATACGTAGGCAGCCTGCGGGCACAACCATTTATTTATCTATATTCTGTTTGTTTGTCCAAGTCTTCGGCCTTGTCAAAAATGGGTCGTCTCTGGGCTTTGACATTCACTCCCGTCAATTCTTGACTTCCGAAGTTCACAAAGAGGGCAATCAGAGACACCCCATTTTTGACCACCTTTAAGACTTGGACGAGACTGATGGTTTTGGAAGTTGTGCAGTGCAAAGGTTCAATTTCTTCGGCAAGGAGAAAGAGTCAAATCTCAACTTCATACCCCTTTTTTGGACCAAAACGATCTTGATCAAAAGATTTTAGTCTCAAAACTCTCTCTTTCAAAACGTTTTTGAAATAAAGTTTTTACGATGTTTCGAGGCTCGCATTTTGTCAAATGTTGCGCTTTTCGGTAAACCGAGCAAGGACAAAGTGGAAATGAATGAAAGAGAGATGAAATCTTTGAAAAATCTTTCAAAACACCTTACTTAGGGGTTTGGAGTTGAATAAAAGAGGAGAAGAGAGAAGAAAATTGGTTCGGGAGAAGTTTGGCATGAATCTGGGTAGGGCCAAATCTGCGCGGCTTCACCGAAATGGGCGTAACTCTTTGCACAAGAGGAATTACGATATGAGACCACCACCGTTGGAAATAACACTTCCGGGGCTTCAATTTGCACTCAAGAATCTCCTAAATCCAATTCCGGACGGGGGAGATATAGTTGATTGAAGTAGGGCATCACTCCGGTTGGACCGAAATCTATGCGGCTTCACCAAAAAGGGCATAACTTTTTCCACAGGAGGAATTTTGATTCCAGATTTGCGCCATTGGAAAGATAACTTTCGGGGCTTCAATTTAGACACTTGAATGGGCACCATTGAACTTCTCAATCACCCACCGGCCACTTTTCTTTCCGGCCGCCCATTTTTTGCCCAGAAAGTAGATGGACGGCCAGAAAATCTAGCAAGCCGGCCACTTATTTGGTGAAATGACTTTTTTTCCCTTTTTAACTAGCCGGCCATAACCCCCTCCCCAAGTATGTCCTAGAAGTGAATTTTGTTTTGCACTTCACCTATGTCTGAGGGTTTGGCACTTTTGGGGGGAAACTTGAATTAGTTTTCCCCCCCATTTTTCCCCCTCTTTTCTACCCCTTTGCCTATAAAACCAGCCCCTCCCCTTCAATTTTAAGGGTTAGAAATTTTTGGTTTAAGCCTCTTGCATCAAAATCCCTCTCCCTCTCTATTCCAAGCACCAAAACCCTTTAAATCCTACACCATTTTACACTACAAGTCATAGCACCATACTTCCAACCTCCATTCCAGCCACTTGGAGCTGTCTTCCAGAGGTTAAAAGCTCCCAAACTTGGTCCAAAGGTTGCTAAAGATTGGTTCTACAAGGGTGAGTCCCATTGTCCCTCTTTTGTGCATTATTTTGATCTATATTCTAGCTCCTTGTGCTTGCATATTTGGGCTCCGACCCTAACTGAAAATAACATTTTTTGGAGCTCTTCTTCATGTTTGTTTAAGGGCCTCTCACTGTTTGAGGCTTCACTTTGGCACTTGCTTCATTACCCCTCTTGTATCCCTCTTTCTTGCATAGCTTTTTTGGCCTATATGTAAACTGTTTTGAGCTCTATTGTAAACTGTAAAGTGGCTTATTTTGAGCCCCTTTTCAACATTATAGAAGGGATCCTCACTGATTGAGGATTCTATCTGTCACTTGCCTCTTTACCCCTCTCTTGGCCTCATTTTTGCATGCTTTGTTAGCCCTTTGTGCTTATATTTTTGGGCTCTGGTCCAAAATGTGAATATCCTTATTTTGACTCCCTCCTCATGTTTGATCAAGGGTCTTTTGTTGTTTGAGGCTTCCTTTTTTCTCTTTGTGTTTATACTCTCTTTTGGCCTTATTTTGCATAGTATTTTAAGCTTGCATGTGCGCTGTTTTGGGTTTGTTCATCAACTGTAAAATACCATGTTTTGAGCCCCTCTTCAACTTTGTTGAAGGGATCTTGGCCATTTAGGGCCAGCAGCTGTCACTTGCTTCTTTGTCCCCCTTTTGGCCCATTTTTGCATGCTAACTTAGGCCTATTTGTGCTCACTATTTGTCCTTTCTTAAAACTGTAAATATGCTTATTTTGGCACTGCCTTGATTCTTTGTTTAGGTCTCATGTTCAAATAATGCATGCTTTGTATAGCTGTAAGCCATTCCATGTACCTAGTTTTGCATTTCGGGACCATTCCATGCATCGGGTGCCATGTTTCCATGATTCGGGGCTGTTTTGCATCGTATTTTAGCGCTGAAATTTGCATGCTAGTATGTCATATTCCATGCCTTGCCATGTCTTGTTAGAGTGGCATTCGTGCCTTAGGATTGGTCATCGGTTTGCGTGCACGTGTGCACGCATTTCGAGTGTCTCATTTTCATCTAATGGCCTCCTATGTGAGTGTGGCTGAGGTCCACTTACGTCGGTGTAAGTCCATTATGCATTGTGTATGCCATTTCATTTCATAGCATTGTGTATGCTAGGTTGTATATTAGTGTATTGTGTATGCCATGTTACATCGAGCATTGTGTATGCCATTTCCTAGGATTGTGCATGTTAGGGTGTATCTTAGTTGCATTCATGCAGGTCATGCATATTGCATTATGTTTTGGATAGGAGTTAGCCCGAGCATGGGAAACGAGGGACGTTTCGTACTTCGAGTGACGGAACGTGTCTCAATTCCCAGTCACCGACACTCCGGATTGTCCATGATGGAGTCTTGGTCTTGTTGTGTTTTCATGTGCATTCATTTCTTATTGAGTTGTGCAATTCGACTCTTCGACCATCATGCATCGATATGCGTGTTTGGTGGCACGAGGATCGAGACATGCATACATATGTGAAAATACATTGCTATGCCCATTTCCTGCTCTCTGTTGTAGCAAATCAAGAATTAGCAGCCTTCCGAAGCTTGGCGCACTTTCCAAGAATAATTGCAAAACAGAGGCTAATTGGGGCATCCCAGTGGATTTCCGCGCAAGGCAGCCCGAACATACATCATTCATCAGAGTCAAGGCAGTCCCTGGCTTGCATGCCAGTTTATAGCTTTCCTAGATTAATTTGTAAAATTAATTAGGATTTTTGTATTTATCGGGACTGTATTATTTATTCATTCGGGACTGTATATTATTCTTTCGGACCCTCCGAGCGAGGGCAATGTTGTAATAAGTGTGCGTGAGTGTGATGTATGTCTTCCAACCCCACGTCTTTCTCCCTTTTATTTACCAGCTTATGATGGTTAGATTAGGGCATGTTTCAATTAGCATACAGTATGATAATATGTTTGCATTCATTCATCTGTCTTGCATGCACCGGGCTCGGCGCATCATACTAACTGCATTTGTATTTCAATTCCAAATTGAATACTTGATAGCTGTTGCATCTCATATGCCATGTTTAGAATAGCCGAGCCTGCTATAGTTGCATCTTTGCATGTGTTGCATTAGGCATTTCTGTATAATTAGGATCATGCATGGATTTCTAATTAGCTTCTGTTTTGGCTTGGAGTACTCGGTAAGTTTTATGCTTTAGCATCCTTGCATGTGTGTGAGTGACTGCCATGATAGCATGCTTACCATGAGGCTGTGTGCTTATGTGATATAACTGCCTAAATGCCTGTGGGTGAAGGTTGGGTTATTTGGATTGAAACAATTCGTTAAAATGTGTGTTTTAAAGCCCACTAGATAGTGGCAAAATCATGTTTTCCAAGCCCACCCGAGGGTGGCAAATCCACGTCTTAGCCTACTTGCGAGTAGCACCATCAAACCATTTTCAAATAAACAAACATTAAATGTTTTGTTCCAATTCAGGCAATCCGGTCTATACTTGTATGCTGTGCGCATCACATAGTAAATCTAGGCTAATAACCGGAATAAGGACACATAATGTTTTCAAAACTAGATATCATGGTTAGTAGAGGCCGATCTTTGATCGGGCGAGCGGGGGTGCTCACGAAGTGACCTTCCCCAATCGTACCCAAGTTCCCGAGCCGAGGCAACTTTGGTGATGACGGACACGTGGCCTTAGGCAACGAGTCAGGGTTTCCTAAATTTCCCAAAATAAAATATTTAGGTGTTGACTCTGTATCTAGCAAAGCAGTCCATGTTTGGCACTTCTTTCAAAAATCTGTTTTCTCAAAACGATTTGCTAGATTTGGACTCTTTGGTTCAAGATTAAGAACCGTGACACGAATCGAGTCCGAGCTGTAGCGAGGTCCCCCGCGGGCTTGTTACACATATATAACACTTTAATCTTTTAGATGAATTAATGATCAACAATTTAATATAATATCAGAGCACATAATAGATAGATGTTTACATGTGTTTGACCAATTATGAAATAAAAAATTAAAAAATAATAATAATAACAATCTGGCCACACGTAAGGTTCATATTTTTTTTGATCGGCAAAGAAAAATTTCATTTAACAGCAAGAAATTAAAAGTACAGGAAGATGAAATGCATCAAGAGAGATTCGGAAGTATAAAAATACCCCTACTACTGCTACTCGCAATCATACAACCAACCCCTAAGCCTCTCGATTTTTTTTATAAAAAAGTTAAGAAGAACTTAACTGAAAAAAATAAATTAAAATACATGAATCACCACACATCCAACCCACCAAATCACCGAAACCAAACTAAATAAACTAAACTAAACTAAGGACCCATCTAATCAACAAACACGCCTCTGCCAAGGCCCACCAGCTACTTTGAAAACAAAATCATACACCTATGTTTACATCGACACTCGACACCAAGAACGATGCCCATACCCACGCTGCTACACACCAATCAAGACGCTCTGCTTCCACACCGCCACTTCTCCGAAAACTCCATAGCCACCCGCTCGACAGCAGCAAATTCTAAATTCTCTCTTGCAAATTTGGCTGGATTGGCTGCACGCGGAAGGCAAAAGGCATCTGGGACTGGAAATCTCGCACTCGCTGATGATATCCATTTTCCAACTCTCTGCTGCTCTCCATGTTCATCTCTTGCTGATGTCCTCTGCAGCTACACTCCCATCACGCCTCTGCTGCAAGACCAACCCAGAAAACACCCCTGCTTCAACACCCACAGAACATCACCCTGTGACGAAAACACCCACTGCTGCATCTCTCACCAGGATTGAGGGTCAACAATTAAAGAAAACTAATTGATTGTGCCACCGCTCAATAAAAAATCATAAATGAAATTAAGTGAATGACCTTGTCTAAGTATGAAGTAATGTTACGATTCCAAATATTTTATTAATTGTTTTATCAAATATCTCACATGGGTGTGAGACTTATATGAGACTTATGTGGTATAGGTCTCACACCCATGTGAGACATTTGGTAAAACATTTGATAAAATATTTGACGTCCCTAACATTATTCCTGAGTGTGGTAGAGGTGGAAGCAAGGGAATTCTATTTACACCCAAAAAATGTTTAAGTGGGCCTAATTTTTCAATATAACTTATTAAATTATTTAGGATTACAATTTATTCTCAGTACACCCTATTTTTCTCTCAAATTACCCTTTTGAGGTACACTCAAATTACTTTTGAAAAACCCTTTGAATTTTTTTTTTTTTTTTTTGGGTTCACATACATTCAGGAAATACGATTAGGGAACCCGACACCGGTGAGAGCGGCACCGGCGAAGAAGGATGGTGAGTGAGAAGGAGAGGGTGAACTTTACATTCGCACGTCTAGATTCGTACAAATTCACTTTGTTTGATTTTGAAAGTTCGAATAATAATAAAGGAAAACAAGCTCAATATTCACTTTTATGCAAAAAAAAAATAATAATAATAAATAAATAAAAATAAAAGACACATAAATCAAAAATTGTACTTTGATATTTATGTCAATACTTACATCCTCTTTGATGAATTGTGTTAAAAAACTGCTTTGATTATTATACTCTCATTCATTGTTTGATTTTGTTCAAACTTTCTTCTATTTGCAAGTAATAATAAAATAAAAACAATGATGTTGATGATAATGGTGAATTGAAATTTAGGGAAGAAAACGAAGAAATTTGAATATGAAAAATACGTATAATTGATTAGGTATACCATAAGAAAAAATAATATTTTATTTTAAAATTTAATATGCATTGTTTTTATTAATAAATTTACATTACAATATAATAGGAATTAAAATTTTAAAATTTGAGTCGGGTATACTGGAATAAATTTTGGAGTCTAAGTAGAATGGCCCGAGGAAGAGCGCTACATATCTGGGGGATTCTATTTACACATAAAAAATCATTAAATATTCCTAATTTTTAAGTACACCTTGTTTAATTATTTAAATTTTTATTTTACTCTTATTGCACCCTATTATTTTTTTCCAAATTACCCTCACAGCATGTTTGTTTGGTAGGATTGAAGGATGAGATTGGACTAATAGTTCGTTGTTTGTTTCAAATTTTTTGCACCAGGCTATTAATTCCAAATATGTTGGACTATTGTATCCCATGGGAGGAGGGGAAGGGGGTGAGACACAAATTATGGGATTACTCATCTCATGTGATTAGGTTGCCAAATTACATTGTTGACCCTCTAACATTAAATATTTTTTTCCTCATGGTATTAATTATACTTAATAAAGTAGTCTTAATTTAAAAATAAAATAATTTTATTTAATTTTTGTTGATGTTTTATTTATTTAATTTTTTAAAATATTTTTTTATAGATATATTATTGATGTTTTATTTTAAAATTTTGTTGATATTTTATTTAATTTCATTATTTAAATTTTAATAGATGTTTTATTTAATTATTATTATTTTTTAAAATAAATTTATTTAAAATTTTAATTTAAAAAAATACCATATATTTTTATTGATATTTTATTATTTAATGAAAAAAATTATTTAATTGTGTAAAAAATAAAATAAAATAAAATTTTATTTAATCTAGCTAAAAATAATTAAAATATTAAAGATATATTTAATATTTCTATTACTTAGTAAATAATTGAATAGGGTAAAATAGTTATTTGAACATTTATCATTCTCTATAATATCCCAAACAAACATAGGATTTATATCCTATTCAACCAAATAGTCATTTCCTGACATCTAATCCCATGACCAAACAAACATGGGATACATATCCTATCTAATCAAATAGTCTCAGGACTATGAATTCCAAGATTACAATCCAATGGATTCCAATCCTCCATTATCCAGTTCGTCCAAACAAACATGCTGTCAAGGTAAACCTAAATAATAAATAATAAACAATAAACAAACTAAAAAGACTAAATTATTTCAAATCTTTTCAATATACAAAATAATTCTCAAATACAAAAAAAAAAAAAAAAAAAAAAAAAAAAAAAAAACACTTTTACATTATAAATTATTCACAAGAATGCTCCTAGAAAAGTAAAAAAACAAACTTATGCACACATAAGTATTAAGCATTAATAAGAAAAAGTAGTTCTCAAATGATGTACTATTTAAATGACAAAATAATAATAATTCTAATAATATGTTATTGTTAATTTAATTACTAGGCCCTTTTAATTTTTGTCAAAAAAACGATATAGAAAATAATTGATGGTGCTCTACAAAAATTGTAAAACCCCTTTGTATGAGTACCTACCCCATTTTTGTTGGATTGCTTCAAAAAACTATTTTGATTATTACTCTCATCCATATTTGATTTTCTTCAAACTTTTTTTCTGGGGTTTAGGGTTTCAAAATAATAAAAAAACAATGATATTGATAATGATGGTGAGTTTTGGTAGGCTGGATTGCTTTTGGAGGGAGGAAGAAGAAGAAGAAGAAGAAGAAGAAGAAATAACTTTGATCTCTTGGGGAAGAAGATACATATATTTGAATAAGAATAACTGATTAGTGTGTACCATGAGAAAAAAAAAATTTATTTTGGAGTTTAATATGTGTTGTCCTTATTAATAAATTCATATTAAGATATATTAGGAATTAAAATTTATGAATTTAAATTGGCTGTACTGAGACATATTTTGGGTTTAAATAGAATCCCCCTACACATTTCGATCCTCTTCATTAGTTGAAATAGACCAAGCCTAGTGAAAAGGCAAGGTAAGGAAGGCTTCTGCCTTGAGCTTTAAAATTTGGATTAGGGTTGAGGGTTCAGGGCCCAATCTACTATAGTTTGTGGCCCAGTATAAAGGCCAAAAAAATTATCGAAATCGATGTATGTTACTACATTTTCAAAGAATGGCGTCACTTGATGTTAGACGGTGGGGTAGAGGCAATCCAGCGACTGTGAGTGTGACTGTGTGAGTCCTTTCTCTCTCTTTCTCAGATTTAAATGGAAGATTTTTTACCCTAATTTTTGTTTTATAATTTATGTGCCCTAATTTCTGTTCCCTAATGGAACCGACTCTTATTTATGTGCCCTAATGGAAATCTCTAATTTCTATCATCTAGTTTTTTGAAACATCTATATAATAAGACAAGACTATTTTTGAAAATATATAAAATGTATCAGAGATACATTTAATATTAACGACTGAGATGAATCGTAAGTATATATCAATGGTTCAGATTGGTTTAGATGAATGCTGATTGAAGCCTAAATATACCCATCTACCCACGTCTGACCCCATCCCCCCCACCTTCTCTCTCTATCTCCCTCTCTCACTCTCTATTATTCTTGAACATAAGCAAAAAAACCCATCCTCTTCACAACTGACGCTCCTCCCCTTCTCATCCCCCCCTCTCTCTCTCTCTCTCTCTATTCTTCTTCTTGAATAGAAGCAAAAAACCCACCCTTTCTATCACAACCGATGCTCCTTCTCCTTCTCCTTCATCAAGCTCCTCTTCATCAACCTACCCTATTCGTTACCGATGCTCCTCCTCCTCCTCCTCCTCCTTCATCACACTCCACTTCATCGCAAGGTAAGATTCCTTACTACCCTTCTTGATTTCAGCATTTTTTTTTCCCTTTATCTACTCCTGCCTTCATACGTTGTTTTTGCTCCCTTTCTCTGTCTCTTCCCTTCTCACTCTGCCTTTCTCTGCTCTCCGTATTCAGTGGATTGTGAATTTGTGTGGATTTTTTTTATTATATAGTCATGCTTCCTCGGAGATATAGTTCCGGATGTGAAAAAAGAAAAAGAAAAAAAAAAAGAAGCAAAAAGTAGAAAATTTTATTGACTCTCAGTCAAGTGCAATTGATAAGTTTTTGGGTAACAAGAAACAAGTAGAGAGATCATTTTTAGTTGATGAAGATTTTGTAATTGAAGAACCTAGTGAAATTATGATTGAATATATATATATATATATATATTTGGGATATATATGAAAATGGTCCCCCTATAAAACTCAAACCTAGTCCTTTCAATTACATATCTAATAGTTATAAAATAGTCTTATGAACTTATTCTTATTTCAAATTAAGAAAATGTCTTTACATTGAGGATCTTCCATTACATAATGCAATATCAATAACAAAAAAGGAGAGATAGCTGCTAATTTGGCAATACAGTCAGCAATTGCATTGGCTTCGATCGTGATAGTTATACCGCAGCTGCTAGAGAAGGGTAGCGAACTTGGCACAAGGATGCATGTTGTCCTAATGATATTAAGAAAGAAGAAAACATTCGAAAAACCCTCATCTCCTACACAAACAAATAATATTCCTATTTATTGTGAAATTGACCATTAATTGATTTATTAGAATGTGACAACTGCTTTTTTCTCTTCTTCGTTCCTACAAAATTGATACCATTGTTATTCATTGTTCCACTATTCTCCCGCTAAAACTCCTAAAATTTTCTTTCTTCTCTTCAACACCCCAACAACAACAACAAAAAGACCATAAACAACGGTAGAAACAAAAACAACTCAAACAGATGCAAAAACATGTAGTTCTTTCTCCTCCTCCTCCTCGTCGTCCTCCTCCTCCTTCTACAATCCCAATTGGGTCCCCTGCTCGAATCCGAAAGCTCATAGCTTCCCAACTAGACCTACTTCTGGCCATAGAAATTTTCAACTTGGCCTCTCGCCAACCCAACTTCCACCACTTTTACTCTTCCTTCCACACTCTCATTCTCAAACTTGACCGCTCTCATCACTTCTCTCTTATGCACTACCTCCCCTCTCGTCTCAAAGCCCATGGTTACCCTATCGCTCCTTCCCTCTTCTCTTACATCATCTGATTCAACGCCGACGCCCAACTTCCTGACAAAGTCCTCAACACCTTTTACACCATCCTCCAATTCAATAACAACCCCTTCCCAAGCACCTAAACCTCATCTTTTAGGTCTTTGTCGCTCATCTCACCTATCTCCGCCCTACTTTTGACCTTTTCAAATCCGCTCACCGCTTCGGAATATCACCCAACACTAACTCGTACAACATTCTGATTCGTGCCTTCTGTTTTCATTGCCATCTCAGCATTGCATATTCCCTGTTCAATAAGATGTGTAAAAGAGATGTTGCTCTTGATGTTGAGTCCTATCGAATTTTAATGCAAGGATTGTGTAGGAAGAGTCAGGTGAACAAAGTTATTGACTTCCAACTTGGAAGATATGTTGAACAAAGGTTTTGTGCCAGATACCTTGAGCTATACCACATTGTTGAATGTTTGTGTTGGAAGAAGAAGCTTAAAGAAGCTTACAAGCTCCTTTGCAAGATGAAGGTTAAAGGATGCAATCTTGACATTGCTCATTACAATATTGTCATCTTGGGATTCTGTAGGGAAGGTCGTGCTCTCGATGGTTGTAAGGTTCTAGAGGATATACAATCAAATGGGTGTTTATCGAATTTGGTGTCTTATCGGACTTTGGTTACTGGTTTATGCAATCAGGGCATGTACGACGAGGCTAAGAATTATATGAAAGAAATGATATTGAAAGGGCTTTCTCCACATTTTTCAATCTTTCATGCATTGATCACTAGTTTCTGTAATGTTGATAACGTCAATGAAGCTTGCGGAATGTTGGTGGAAAAGATGAGCCATGGAGACGCCCCGCATGTGGATACTTGGGTGGAAATTGTACCTAGAATTTGTGAGGTGTATGAAACTATTAGAATGGGAAATATTTTTGAAGAGGCGAAGTGGTTTTGAAGGTAGAAATACTGCTTGACACAAGAATAATGGAAGCAGCTACTAGTTCGGAGAAATATCTAATTACGAGGATACACGGTAGATCAAGAGTTGCTTGAAAGTTCTTTGTTATTTATTTGTTTCATCCATTCTATTCCCCTTCAACCTTGGGAATATGTTAGGTTCCAGGTTTGAACAACCTACTCCACATGGTTTTGTTATTATTTTGTTGTTAACTTAGTTGATTATAGTGTAGTGTTTGTGTCAAAAAATGGTCTATTTTCTATGTTGTTTAACATTGATCTTTTACAATCAATTTTCTTATTTGTTATTTTTTGTTTAGATATTCATTTAAGTTGTGATAGGAAAATATGGGAAGGGTAGATCAAACTCTAATTAGGTGAGACATTCTCACGTGGCTTGTTGATATTGAGAGCGGAATTATAGTTAGAGAAATTTTGAAAGCATTTGGATACACAAAGGGAGATGGTAGATTTATTTTTGGAATGATCCTTGGTGTAGGGATGCTATCTCAAATGTGTATTTCCAGACCTATTCAGTAAGTCAGAGCCGAGTGTGGTGTGGAATGTTGGGTATACCTCTTTATTGGAGTGTGGGACCCAATTGGTTCTGGAAAAAGAGTTTTAATTTGGCTTGGATTAGGTATAATATATTTTTATATAGTATATTTGTGGAGGCCCAATTCAATTTGGATACAATTAGGGTTTGATTACAAAACCCTAAATTAACAATATATATATATTGTCTTAGTGTGCTGTGCCGTATATACAGAACAACATTGAAAATAAATTTGGTGGGTTTTTCAATTGGTATTGATTATGTAGTGTTTTTGACTTGGTCAAATTCAATGCCTTGTTGCTGCTTTGGTTCAATTGGCTGCTTTGGATTCGGCTGTTTGGGTTAATTATTTTGGGTCTTCTTCAATTCTGGTTCTGAAGATTTTGGTTCATCTATTTGGTGAGGTCTTTCCCCTTGTTTATTTGTGATTATTTGGAATTCACCTAAGGGTGGTTTTGTGAGACTATTAGTGTCTCGTTTGTAATCGTTTGGAACTTATTTGGTTGATAGTGGAATCGGATTTCGATCTCATGGACGTACCTCACATTGAGGGAACCACGTAAAAATTCTTGTGTTGCTTCTGATTTAATTTTTCCGCATTAGTTTTTATTCCCATTGATTGATTTACTTGTGGGGAATCACATCGATTTTCCCTAACAATTGGTATCAGAGCTTACGGTTTATTTGGGTTTATTTATTTGTGTAAATCAATGGAGGGGAATGTGGGTCGTATGTCTAGCTTCAATGGAAGCAATTGGGTAACTTGGAAAACTAAAATGGAGGACCTATTATTTTGTAAAGATTTATATGGGCCTATTGAGGGTGATAGTGGCAAACCCGAAGGTATGAAAGATGATGAGTGGAAGAGGCTTAATCGAAAAGCCGTTGGTATTATCCGTCAATGGATTGATGACAATGTATTTCATCATGTTGCTACTGAAACTTCGGCACATGATTTATGGAAAAAAATTAGAGAGTCTTTATGATAGAAAATCAGCCACAAATAAAGCCTTTCTGTTTCGTAAGTTGGTTAATTTAAAATATAAAGAGGGCAGCCCTATTCCGGAACATCTGAATGAAATAAAGAGTATTGTTAACCAACTTGCTTCTATGAAAATTATTTTTGATGATGAGTTGCAGACTTTGATGTTACTTAGTTCTTTGCCAGAAAGTTGGGAGACTTTGGTTGTGACAGTTAGTAATTCGGCACCCGATGGAGTTGTCACAATGGGCCAAGTCACTAGTAGCTTGTTGAATGAAGAAACTAGAAGAAAATCAGCCGGTTCCTCTCATTCGGAAGCATTTGTTGTGAGAGGCCGAAGCAAAACAAGGGGGAGGAGTAAGACTCCTCATGGTCGTGATCAAAGCCGTGACAAGTCAAGAGATGGTTCTTTTTCAAAGAAAGACGTTGAGTGTTATTATTGCCATGAGAAAGGGCACATGAAGCGGGAATGCCAAAAGCTCAAGAATAAAGAGAAAAGGCATGACAAAAGTGTGGATAAGAAGTAAGAAGACACAACGGCAGTTACTACCGATGATCTCATGGTCGTTTGTGAAGATGATTGCATCAATTTTGTAGACCAAGAGAGTAATTGGGTGATTGATTTCGGTGCTTCTTTTCATGTGACTTCTCGAGTTGATTTCTTCACTACCTACACCAAAGGAGATTATGGTTCTGTTCGAATGGGTAATGAAGGTTTGTCCAATATTATCGGCATGGGTGATGTTTGCTTGGAAACAAATTTGGGCTGCAAATTGTTGCTTAAAGATGTGAGGCATGTTCCCGACATTCGCCTCAATTTGATCTCTACTGGGAAGCTAGATGATGAAGGCTTCAACAACAAATTTGGTGATGGAATATGGAAGCTCACAAAGGGTTCTTTGGTGGTGGCTAACGGCAAGAAGACTCATACACTTTATTCGATGCAAGGAAAAATTTGTAAAGGTGTTGTCAATGCACTTGAAGATGAAACTTCTACCAAATTATGGCACAAGCGGCTTGGCCATATGAGTGAAAAGGGGCTACAAGTTTTGTTCAGGAAAGAGCTTCTACCCGGATTGAAAGGTACACATCTTAAAACTTGTGTTCATTGTTTGACGGGTAAACAACATAGAGTTTCTTTTCATAAAAATGTTGCTTCGAGAAAGGAAAATATTTTGGAGTTGATTCATTCGGATGTTTGTGGTCCTTTAAAAGTTAGAACACATAGTGGTGCACTTTATTTTGTTCCTTTCATTGATGACTATTCAAGGAAAGTTTGGGCTTTTCTACTAAAAACTAAAGATCAAGTTCTAGAAGTATTTAAGCATTTTCAGGCCATGGTTGAAAGAGAAACAAGACAGAAATTAAAATGCATCCGATCAGATAATGGTGGTGAATACAATGGGCCATTTGATGAGTATTGTCGTAGCCAAGGTATTTGGCACCAAAAGACAGTTAAGAAGACTCCTCAACAAAATGGCATTACCGAGAGGATGAACCGCACCATTGTAGAAAGAACAAGGTGTTTGCTTTCACAAGCTAAATTGCCAAGATCCTTTTAGGGTGAGGCAATGAGTACAGCGGTTGACATGATCAATTTGTCTCCTTGCTATCCTTTGAATGGTGATGTTCCTGAAAGAGTTTGGACTGGCAAAGATGTGTCTTATGAGCACTTGAGAGTGTTTGGTTGCCGAGCTTTTGTTCACATTCCAAAGGATGAGAGGTCCAAGCTTGATAGTAAGTCAAGATAATGCATTTTTCTTGGCTATGGGCGTGATGAATTCGGGTATAGATTGTGGGATCCAGTCGACAAGAAAATTATTCGAAGCCGTGATGTTGTGTTTCTTGAAGACCAAACAATTGAAGACTTTGGCAAAGGTGATCAACCGGAGCCAAAAACTAGTGATCTCATTGACATAGATCCATCTCCTTTATCTTCAGTTGATGATGAAAATGGGGGAGATGTGCAGCCACCCATTGAAGATGTAGAAGATGATGCTAATCCTAATGAAGTTGAGCCAGAAATTGAGGAAGAGCATCCAACTCAAGAACCGCCACCACAACTTGAGTTGAGGAAATCTACAAGGGACCGACAACCTTCAAGAAAGTATCCTTCCAATGAATTTGTGTTGATTTCTAATCAAGGGGAGCCTGAGAGCTACTAAGAAGCAATTGAGCATGCAAAGAAAGGTGATTGGAAAAAGGCCATAGACGAGGAGATGAATTCCTTACTTGAAAACCAGACTTATGATTTAGTGAAGTTGCCTAAAGGGAGGAAAATTCTGAAAAATAAGTGGGTCTTTAAATTGAAGAATGATAGGAAAAATCTGAGGTACAAAGCACGTCTTGTTGTGAAAGGCTTTGGGCAAAAGAAAGGCATTGACTTTGACGAGATTTTCTCGCCGGTTGTGAAGATGTCTTCTATTCAAGTTGTACTTGGCATGGCTGCAAGTATGAACCTTGAAGTTGAACAACTTGATGTGAAGACCGCACTTCTTCATGGTGTTCTTGAAGAAGAAATTTACATGGAGCAACCAAAAGGTTTTGTGAAAAAAGGGAAAGAGAAATTTGTTTGCAAATTGAAGAAAAGCTTGTATGGCCTCAAGCAAGCCCCGCGGCAATGGTACAAAAAATTTGACTCTTTCATGATGAATAATGGTTTTTCTAAAACCACTTCGGATTATTGTGTGTTTGTGAAAAAAATTTCGGATGGTAAATTTATTATTCTTTTGCTTTATGTTGATGACATGTTAATTGTGGGTCAAGATTCTACCATGATTAACAAGTTGAAGGTAGAGTTGAGTAAATCTTTTGCTATGAAAGATTTGGGACCGGCAAAACAAATGCTTGGTATGAAAATTGTTCGTGATCGCAAAGAGGGAGTGATTTGGTTGTCTCAAGAAAGCTACATTGAGAAAGTTCTTGAGAGGTTTAACATGAATAAAGCAAAGCTGGTTGGTTGTCCACTTGCGGGTCACTTCAAGCTTAGTTCGAATCAATGTCCTACAAGTGAGAAAGACAAGGAAGAGATGCTGAAAATTCCTTATGCTTCAGCAGTTGGTTCTTTGATGTACGCCATGGTTTGTACAAGGCCGGATATTGCTCACGCCGTTGGTGTAGTGAGTCGTTTTCTCTCTAATCCGGGTAAAGAACATTGGGCAGCAGTAAAATGGATTCTAAGGTATCTTCGAGGGACTTCGAAGGTGTGTTTATGTTTTGGGGATGGTAAGCCGATGCTTGATGGGTTCACAGATTCTAACATGGCTGGTGATGTTGATTCTAGGAAATCTACTTCGGGGTATTTGATGACTTTTGCAGGGGGAGCTGTGGCATGGCAATCTAAATTACAAAAATGTGTTGCTCTCTCAACTACCGGGTTTAATTTATTGCCATTACAGAAGCTTGCAAAGAAGAGTTATGGTTGAAGAAATTTTTGCAAGAGTTGGGTTTAACGCAAGAAAAGTATGTGCTTTATTGTGATAGTCAAAGTGCTATTCACTTGAGTAAAAATTCTACTTTTCATTCGAGATCGAAACACATTGATGTGAGATACCATTGGATTCGTGATGTGTTAGATTCGAAATTGTTGCAACTCGAAAAGGTTCACACAGATGATAATATTTCGGATATGTTGACTAAGACTTTGTTGAGAGACAAACATTTAAAGTGTCGAACTTTGGCGGGTATGGTTGATCTCTCCACCTAAGTCGGTAGGGGGAGAATTGTTGGGTATACCTCCTTATTGGAGTGTGGGACCCACTTGGTTTTGGAAAAAGAGTTTTAATTTGGCTTGGTTTAGGTATAATATATTTTTATATATTATATTTGTGGAAGCCCAATTCAATTTGGATACAATTAGGGTTTGATTACAAAACCCTAGATTAACAATATATATATTGTTTTAGTGTGCTGTGCCGTATATACAGAACAACATTGAAAATAAATTTGGTGGGTTTTTCAATTGGTGTTGATTGTGTAGTGTTTTTGACTTGGTCAAATTCAATGCCTTGTTGCTGCTTTGGTTCGGTTGGCTGCTTTGGATTTGGCTGTTTGGGTTAATTATTTTGGATCTTCTTCAATTCTGGTTCTGAAGATTTTGGTTCATCTATTTGGTGAGGTCTTTCCTCTTGTTTATTTGTGATTATTTGGAATTCACCTAAGAGTGGTTTTGTGAGACCATTAGTGTCTCGTTTGTAATTGTTTGGAACTTATTTGGTTGATAGTGGAATCGGATTTCGATCCGGTGGACGTACCTCACATTGAGGGAACCACGTAAAAATTCTTGTGTTGCTTCTGATTTAATTTTTCCGCATTAGTTTTTATTCCTATTGATTGATTTACTTGTGGGGAATCACATCGATTTTCCCTAACATGGAATTCATGCTTTGTTACGATCATGCAATATTAGGAGTTGGACTTGGTGATTGGTCTTTCCCATAGTACGTTGTAGCTTCTATCCTAAACTGTAGAGAGAGTTTGTCTTTACACATACTACAAAGTATCTCAAAACTCGAGGTAAGTGAAGGAACTATGGTATTATTAGAAAATTATCATAAAATCTTATTTTTCTATGGAGGCTTAGAATATTATCAGATATTCATGTGAGATGTGAGAGTTCAATTTTCCTTCCACTTGAGTCTGTGTATGTTTGCAAACTTATTTAGGGGACAAATAATCCTTCCCATTCTTGCTCTGGAGTCTTCGTAGTCTTTGACCTATTGGAGGTTTTTGTTCGTTGTCATTTGTATTATGAAACCTCACAAGTCACAAGACCATTAATAATCTGTGATTCCGTGAATGAAGTCAAATAATGTTGTCAACATTACTTGTGTTTCATTCAAGAGTACTTTGATTACCATAGCCAACAAAAACTGGTAAATAAACATAAATTCCTGTTGGAATGTGTGCCACATCATCTGGAGTTGCCCCATCTATGTTAGTTATAAGGTTTCAGTTTCCCTCTCTTTAATACTTGAGTTTTAAGGAGAAATGTGGGTTGGGCTTTTCAATTTGATATTAGAGCTTAGTTTGGTCTGTAACTGGTGTACCGTTTGTCCGGCTAGTGTATGTTGTGGCTAGGAGGATGTGTTGGAATGTGTCCTACATCGCCTGGAGTTGCCACATCTATGCTAGTTATCAGGTTTCAGTTTCATTCTCCTTAATACCTAGGTTTTAAGGAGAAGTGTGGGCTGAGCTTTTCAATTATTCACATCTAAAAAGCTAGTAAGGATTAACTAATGTGGAGAGTCATTTCTGCAGGAAAAGGGATATAGAAGTCATAGACGAAACAAACCAAATTCCCCCTAAAACATGACCATAGATGGTTATTTAGGAGATCCCAAAATGACTGAAATTAGAAACTTTAGGGAAAAAATCCAATGTAGAGACTCGAGAATTTCCCTAGCCTGTTAATACAAACAAAAACTTATATGACATATTTTTCAAGAATAGGAAATAGTTTTTTAGAATGATGCCAAAAGAGCAATAAATTTTCTTTTCTTTTCCTATTAAATCTTTAACATCTATAAGGTGCATTTGAGAATTGGTCAGTGTTTACTCTGCTGTCTGCACACAGCTTGTGAAACCCAGAGGATTTGTGAAGTACTTAATGCACTTCTATTCTTATATTTCTCCTTAACTTTCACTTAAATTTGCATAGTGTTTTTCAATCCATCTGCATGGGTATCACTATATCATGATTTAAGAAAATTCTTAGCTTCTGTGTATCCTTAGTGCAAGCTTTCAAGTAACTTAGTTAGAAGTCCAGTGTGTCCTTTAGATCACAAGACTTGGGATGTAAAGCAATCATGCCTAAGGGAACAGAAAATGAGGACTGGGTGGATCTTGACGACGACAATTACATTGAAGAAATGGACAATGAAGTTGAAGAACAAATAGAGGATGATGAAGTAGGAGGATGTGGCAATGAAAATGGTGAAACCAACATGAGGACTTGAGAAGTGAGGATAGTGGGAAAGACCAATTAATAGAAGTAGATAGAGGTGAAGCAGATAGGAGCAACATTGCCAATGAGCTCGTGGAAGATGAAGAAAAACTGCTGTTTCAATTGATGAAGATGACAAAGAGAAGTGTGCAAAGCTTTTTGCCCTTTCACCTCATGGGTCTGAAATTTTTGTTGGTGGACTTCCTCGAGACGTCTCAGAAGAAGATTTGAGGGATCTCTATGAATCAATGGACAAGATTTTGAGGTCAGTTCTAAACTAAGAGGAAGAAAAATGGTGCTGGGGATCATGATCTTTCTACCTGTATCATTTAGGAATTTATTTGTTGCAATTCCAATATGGCTTTAATGTCTCAATCGTTTGCAGATAAAGTTGATGAAAAATAGGGATACTAGTGAAGGTAAGAGTTTTGCCTTTGTCATATTCAAAACCAAGGAGGTTGCACAACAGGCCATTGAAGAGTTGCACAACGAAGGATTTAAGGTATTTTTGTGCTTATAACAGTACGACCTGTTTTTGGACACATTGGGCTTTGCAAAAATTAAATGTTTGGGACCTCAAACACACTTATTCAATTTTTTATTTTTATTTTTTATAAGCAAAATAAAAATGGCATGGTCATTCCGATGCATTCCCAATACTGTTTTAGTTTGTGACTTTTTGTATGTCTCATCACTATAGGGTAGAACATTAAGGTGTTCACTCTCTGAAGCTAAACACAGGTTGTTTATTGGTAATGTTCTGAAGACCTGGATAGATGGTGAGTTTAGAAAAGTCATTGAGGTGACTGGTCCTGAGGCAAAAAACATTGAGCTTATAAAGGTACTTTTTGATTTTTGAAATTTTGAATTGCATATATTATGAATAATTGTGTAGTTGTCTTGATAATGAACTAGCTATAACTACAACAATGCTGGTACCATTGTCTTCTTGTAATAACAGGATCTGCGAAATCCAAGCCAGAATCGTGGCTTTGCTTTTGGTGAGTATTACAACAATGCCTGTGCTGACTATTCTAGACAGAAAATGTCGGATACTAACAAGAATCCTGCATCAATCTGCTTGGTGACCTCTTCCTTGATTTTCAGCGCCCAATCCGGACGAATTCTACACAGTTTCTACTTGACTGGTCTGGCCTCAAGGTCAAGAGGGATCCGGTGTGTAGACACCCCATTTTTTGACCGACCTTAAGACTCAGACATCATCAATTGAGCGCTCAGTGATGGTGCATGTTGTGCTCGTTCTAAGGTTTCGGAGTTTTGGCTGAGAGCCTTGCCTCCGGGCCTCGGAACTCTTTGTGCTTTGGCTCGGTTTGCGGACCAAGTCTTGTTTTCCTTTCCTGGAGGGGGGGAGTGGTCTTGTAGACCATCTCTCTGTGGTCATAGACTACTTTTTGTGGTCGTAGGCCACTTTTCCCGTTTGGAGACTAGTTTTCGATTTTTGGAGCCTTTGACCGTGCGCCTTGTCTCAAGACCACTTAACACTCTCCATTTGGCGAAGTTTTTGAACCACACCTTGTTGCCTCTGCCTAGAGAAACACTGTGGTCCGGGAGACCACTTTTGATGCTCGTTAGCTAGTTTTCGGGGCTTTTGGCCACGTGTTTCGCCTCCCGATTTCTCGTCTTCCATCCGCTTTGGTTTATTTTTGGTACAAACCTTGTTTTCCTTGTTTGGAAGGTGGTACAAGGGTGGGAGACCAGTATTTCTCCTTGGAGACCACTTTTCCTTTTTCTTTTCTGGTCGGCCACCGCACCACCATCTTGCATCTAGTGTGTTGAAAAACTTGCTAGAGTTGCAGCTTTAAAGAAGGTCTTCAAGGGTGAGTTTCTAAGCCTTTAAACCCCCTTTCTTGCTTAAGCTTTTAGCCTATCTTGCATGATGTTTTAAGCTTAACTTATAACTGATAAAAGTTCTATTTTTGCATGCTTTTGATATTTGTTTAAGATCACTTTTGTGTTTGGGGTTGTTTACCCCCTCTTAGGCCTTGTTTGGCTTTATTTTTTAGCCTTTTTTGTGAGCTTCGGGACCACCTTGTATTGGCCTTCTCACCACAGTGGTGG
Organism: Camellia lanceoleosa; assembly: GCA_025200525.1. Taxonomy (NCBI): domain Eukaryota; kingdom Viridiplantae; phylum Streptophyta; class Magnoliopsida; order Ericales; family Theaceae; genus Camellia; species Camellia lanceoleosa. Next base: position 18,623,627 of record CM045765.1, on the reverse strand, counting down.
GGATGGTGTTTTAAGGTCCTAGAAAGGGGAGGGCCATCCCCTTCCCTTGCATCTTCAATACATGCCTTAATAAGCCTCATGTTTGAGCATCTTTACTAAGTGTTTGTTGGCCACATCTTAGCTTGTATTTGTGGTTATTTTGCTGTGGCATACCACTGTTTTTGCTTAATTTGGTCACTCCATGCATGGTTAATACACTTGTAGTGTAAATCACACAATCTAGTCTTGTATGCCTAATGTTTCAGCATGTGTTTCTAGCTTGTTTTAGGGCCATCTCAATAGGTTTTTGGTGTTATTTTAACATGCCTTAGATCTTTTTTGGGTTGGTTTGGTTGGCTCTTACATGCCTTAGACACTTGTAGTGTAAATCACACACACTAGCTTTGTATGCTTCATGAAGTAGCTTCTCATTCTAGCCTATGTTGTGTCCATTTTAGCATGTTTTTGGGCTTATTTTACCATGTCATACCTCTTTTTAGGTTTGGTTTGGTTATCCTTTGCATGCTCCTTGCACTTGTAATGCAATCCCATGAAATAGCCTAACATGCATCATGTTGCAACATGTCATTTTAGCATATGCTTTTGGCTTAGCTTAAAGAAGACTTTGTTCATGTTTTAGCATGTTTAAGGTCTGATTTGTGTTGTATTGGTCATGCATGACGTGCTTTGTATAGCCTTGGTTCAATCTAGCTTGTTAGCTTTGTGTATTGAATTCTCTAGCATGCATTACTTGGCTTATTTCAGTGATTTGGAATCACTTGTTATGTGATTTCAGTCCATGTTTCATGGCCATACATTCACATTTATCACTTATTCAGGGTTTGCCCCTTTATGCCTTAACATGAACCGTTGCTTATGCCTTCATGCCATAGCTTGCGAGCCATCATTTCATGCCATGATATAACTCTGATTTTTATTGCTTAAGTCATCCCATGCTTGGTTCTAATAGGTGTAGTGTAATCCACCTTATTTGCCTTGTATGTATCATGTCTTATGCCCCTCATGCTAGCATATTTTGGTTTCGTTCCATGCATGTTTTAGACTCATTTTGACATGTTCTAGGACTATTTTGGGTTGCCTTAACCACATGCTTCATGTTTTGTATACTTGTAGTACAAGTGCTCTTACTTGCTTCAAGCTTTGAGCACCATCGCATGCTTCATTTGTGTTGTGTACATGATTTGGCATCATCTAACATGACATTTCAGAGCTTATATCATGCTTTTGTTCCTACTTCATTCATGCTTTGAATGCCTCTAAGTATTGTCCATGTTTGCCTAGCTTATGCCCTAGCTTGTATGCTTGCATGCCTAGGTATTTGAGCCACCATCTCAGCATATTTAGGTCCTTGTTTTGACTTAATTAAGCTCTGTCCATGCTTGGTTCATACATTTGTGCCATGTATTGCATGTCTCCTTTGTGTTGCTCTTTGCTAGCCTTCATGCCTTAGGACCCTAGCATGCTTTACTTATGTTGTTTGAATGATTTGGCATCATTTCTTGCTTCATTTTAGTGCACTTGGTGTTGTTACACTTCCACTTTTGTCACTCATTGAGCACTCTTGAGAGTTGTGCTCTTTGGCCTCTTTGATGGCCAATGCATTGTGCATGCATGCCTTGCTTTATGTGCCTTCATTTCATCACCAATGGCCACTGATTTGGGCATAATTGAGGTCTACCCTTTTGGTTTAAGTCCATTGAATATAACATGTATATTATTACATTGAGCATGCCATGCTTGGTATATTACATAAGTTGCCCTTGTTGCATTGCATTGTGCATGCATGCATTACATTATGCTTAGAACCTTATGAATGCCTTGCATTGAGCATGCCATCTAGTTCTTAGCATTAGCATTGTGTATGCCAATTGTTACATGCTTTAGCATTGTGCATGCCATTAGCCTTGTTAGGTTGTTCATATTGCATTGCATGTTTGCATGCTTAAGTCATATTGCATACTTGTATGCTTGAGTTGCATTGTGTATGCCATGTTTGCTTGCATTGTGTTTGGAATAGGTGTTAGTCCAAACACGGAAAACGAGGGATGTTCCATACTTAGAGTGATGAAACATGCCTTAATTCCCGGTTGCCGATGCTCTTGATCATACATGATAGAGTTTTAGGCTTTATGTGTTTACTTGTGCATTCATTTCCATATTGAATTGTGAAACTTCGCCTCTCGGCCATCATGCATGGAAATGCGCGATTGGTGGCCCAAGGGTCGAGAACCACATTCCCTTGAGTTCATCACATGATAGGGAGGGTGGTTGTGCACACATATCTTGCAAATACATTGCCATGCCCTTTCTTGCTCTCTGTTGCAGCAAATTACGATTCAAGAAGAATACAATTGGCGGCCAGAAAAAGTAGCTAGCCGACCACTTTTCTTGGTTTTCAACAACAAAAAGTGGTCGGCAGGTGTCTGGAGAGACCAAAAGTGGTCGGCCACCCTCCCACAGGACTCCCAAGGTGAAGTTTCAGCTTTCTGAAGCATGGTGCAAGGTTCTAAGAACAAATGAAAACAAAGGCAAATCGGGGCATCGCATTGGATTTCCGAACGAGGCGATCGGGCTTGCATGCATTCCTCTCCCTCTAAAGCTCCTGCTTTTACTCTTTCCTTAGCTGCCATGCTTAGATAGCTAGGTTTTGCTTTGGTCTGTACCTTTAATTAGTTAATGCGTTAGCTATTCAATTCGTTTTGTAATAATTAGTTAACTAGGATTAGTTAATTAATTTGTTGAGTAATAATTAGTTTAATTAGCTTAGATTAGCTAGTTAGTTCTTTATTCGGTCCCTCCCTCGAGAGGGCGCATTGTTGTAATAACCGTGCGTGTGTGTGACGCATGTCTTTCAACTCCTATTTCTTTCTCCCTTTACTTAACCGCTTACGATGGTTAGTTTAGACAATTTAGCCTTGTCCATTGCCAACAATACTGTCTGTCAGTGTACTCACGAGGCCATGAGAAGACCCTAGATGACAACATCAGCTTGAATTTTCTTGAGTTGTTTCAATACTGCCTCTTCTTCTAGTTGTTTCTCATTTTGTTTCTAGACCTGTTTGTCCTTTCCAGACACCTCTGCTTGATCCAAGTGCAGCGGCTTAAAATACTGCCCACTTCTTGTCAGATGATCTATTTCCTCGGTATACCACGTATTGTCCAGAATACAATCGCCCCAATCTTTGTCAGTGTGGTCCAGATGCAAATCATTAACGTCCTACCATTCACCCTAAGCAGCCGACAAACAGTTGTCTGGTTCTGCTTGTATCACCTTTACATCATAGGTGTCCCCCACAGAGTGTTGTGAATTTTTGATTTCCTGGCTGTCTTCAATTCTTTCTCGATCAAACTGTCCTAGTGCAGCTTCTTGTTTAGTATCTATGGTGCTCACAGCACCCACTTCTTGGGCTGGGTTTTTCACACTAGCGCTCCCCGATAGATTTCCTTTCTCATCAGCCCTTCCGACTACTACAACTATCTCTGCTGTTTTTCCCTTTTGCTTTATTCCAGATTGTTCTTCCTTGTCTGGCTCATCACTCAGCCATCTAGTGTTGTCAGTTGATCCGTTGAGGTCAAACCAGCCGATCTGTACATCTCCCTGATCCTGCTCATCAAAAAACTAAAGGTTTTCCAAATCCTCTTCAAGATCTGCCAAATCATCCAACCCTTGGCTCGGACCATCTTCCCTTACCATATTAACGTTTACCAAGGTTGGCAGCACCAATTCAGGTTTGATTTGACCAGTTGACACAATGTAGCAACTTGGATCATACACCCTATCAGATAAGTCCTCAAGACACTCTGGCAACAACAAAGTACCTTCCTCCAAGGTCGACTTCCCTTCCATTGTAAGTCTCATTACCACAGGCTTAGGTTGAGGTTTAGATGTGTCCATCATGCACAGATCTACGCCTTCCATAATGAACAACGTTGGTTTTGGTAGGTGGGAAGGAGTAATGTATATGCTGTCGTCATAAGGGGTGGCCAGTGTATGGATCAGGTTAAGATTTCGAGGTGGGGGGGACTTGTTTATGGGTTAGGAGTGGATTTGTGGTTACATTCGATTTCTAAGGTAAAGCGATCACCTTGTTGTCAATGAGATCCTGAATCTCATGACGTAATCCAAAGCACTGGTCGGTGTCATGACCATGCTGTTAGTGAAAAGTACAGTATTTTGTGGGGTTGTGTTTGGGTGGGAGAGGATCAGGAAGTTGATGAGGTTCTAAAGGTTTGAGGTGTCCTTTCTTGACTAGCACCTTCATGGCTTGAGAGAGAGTCATGTACAGTTGGTTGAAAGTCCTCTAGGATCGGGTAGGGTTAGACGATGTTTATGAGCTTGTGTTGGCAAAGGGGTCGGCAGTCTTGGTTGTGGTGACAACACTTACGTCTGACGGCCTCGCAGCTGTGCTACCCTTGGCAGCATTGAAACTGTGAACAAATGACCTTTTTGCCGGCTCCTTCTCATCTGTAATAAGCCCCTGCTTCATGGCTTCTTCAATTTGCACCCCCATTTTATGAAACTCTGTAAATGTAAATAATGGAAGCACAATCATTTTCTACAATAGCTTGCCATGTAGATTCCGGACAACCATCCTGATCTGATCCTTCTCGAAAGGCCTTGTAGTCATCATCGAGGCTTTAGCTCTCCATCTTGTCACAAATTTAGAGAAACCCTCTTTGGGCTCTTGGCATATTGCCTCACGATCACGAGTTGTGACCTCGATCTGTGTATTGTAAGAATATTGAGCAATGAAGGCCTCGACCATCTTTCCCAATTCTGTTTGACGGAATCCTCCAACTTAGCATACCAAATGGCCGCTATTCCCAACATGGTGCGACCAAAGAGAGACAGCTTCTATTGTCTAGTCAAGCCTATTGGCCACAAGATATCCGAAAACAAATGCAAGTGGACCATCGGATCCCCGGAGTTAGGCCTGTCAACGGGTCGGATTCGAGTTGGATCTGTCAAAAATCCAATTCGATCCGATTAACCATTAATCCGAATCCGAATCCGAATCCAATTATTGAAAATCCAATTATACGTGATCCGATCCGATCCATTTTACACGGATATCCGATCTGAATAATCCGATCCGATCCGATCCGATCCATTTTTTTCCCCCTCTCTTTCTCTGTCTGTGGTTAGCCAGCCATAAAGTCAATAAAATACTAATTATAAAAAAAACATTGTTTGTAACATCAAATTTTGAATACTTCTACATAAGATTATACAAAACTATATTTTTTTTTTTAGTATCTAACACCGTCAATGCTTTTTCTGGAAAAAAAAAATGTAAAATGTACAGAACACTAATAGTTCTTAGCTATTCAATAGTTTCACAAAAATAGTAAATAGTCAATAAGCAAAAAAGAAAGCAAGATATTCCATGGTGCTCCATTATAACACCTCATTTACAATAACATCATTCCAAAACATCTTTCCAAAACAAAACATCACAATTTCTCCCCTTGTGGTACAATAAAAAACACATAAATGAGGGCTTTCACAATGAAGCATGAAGTGCTTATGAATGCCATTAGCTGTTTGCATAAAAGGATCCAAAGAAGATACCAAACATTTGCAAGCTTAGTATAATTCAGATAAGGAAGTTACAGAACAAGTTTTGGAAGAATTTCAAAGGTTAGCCAAAGGGATGGAAGAATTTCATATTCTCTTTTCAATTCTTGAAGAACCCCGAGGTGATGGAAGAACAGTTTTTGGGCTCCCACCTACTTTGCAATATTTGTCAAATTCCAACTCCATGTCTTGTCCCATCAACAGATCTACAATCTACAGAAAATACAAAAAAAAGGGCAAACACAAGCAACATTAAAACAGAACTCAAAATGAAAACTAAACTAAGAATTAGAATTGAATATGATCTCCTAAATAAAGATCCTCTACCAATATACTTGTTAAAGAACATTGTCTGGTTTCATCCAAAATCAAAGCTTTTAGGTTCAATTTTTTTCGAGGCATTTTGAAATGATTGACAACAAAAGCACTCCTAAGCATAAATCCCATAAAGATGGAAGTAAAAAAGTCGATGATCGTTGAATGTTGCATGAAAATACAAAAGCCATATATAAACTTAGAGTAGCAGACAATCTGTTTGATGAAAGCACCGTGAAAGAATGTATACATAAAACAAAATCTCAGAGAATAGCATCCAATTAAAAGAACACAACCCAAGCCTTACTTACCCATTTGCTCAAATTAGAGTAAGAAAATGTATTCAAGCAAACCAATCAATGAACCTCAAACCTCAAATTTCCTTAATCTTCAACCCTTGAAGCAACAATCCAAATTTCAAAAGGTCTTTAACTCTGGAGAATAGCAAATTCATGGATCCTAATAATGGTTCAAAGCTTGAGATCAAAAGAACCTCAAAAAGCTGCTGTTGGTTAGTACAATGAAACTGAAACCCTAAAACTAACAAGCAACCTCAAGGTACCTATAGAAACCCAAAAATCAAAAAATGGGTGTTAGAGTAACAGAGAAATAAAATCAACTACAAAGAATTAAAGAAATGAACAAAACCACATCTAAGCAAAGAATTAACGACCCAAAACCACCCAAATTTCAAGAAAAAGCCCTAGACCAAAGACCAAAACACTGTGCAACCGTATGGTAGCCTAAATAAACCCTAGAATACATAGTCAACAAAGCCAGAGGCCAAACAACAAGATCAAAGAACCCACATTTGCCTCCTACTCAACAACCCAATTCTGAAACAGGTCAAGAGAGTGAAATACATAGCAAAGAAGAATTGAACTGTGTTCAAGAGAGGTAACTCACATTCATCTGGTTTCCCTTAGAGAAACTCAACAGAATTTTCAGACAAACTAAACAATGTAAATCTTTCTTACAAGAATATCAAGCTCCAAGAAGAAAAGTTATGTAACCACATTTCACCACAAGCAGTTATAGTAAGAGCGAGAGCAAATAAATTGTAGAGAGGAGAGATAAAGCTATATACTTACGATCCTTCCAAGTCAATAACTTTAATAGCAACCACTTTGTTAAGCTCATTATCAAACCTGCAAATCAAGAAAGCTATTACCTTAATATACAAACAGATTATCAAATTATGTCAGATACGAATTTCATAGATCACTATAAAGGCATGGGACAAGCCCCATAATCTGAACCTTATTTACCCATCTACTTCAAGTGATTCAATCCAATCCATCTACTCGTGTCAGCATTCTTCCACATCTGCAATTTCAAAATAATGTGACATTAAGATATTTATAGAGCTAAACTAAATAACATCTAATTATTTAAAAACTTCAATATTTGACTTACTTCTATTTTTGGTTGATTCAATCCATTCATTGCAAGTGATCGAGGCCTCCATAATATCTGGAAGTAATGAAGCACGTGTCTCATCAATCACCTTACCTCCTTGTAACACGTCCGCGGGGGACCTCGGCTACAGTTCGGACTCCCCTTTTTTGTTTGTTGCGGTTCGTAATCTGAACCAAAGAGTCCAACTTTGGCAAATCGTTTTGAGAAAAACAGATTTTGAAAAGAAGTGCCAAACATGGACTGCTTTGCCAGATACAGAGTCACCACCTAAATATTTTTTATGGGGAAATTTAGGAAACCCTGACTGGTCAAGGCCACGGTCCGCTATCACCAAAGTTGTCTTGGCTCGAGCTTGGGTACGATCGGGAAAGGTCACTATGAGCACCCTTCGCCATTCAAGACCGCCTCTACTAACTATGATATCCGATTTTGAAAACATTATGTGTTCTTGTTCCAAGTTATTAGCCTAGATTTACTATGTTATGACAAAGAATCAAGTATAGACTAGATTGCCTAATTTGCAAACAAGCATTGCATATCCGTTTGTTTTGAAAATGCTTTGGAATTTGCTACTCCCAAGTAGGCTAAAACACGGATTTCAACGAGTTTTTCCAACTCAAACAATCCAACCTTCACCCACAGGCAATCAAGCAGTTATATCACATATAAGCATTTAGCCACATGGTAATCATGCTGTCATGTTAACATTCACACGCATGCGAGATGCTAAAGCATAAATACTTACACCGTACTCCATGCCAAAACAATAAACTGGTTAGCAAACATGCATGTCCTAGTTCATGTTAAGTGGCTAATGCAATACATACAGGATGTGATTAGGATGGGCTCGGCAAACCCTAAAGTGGCATGTGAAATGCACTTTGTTTGATGCACGTATTCAAGTTAGATTTGAAATACTAATGCAGTTAGCATGATGTACCGAGCCCGGTGCATGCAATACTTTATCGATGAATGCACGCATGCATAGCATAAGGTATGCTAAAATAAATATGCCCTAATCTACCATCATAAGCAGGTAAATAAAAGGGTAGAAAGAGGTGGGGGTTGGAAGACATGCACACCACTCACCCACACTTATTACAGATTTGCCCTCGCCCGGAGGGACCAAATAAATATTACAGATTAATTAGCTACGCAAGCTAATTAAATATTACAAATTGCCTAATCAGTTAAAAAACTAATTAAACTAGGAAAAGCAAGAACCGCCTCGGGAGAGAGATGCAAGATGCTCTGCTTTCGGAAGTGCACGGCCATGCATAGTCTACCGCTTTTCCTCGCTTTGCTCCGAAACCGCCAAAGTCTCAGGAATGCCTCTCAGGACACTGGGGGATATCACCGGCTGAGTAGAATTACCACTGGCAATGGGATGTGGCCATCAGCACAAAATGAATTCATCGGCTGATAACTTACTGCTGGCCGGCAGAATATGTTGCCGGTCAGCAAACAATGCTTGCAGAACCTGCAACTCACAGCAGCAGAGGACAAAACTTGCATGGCAATACAATTCAAACAATGTATGCACCAATCATGTCCCCTATCATGTTTGTGACTCAAAGGGGCATCTGTCTCGATTCTCGGACCACCAATCACGCATTTCCATGCATGATGGCCCAAAGAATCAAGTGTGCAACTTGATTTCAAATGCAATGCAAACAATCAAACCAAGGCCCAATCCTTATCACTAAATCAAGGGACAAGGTATGCATGCAAAGTACAATGCATCCTAGGCATGTTAGCTAATATGCAACATGATCATGAGGGCAAGCATGCAAGCATGAACATGGACAATGTACAAACATGTAAGGTGAACATATAACTAAGCAAATGATGGTCTTACACATGAATTAGGCAGCTCCAATTAGGCCCAAAACAGTGGCCAAAACCAAGGAAATGAAGGCCAAAATGCACACACACATGCATGCAATCATGGTCCAACACCTTAAGCATAGACTAGGCAACTCTTAAGCACACTTAAAGAGACCAAACAATAGACAATTAGCATGCAACACAAGCTCTGAAATTGCACAAAATAGAGGTGCCAAACCAACTAATTCAAGCAAGTAAAGCATGCAAATGGCCCAAGTACTTGAGGCAAGCCAAGAGGCTTAAACCAAGGTCAAACCCACCAAGCCTCACAAGGCTAAGGGGACTCAAAACAGGTCAAAGGCAGACCTAAACAACACCCGAGGAACACCTAGATGGCATCTAAATGGCTTGAATTCAAAAGCATGCACACATGCACTTTCAAGGAGCATACAACACAAGCTCATAAAGCGTTAAAGAGGCATGCAAGGCAAGCATACAAACATGTTAAAGGGACTGAAATAACATGAAAAATGACTCCAATCCACTAAATCAAAGCAAACAAAGCATGCTATACACTTACATACTTAAGGCCAACAAGCCCAAAAATGCAAAGAGGCTATATAATGCATGCTAGGGTCGACTCAAACAACCTAAGACAGACCTAAAGCATGGCAAAATAAGCACAAAAGCTTCACAAATCTAAGCCTAAAACATGCTAAAACAAAAGCACACAACCTAAGGCATATTAAGGCAATCACAAGGCATTACAAGGTAGGTATGCAAGGCATGCATGGTATACCAAAACCAACTTAAAACCATGTTATATTATGGCAATATAAGCATGAAAAACAGTCATGGCATGATCAACACACACTTGAACAAAGGCTTCTTCAAGAGACCAAAAAGTGCCCTTTGCAAGGACAACAAGGAGAGGGGGTGACCCTCTCCTTCTTGGGACTTCAAGGCATCATCTTTACCACTGAAATCCCTCAAGATTTCAGTGGTGAAGAGACCCAAACACCAAAATCCCGGAGCTCACCAAAATAGCACAAAATGGGGGCCTTTCAAGGCCTAGGAGGGGTCAAACACACCCAAACCACAAAACACTCTTAACAAACAATCAAGAGGGCCTAAAAAAAAACTTTTTTATGTTATACACTAAACACAAAAACAGCTCTAAGATAGGTAGAAATAGGATGCAAAAATGGGGTAAAAAGGACTAGTTTCTTACCCTTGAAGCCTTTCTTCAACAATGGTGATCTTGTTTCCTCCTTGAGCTTCAATCCAGTCAAAAATAGCAAGAACAAGCCCTTAGAACCTCAGTAGCCAAAGGAAGGTGGAGCACTAGGTGCTTGTGTGCAATAGTATGGACTAAAACACACACAAGAGTAATATAGAGATAGGATGTGTATTGGACCCTAACCCTAAAACCAGAGCTTCCTCTGTATTTTCTAAGCAAAAAGCTCTAATTTTTCTAACCCTTGAGCAAGGGAGAGGAGGGCTCCACTTATAGAGGAGCCAATCTTGTAAACTTACAATGTAAGCTAACAAGAGGGGCATCCCTCCATACACGTGTATGGAGGGGAAGCAAATGCCAGCCAGCCGTTTCAAAATATCTCCAAAAGCAGCTGAACAGTAGTCGGCTGGCCAAAATTGTCATTTTGACAAAAATGACTGCCGACCGGCAACATACATTGCCGGTGGCAACAAAAACCAGCCGGTGGCCTCTAGCCACTGCCGGTGGTGTGTGGGGATGCCTCACAAGGCATTCCCTGCCCCTCCAAGGCAAAACACAGGTGTTTGGTGCAAAACCAGACACAAAACGGTCGAGTTTGGAGATCCTAAGGCAGGGCGCGTAGCCGAGACCTCCAGGAACTCCAAACGAACACAAACATGGATGATCACCGAGTGTTCAAGCGGTGACGTCCAAGTCTTGAGGACGGTCAAAAATGGGATGTCTACAGTTGCCCCTCTTTGACAGAACTCGAAAGTCATAACAATGACGGGAGTGAATGTCAAAGCCCATAGACGACCCATTTTTTACAAGGCCGAAGACTTGGACAAACATGCAAGACAAACAAGGTATGCGCTCGAAGGCAAGGGCAAAATGCAACTGAAAATGCAAGAAGCCGAGCATAACTTATGATCATGCAAAGAAAGCTGTAACGAAGCACACATGCAACAGTTTTAAGCTAACATACACCAAACTACACTACAATGCAAAAAGGATGTAAGAAAATTATGTAATTCTCAATACGTCTCACGCGGAGGATACAATACATGTCCGGTTCGTCCGGTTGTGCCGGCCTCAAATGAACCGTACATACAATATCGTGCCTGAAAAGAAAACAAACTGAACAGGTATAATGTCGTGAACAATATGCATGACAATGCAGTCGAAAGTGCCCGACAACGCATGCAATGTGTATAGCAAGATAGTGGGATTGAACACATGTGAGTAAAGCAATGCACGCATGCAAGCAATGTGTATGGAAAGAGAACTTGAACACATGTGAGTAAAGCAATGCACGCATGCACGCAATGTGTGTATAAAGGGAACTTGAACACATGTAAGTAAAGCAATGCACGCATGCACGCAATGTGTATATAAAGGGAACTTGAACACATGTAAGTAAAGCAATGCACGCATGCACGCAATGTGTATATAAAGGAACTTGAACACATATAAGTAAAGCAATGCACCCATGCACGCAATGTGTATATAACGGAACTTGAACACATATAAGTAAAGCAATGCACGCATGCACGCAATGTGTATATAAAGGAACTTGAACACATATAAGTAAAGCAATGCACGCATGCACGCAATGTGTATATAAAGGAACTTGAACACATATAAGTAAAGCAATGCACGCATGCACGCAATGTGTATAGAAAGAAACTTGAACACATATAAGTAAAGCAATGCACGCATGCACGCAATGTATATATAAAGGAACTTGAACACATATAAGTAAAGCAATGCACGCATGCACGCAATGTGTATATAAAGAAACTTGAACACATATAAGTAAAGCAATGCATGCATGCACGCAATGTGTATATAAAGGAACTTGAACACATGTAAGTAAAGCAATGCACGCAATGTGTATATAAAGAAACTTGAACACATGTAAGTAAAGCAATGCACGCATGCATGCAATGTGTACATAAACGGAACTTGAACACATGTAAGTAAAGCAATGCACACATGCACGCAATGTGTATATAACAGAACTTGAACACATGTAAGTAAAGCAATGCACACATGCACGCAATGTGTATATAACGGAACTTGAACACATGTAAGCAAAACAATGCACGCATGCACGCAATGTGTATATAACGGAACTTGAACACATGTGAGTAAAGCAATGCACACATGCACGCAATGTGTATATAACGGAACTTGAACACATGTAAGTAAAGCAATGCACGCATGCATGCAATGTGTATACGCATGCCAACGAAAATGTGACACACATGCCAATGGAAATGAGACACGCATGCCAATGAAAATGATGTACACATCCCGATGAAGAAGATGGGGCACACCTGCCAATGGAAATCAGACACGCATGCCAATGGAAATGAGGCACACATGCCGATGAAGAAGATGGGGCACACCTGCCAATGGAAATGAGACACGCATGCCAATGGAAATGAGGCACACATGCCGATGCGAGTGAAGCACACGTGCCAATGCAAATGAGGCACACGTGCCGATGCAAATGAGGCACACGTGCCGATGAAAATGAGGCACACGTGCCGATGAAAATGAGGCACACGTGCCAATGCAAATGAGGCACACGTGCCAATGAAAATGAGGCACACGTACCAATGCAAATGAGGCACACGTGCCAATGAGAATGAGGCACACGTGCCAATGAAAATGAGGCACACGTGCCGATGCAAATGAGGCACACGTGCCAATGAGAATGATAAACGGTGCAAGTGTGACACGCATGCCACACGGAATATAAAATGAAAGTGAATGAGACAAATGAGACACGCATGCCTCATAAGATTGGGAAATGATGTAAGTGTGACACGCATGCCACACGGAATGTAAAAAAAGTAAGTGAGACACGCATGCCTCACGGAATGTGAGATGTAAGTGCAAGCGAGACACGCATGCCTCACACAATGCAAAACAATGCAAATGAGACACGCATGCCTCATGGAAATTGAGGCACGCATGCCACAAGGCCTGAATTGAAATGTAGATCGAAAGATGCATGACAATGCGAATGAACTAAAGTGCGTGACAACGCACGTCTTTTGAAATGCATGACAATGCTCGTAATAAAATGCATGACAATGCTTGAGGGGAGTGCATGACGGTGCGATGCGACGCGCCGGACAGTATGATGGAAGCATGCGACGCACACGGGGCAACTTTTAAGTCTTGTAAAAGGCAAAAGGATACAAAAGGATACAATCCTTGCATGAATTTGAGTGCTACGCACAGAAGACGCGGTCCGAGGTCAAAACGGAGGCCGGTTGAGCGTCGGAGATACACTTTCTTGCACTTTCTTGAGCTATGAAGACCAAAAACCACTCATATGGCCTAAAAAAGGTTGTGGGAACACCACCGGTTGGAAGGGGAAGCCACCGGCTGTCCACCGGCTACAAAATAATTCCATCGGCACAATATTCTGCCGGCCGGCACAAAATGTTGCCGACCGGCAAAAAGTTCCTGGATCAGGGCAGATTCGGCATTTCACCATGGGTGTTTTAAAATAGGGTTCCAAACCCTATTCTATTCATTTCTCTCTAGCCGAAAATCATACTCTCTCTCTCTAGAGCCTTTTCCTCTCCTCATTTCCTCATTCCTTTGCGTTCTCGCGCCCTTTTCATCGTTCGATTCGCGTATACCTTCGCGTTTCGGACATTTTCAACCGAACAAATCTTTGTTTCGGTGCCTCTTTTGCCATTTCCACCTTTTTGGGGTTTGTTCCCCTCACTTTCCTCTTCATTTCCGTGCCTTTTCATATCCCGCCTTTTCCGGCCATTTCCGACCCCCCCGGGAGTTGACTTTTTGGTTGACTCTTCGTATTCCGACCCGATTTTCATTCTCCGATCATTTTCTCATCACTCTTGACATGGCCGACGACATTCCGCATGGTGGGACTCCCTCGGATCACGAGATGGATCCCGAGGCTGAGCTCCTACCGTTGAGCGAGCGTCCGTTCGACCCGGCAACCTACCGGCCGGCGATTCATGTTCTACCACCCGACGGACTGCGCCAGTTCAGGAGTTTCGACATGGCGTTGGATCCCAAGCTTCTGCTACGCGAGCCTGCCTCTCACCTATCCTTCAGTGCTTCCGAGGTAACTTTCTTTCTCTGTTTTACTTTCTGCAATGTAGAATGTTCAACTGCCAACTGCCATAGCTGATTGCATTCTTTAACTGCTTAGCTTAGATACTTTGATACACTGTGTATTGTAGTTGATTACAAACGCACCTGCAACTGATTATCTGTTTAAGACTGACACATGCACACACACTGCACTAGCCTTGAACCACTCAACACACGGCACACACCGTATTTCACTGCGAACTCCGGCACCTGACATCTGCTTGAATTTGAAAAACTTGCATGCATGCTAGATTTGCATCGAACCACACAAACACGCTGACGCATCATACGTTGTAGTTCACTATAAGCACACCGGCACCCGGTATTTGTTTGAATCTGATAAACTTGCACGCATGCTAGATTTGCATTGAACCACACAAACACGCTGACGCATCATACGTTGTAGTTCACTATAAGCACACCGGCACCCGGTATCTGTTTGAATCTGATAAACTTGCACGCATGCTAGATTTGCATTGAACCACACAAACACGCTGACGCATCATACGTTGTAGTTCGCTATAAGCACACCGGCACCCGGTATCTGTTTGAATCTGATAAACTTGCACGCATGCTAGATTTGCACCGACTTTGACTGTTTCTTCAAAACTGTACATTTTATATTGCTTCGCAACTATTTGTTTGAAAACAGGGAGATTCCCATACCATCCACGGGTATGGGAACACCGTCACTCGTGAGTGGTACGCCGAGCTTCCCGATGCAGTTCGCTACATCGTGGACCAGGCCGGCTTTGGCGCATTCTGCAGAGGACTCTCCAGGCTCACTACATGCAGACCTCTCCTCGGCGCTCTGGTGGAGAGGTGGTGGGACACCACCGATTCATTTCACTTGTCTGCGACTGGGGACATGACGATGACCCCTTATGATTTCTCGATGCTCACAGGCATCGGGGTAGGGGGTGATCCGATCCCCTTTGACATTGATATGGACGAGTGGACCGCGACTCAGGCCTACTTGCACGGCGCGGCACCGCCTCTTGTGCGTCCCGGCTTCGTCCGATATTCCTGGTTCGAGGTGCAGTTCAGGGTCCAGCCCCTCCTTGTTGATACAGCCCCGATGACTCAGGAGGCCGTGGAGAGATACGCACGCGACTTCCTTATGTTCTTGTTTTGGATGACCATTTTCGCCGACCGGGCGAACACAGTGCCTCTTTGCCTGCTCAGCGCACTGGTGGACGTCAGGGACATCTTGCATTATGATTGGGGTGGCGCTGCTCTGGCCACTCTCTATGGTTATATGAGCTCAGCCTCCCGCGGCAGCGGACAGTTGCTCGGGGGCTACTGGCGTGTTTGGGAGGTACATCTTCTTTTCTGCTTTACATTTTTGTTCTATATTTTCTATACTCTGTACACTGCACACACTGTAGTCTGCTTTATACTTGCTGTATACTGTACACACGGCACACACATATTCTGCTTTCATCTTGGTACACTGCTCTACTTGCATAACTGCACTGCAATCGCACAACACATGGCTCTACTATTTTTATTTTTATTCTATATTCTGCTTTATCTGATGAGTGCACTGGTATTTACCTTGCAGTTGTGGGTTTACACCTACTTTCCTAGGCTTGCTCCCGTACTTGACGTAGAGACCCCTCTCGTCGTCCTGTTCTCGCGCCACTTCGACGGGAGGTGCGTACAGAGGCCTCGCGAGACATTTAGCTTCTTCCGCCGCTACTTCGATACCATCACCCCCGCAAAGGTATGTTCTACTTGCAATTCATTTAAGCTTCACCTTTCCACTGTATGTTTCAATAACAGTAGATAACAGACTGTATTTCAATTTCAGATCACCTGGCAGCCCTGGGCTCCTTTGCCAGCCATGATGCGAGATCGGTTTGCCGGTGCCGATGAGACCTCGCGTTACCGGATTCTGCTGGAGGGCCCGGTATGTCGGGCTTGGTACCTGGGTGAGCGTTTCTTGCGTCAGACCCTGGGTTTACTAGACCAGATAGTCCCGGTGCACCCTCCTGAGCATATGAGGGATACCGAGAGGTTCACCGCTGAGCAGATGGCGGACTACACCCTTGGCTGGGAGGCAGAGGGCTTCAGAGGCGAGGGTGATTACTCAGAGTACGTCCGGGCCTTCATCATGCGACCTCTGAGCGGCGGCCGCCGAGCAGAGAAAGAGAGAGAGACCTGCGGCACCAGCGGCTGGAGCAGGAGCTGGAGGGCCGAGGAGAGCTCGAGTCCGCGGCAGGGGCGGAGTTCAGAGAGGATGAGGGACCGGTTGGCCTGCTCTGCCCACTTCACTGACTTTCAGAGGGCTGGGTGGGGTGACCTACCAGATCCCCTTCGCTCCTCCGCCGGCTGATCACGAGTTTGTCGGTGTCCCCGACTTGCCTCCGGTATGTATTACTTCATTCTTGCACAGTTATTTCATTTCAGTTTATTTGATATTCCGCAGAATACTGATGCATCTGATACTTTCGCAGGCGTCTTCCGAGTACACCCGGCAGTCATTGGAGATGAATGCCTCCATGATGGGGATGCTACAGCGGACCTTTGACCTCCTAGCCCTTTACAGCATCCCGGTATGTTCTTTCTAACCACAGCCTCAAACCATACACAAACTGCTTTACATAATCTGATGCACAACACAACATCTGATAAACTGCTCACGGCATCGATACATCAGACTACACATTGCACCATGCGATTCACCGCTCACGACACTCACACATCAGATTCATATTAATCGTGATTCTGCAGCGATAAAGCGCTCACGATATCTCGATGCATTCGCCTTTCATGCTTTTTCAGCCTCCCTTCAAGATTCCTCCGATGGGCGGTGCTCCGGCTGGACCTCCCATTTCTACCCGGGATGGCAGGGTATATCCCCGCACCAGAGGGGGGCGCACTCATGTCGGGAGCAGCTCGCGAGCTCCAATTCCAGATGACGAGTCTGAGGCAGAGGCGAGGTCGTTGTCGGAGGAGACCGGGGATAGCTCGGGCTCAGCTCGAGCAGCGATGCTCTGGTGATGCTCTGGCTTGAAGAGGTGAGGGCAGATTGATAGCCCTGTATTTTTGACATTTGATACAGATTTTTGCTGTTTTTTTTTTCTTTTTGTACTTTTTCTCTTTTGGTAGTTAGATTACCTTGTACTGCCGCAGGCAGATTTTTGTTCCCAAAACTTATGTACTTGAAAAGATTATGAAATGAAGCAAACTTTTTGTCTGAAAAAGTGTTGTATCTGTGCATTTCATACTTTGCACTGCCTTGCATCATATTACACCTCAAATGTAAATGATATTAATCTGTTGTCTGAAAATTGAATGCTTGCACTGTAATAATCAAATAACTGACCAGCTAATAGCAAACAACTCATACAAACCAACTATTCAAACTAGATACACAACCCATACTCTACTGGGGATTGATCTGCATGTAGCCCATAACACAGCACTCGGTTCATTTCGCACATAGCAAACCCTAAACAAACAGCCCCAATCTGACAAGACGGACCACAAAAGCTGACACGGTTGCAGTTGAAACACAATCGGACGCCCCAAATTTTCCCCTTTCTTTCTCTTGCTTCGCACGAATGTAGAGAATGGCACAGCATTCTGAGCACAAACGATTTTTTGAAATAAAGAAGGGTTTTCAACGGGGGTATCGAGCCTACCACCGAACACAGCGGAGGGACTCAAACGAAGAAACAAAAGGCACGCAACCTGAACACAACGAGACACACTCGGAAAAGACTCAAAGCCAAAATCGAGACCGACAAATCAAAAGACACGACACACAGACATGTTTACAAAGAGACCTCAAATCTCGAGGAGCCAATTCCTCCGGGTATCATTTCCCACCCTTTCTGATTTGTGATACTCACATCACTCGGCCCTCAGGCTCGGTTTTTCCCTTAAAACCCTCGTGCTCACTTTTTCTCTCAACTTACACCTCTCTATTCTTTATTCTCTCATTTTTCATCCCTCCCCAGGGGTGATTGATGGATGAATAGGAAGTTGCAGGTTTACGCCCAATACAGCTAGCTCGCGGCTGTTTCTTCCGGTGGATAGAGTGCCCTTCTGGCAAGTATGTTGATGGCGGGGAAAAGACAGAACACCTGACTTAATTGTGCCCCTAGTTCGTCACTTTGACCATTTTTTTGTTTTCTAAAAAAGAGTTTTGACCAAAATGCGAGTCGGATTAACATACTTGTTCGATTTTTCTGATTCAAAATCATGCAAGTTAGGCTGTGAGCACTGAAAATTCTCCTTTTTAGGTCCAAGAAGATGGTCCGGTTTTTGGAAAATGAAATAGTTTTCGAGAAAATAGTCAACTTCAGTAAAAATTTTCAAAAACTATTTTTTGCAAACAATCGATGCTCGACGAGCACGGAACTTACCTTCGATATGTGCAACCTCGGATCGGGGACGATGGAAAATTGCCCCTGGCTTAAAGGGGGGATAAGGCAACGGAAAGTTGCCCCTGGTTTGGACGACATCTCAGGGCAACTTATGGCAATGCATGGCAACGGAAAGTTGCCCCTTGTTTGGATGATGCTGCGGCATGCTGTAAGCTAGTCCTCGTTGATGACGATCGGATCCTCGGACGCGGAGGAGACGAAGACGGTTTGAATCAATATATGGACACAGTCACCTGGAAGGTGTTGGTGGTTGGACTTCAAGAGGAAGTTAACCACGTAGTTCCAGGTTGCTACAATCGAGACATCGGATGCGAAGGAGGCACAAGTGATCGAAACCATGGCATGAACTAAGATGCTATGGAAGCGTTGGGGGCTGGACTTCAGGATGAAGTTGCCTACGTATCCCAAACATGGGAATCAAGCCTTACGTAGTTCCGGTTAAGGTACACTCGGGTATTTTAACCTTCACTGTTTAGGCTCTAACTTTTGCCAAGGTGCCCAATGCGGGTTTTCGACCTTGCGAGCTATGTTTTTCTTTTTCTTTTCAATTCTTTTCATTTCTTCTTTTTTTTTTTTTTTTGCTATTTTTTTTGCTCTTTTCTTTTTTTTTTTGTTTTTTTTGTTTTTTTGTTCTTTTCTTTTCTGTATATATCTTTTCTTGCTCTAACTTTTGCCTGGGTCGCCCTTCCGGGTTTTCGGCCCAGCGAGCCTCTCAAAGGGTAAAAAGTGTAGCAAGCCCATGCCAAATGGTTTTGAGATTGAAGCCTCTCTGTATCCAGGAGAGTGACTGTTGTGTTGATTTGCAGAAAAGTCCATCACGGTTGCTTCACGAGTCTTGCCTGGTGGGATCTGATCTCCTTGACCCGACTTTGATGCCTCTTGCTCGAGGGCTGCCTCAAAATGGGCCACCCAGGCGTTTCATGGCACTATTGAACGTTTTGAACGGATTCCAGTTTGCAATAGATAAATTGAATCTTGAGGCTGAGAGCGATCCTGGGCTGTACAATCTCAAGAGCGATTTCACACAGGTCTCCGCAAGACTGCGCGAAACATTTCGTTTTTGAAAGTTTTTAAGAAAGCGACAAATCGCTCGCGCAGAAGATAGTGTGGAACCAGTCTAGACCAAACCAGAATCCTTCTCAGTACTCACGCCGACAAGCATGATTTCATTCATTAAAAGCTTAGCATGCCTCTCTTTCCCTCAAAATGATCAAAATTTTGCAAAGCCCGAGGAATTACTCCCTCTTCGTTTTTATCACCGCAGTGTTCAAAAAGGGTTTTTATGAAAAGCTTAGGTCATTACAACGATGTTTAAGGCACAAGAGAGTAGGTGGTACGTACTGTCGTTCCATTCACATCCTCTGGCACGGCTAGCTAAAACAACAACAAGTACGAAAATGTGATAGCCGCGGCTGTTTCATTCAGATTCCCTGATTGTGACTGGCTCCTTGGCCGAGACAGACTCAAAAGGAAAAACAAAAGGATAATTACAAAACGGCGTTCAAAGCAACAACCCCGGAATCACCTGGTATTCTATACAAAGGGGACTGACTCGCTACAACAAGACAGACCCGTAAACAAAAGGACCGACTCAAGACAATGAGACAGACTCAAAACAAAACAAAACAAAAGACTGACTCGACACCCAAGCCAGAATTTACAAAACTAGCATTCGCAGATGCTCAAAAATGCGTGCTAGACGCCACATCAAAAACACTGGGCGCCGCTCGCAAGTGGTCCCACCCTGATCACATACTCACAGTATCCGCATCCTCAAAATCCAATAGCTGGGTAGTAACGGACTTGGCTGAGGTGGGTGGGAGGATAACCTCGTTGTCAATCAAATCTTGCACCTCATGACGGAGGCGGAAACAATTGTCAGTGGCATGGCCTGTCTGCTGGTGGTACGCACAGTACTGAGCAGGGTCATGAGTAGCAGGGAGATTTTTCGGGAGAGGCCGAGGCTCCAAGGGTTTAAGGTGTCCCCTCTCGGCAAGGATCTGAAGTGCCTTGGACAATGGCATGTAGAGAGCATGAAAGACCCTGCGCCCTCGGGGCAGGTACTTTGGAGCCTGAGCACTCTTGCTAGATGCACTCGCGAACGGATTGGCGGGTGTGGCCTTGGATTTCTGATCCTTTCTGGATGCAAGGTTGGGAGTGGGAAGAACTATTTTGGCATGACGGGGCCTATCCCGGTTCTCTGATTGACTGGAACTGCCCTCAGGCGGAGTGGGGAAAGCGTCCTCCACAGCTTTTGTCACAACTGCAGATATCTGTTGCTTGTTCATCCCCCCGGCTTTCAAAGCCTCTACTGCCCACAGCAGTTGTTCGATAGGATCGGCATCTGCCTTCATCTTGCCTTTGTCTCTGGCCTCAGCATGATCTAGGGTTTGAGTTGGTACGTCATTGCTATAACTGGAGGCCATCTCCGGTTGGCTGAGTTCAATTACAATCCGTCCCAATAGTGGGGGCTCCTGGGATACAAAGCCTCCGGCATATGGTGCGGCTGGTGGCGAAGCAGACATTCCATAGGCGAGATCAGCCACAGACCTCTGGAGATCACCTATCATCCCCATTAACTCGAATGTAGTAGGCTCGCGAGCCTGATATAGCTGGAGGGTCCAAACTGGGTGCGCAGCGGGTGACCTGGGCGGATGCGGCATATCAACAGTAGTCTCACTGTATAGGGTGATTCCCTGATCCAACGCGGCCGTCATGACCACGATCTCTTCTGAATTCTGCGTCATGCTAAGTCCTGCCTCAGCAATGAGAAGACACTAGCGGTTCTGGATCAACTTTCTGAATCTCTAAATCAAGCGGAAAACAAGCGATTGATTTTCAAAGCAGATCAAACACGGGTGTAGCCGATCAATCGCACTCTACTATTGATCATCGTTTCCCGTAATCCTTTGTTCAAAACTGAACTGATACCCGCAGACATAACTGATTCTCAACAAACACTGATACTGGTGCCCTCGGGCCTGATACCCACTCTTGCGAACTGACATGTGTGTTCCCTGTAGAGATACACTCTAAAAGCACATAACAAGTAAAAGAGAACCAAAACACCCCTATGCTGGGGTAGGGTTTCCCTGTCCTATTTTGTTAGGAGCTAGGGTTTCACTACGCACGCAGCGGCTTCAAACAACCTATATCGGGTAAGCAACCTGTCCAGCCTTGGAATGGTCACTATGGATTTCGATATGCACTAGGTCGAATGGTCAAAAAGGGTGCCCCGGTAAAACCAGGGTTTGTGTTCCCATCTTGGCGAGAGCAACCGATCGACCTTATGGTCATGCCTTGACAAGACAAGCCTCAGTAAACCGCCAGAATAGCAGATGGCCAACACGGTGTCCTAGGCGCGCAATGCACATGCAATGCAAAGAAACACATAAGTGTAGTCAAAACAAGATATCACGAGTTCGAGTCAAGCTCAGAACTCCCCAGCAGAGTCGCCAGAAACTGTAACACGTCCGCGGGGGACCTCTGATTCAGACTTTTTTGTTTGTTGCGGTTCGTGTCGAACCAAAGAGTCCAACTCGCAAATCGCTTTGAGAAAAATAGATTTTGAAAAGAAGTGCCAAACATGGATCGCTTTGCGGATCTGAGTCGCCACCTAAATATTTTTATGGGGAAATTTAGGAAACCACGACTCGGTCAAGGCCACGTGTCCGCTCATCACCAAAGTTGTCTTGGCTCGGGAGCTTGGTACGATCGGGAAGGTCACTATGAGCACCCTTTTGCCCAAATTCAAGACCGCCTCTACTAACTATGATATCCGATTTTGAAAACATTATGTGTTCTTGTTCCGGTTATTAGCCTAGATTTACTATATGTTATGACAAAGAAACAAGTATAGACTAGATTGCCTAATTTGGAAACAAGCATTGCATATCCGTTTGTTTTGAAAATGCTTTGGAATTTGCTACTCGCAAGTAGGCTAAAACACGGATTTCAACGAGTTTTTCCAACTCAAACAATCCAACCTTTACCCACAGGCAATCAAGCAATTATATCACATATAAGCATTTAGCCACATGGTAATCATGCTGTCATGTTAACATTCACACGCATGCGAGATGCTAAAGCATAAATACTTACATCGTACTCCATGCCAAAACAATAAACTGGTTAGCAAACATGCATGTCCTAGTTCATGTTAAGTGGCTAATGCAACACATACAGGATGTGATTAGGATGGGCTCGGCAAACCCTAAAGTGGCATGTAAAATGCAATTTGTTTGATGCACGTATTCAAGTTAGATTTGAAATACTAATGCAGTTAGCATGATGTACCGAGCCCGGTGCATGCAATACTTTATGGATCAATGCACGCATGCATAGCATAAGGTATGCTAAAATAAATATGCCCTAATCTACCATCATAAGCAGGTAAATAAAAGGGTAGAAAGAGGTGGGGGTTGGAAGACATGCACACCACTCACCCACACTTATTACAGATTTGCCCTCGCCCGGAGGGACCAAATAAATATTACAGATTAATTAGCTACGCAAGCTAATTAAATATTACAAATTGCCTAATCAGTTAAAAAACTAATTAAACTAGGAAAAGCAGTAAACCGCCTCGGGAGGAGAGCCAAATGCAGCACATGCTCGGTTCCTGCTCGGAAGTGCATGGCCATGCATAGTCTGCCTCTATTTTCCCTGCTTTGCTCCTCTGAAAACTGCCAAAGTCTCAGGAATGCTTCTCAGGACAGTGGGGGATATCACCGGCTGAGTAGAATTACCACCGGCAATGGGATGTGGCCATCAGCACAAAATGAATCCATCGGCTGATAACTTACTGCCGGCCGGCAGAATATGTTGCCAGTCGGCAAACAATGCCTGCAGAACCTGCAACTCACAGCAGCAGAGGACAGAACTTGCATGGCAATACAATTCAAACAATGTATGCACCAATCATGTCCCCTATCATGTTTGTGACTCAAAGGGGCATGTGTCTCGATTCTCGGACCACCAATCACGCATTTCCATGCATGATGGCCCAAAGAATCAAGTGTGCAACTTGATTTCAAATGCAATGCAAACAATCAAACCAAGGCCCAATCCTTATCACTAAATCAAGGGACAAGGTATGCATGCAAAGTACAATGCATCCTAGGCATGTTAGCTAATATACAACATGATCATGAGGGCAAGCATGCAAGCATGAACATGGACAATGTACAAACATGTAAGGTGAACATACAACTAAGCAAATGATGGTCTTACACATGAATTAGGCAGCTCCAATTAGGCCCAAAACAGTGGCCAAAACCAAGGAAATGAAGGCCAAAATGCACACACACATGCATGCAATCATGGTCCAACACCTTAAGCATAGACAAGGCAACTCTTAAGCACACTTAAAGAGACCAAACAATAGACAATTAGCATGCAACACAAGCTCTGAAATTGCACAAAATAGAGGTGCCAAACCAACTAATTCAAGCAAGTAAAGCATGCAAATGGCCCAAGTACTTGAGGCAAGCCAAGAGGCTTAAACCAAGGTCAAACCCACCAAGCCTCACAAGGCTAAGGGGACTCAAAACAGGTCAAAGGCAGACCTAAACAACACCCGAGGAACACCTAGATGGCATCTAAATGGCTTGAATTCAAAAGCATGCACACATGCACTTTCAAGGAGCATACAACACAAGCTCATAAAGCGTTAAAGAGGCATGCAAGGCAAGCATACAAACATGTTAAAGGGACTGAAATAACATGAAAAATGACTCCAATCCACTAAATCAAAGCAAACAAAGCATGCTATACACTTACATACTTAAGGCCAACAAGCCCAAAAATGCAAAGAGGTTATATAATGCATGCTAGGGTTACTCAAACAACCTAAGACAGACCTAAAGCATGGAAAAATAAGCACAAAAGCTTCACAAATCTAAGCCTAAAACATGCTAAAACAAAGGCACACAACCTAAGGCATATTAAGGCAATCACAAGGCATTACAAGGTAGGTATGCAAGGCATGCATGGTATACCAAAACCAACTTAAAACCATGTTATATTATGGCAATATAAGCATGAAAAATAGTCATGGCATGATCAACACACACTTGAACAAAGGCTTCTTCAAGAGACCAAAAAGTGCCCTTTGCAAGGACAACAAGGAGAGGGGGTGACCCTCTCCTTCTTGGGACTTCAAGGCATTATCTTTACCACTGAAATCCCTCAAGATTTCAGTGGTGAAGAGACCCAAACACCAAAATCCCGGAGCTCACCAAAATAGCACAAAATGGGGGCCTTTCAAGGCCTAAGAGGGGTCAAACACACCCAAACCACAAAACACTCTTAACAAACAATCAAGAGGGCCTAAAAAAAAAACTTTTTTATGTTATACACTAAACACAAAAATAGCTCTAAGATAGGTAGAAATAGGATGCAAAAATGGGGTAAAAAGGACTAGTTTCTTACCCTTGAAGCCTTTCTTCAACAATGGTGATCTTGTTGCCTCCTTGAGCTTCAATCCAGTCAAAAATAGCAAGAAAAAGCCCTTAGAACCTCAGTAGCCAAAGGAAGGTGGAGCACTAGGTGCTTGTGTGCAATAGTATGGACTAAAACACACACAAGAGTAATATAGAGATAGGATGTGTATTGAACCCTCACCCTAAAACCAGAGCTTCCTCTATATTTTCTAAGCAAAAAGCTCTAATTTTTCTAACCCTTGAGCAAGGGAGAGGAGGGCTCCTCTTATAGAGGAGCCAATCTTGTAAACTTACAATGTAAGCTAACAAGAGGGGCATCCCTCCATACACGTGTATGGAGGGGAAGCAAATGCTAGCTAGTTGTTTCAAAATATCTCCAAAAGCAGCTGAACAGTAGTCGGCTGGCCAAAATTGTCATTTTGACAAAAATGACTGCCGACCGGCAACAAATAATGCCGACCGGCAACATACATTGATCATTGAAACATAGTTAAAAATACAAACATAGTTCAATAATTTTACAGATACAAAATAATTAATAACAAAATTGACCATTGAAACATAGTTAAAAATACAAAGATAGACCAGACCCATGAATCTAACATAGAAGAGAAATTTCAGAATGAAAGTATAGATTATAATACCAATATTTATTGAGATAAAAAGTGAAAATTAAGATAAAAATTTATATAGATAAACACATTTTCTTGTCTCCACATTGAGTTGAAAAATCTAGCAACTGTAATCTATGATAGAATTAACATTCACCTGTCCTGCTATGTAGCAATTCTCCTTCCTCATATCCTGAGTTGACTAGATATAAACTGCTATGTAGTAAGGCTGTGTTTGGGTCATGGAATTGGGGTAATGATTTGAAAATGGAAAGGAAAATATGAGGGAAACAGTGGAAAAAACACAACCTAATAGAAAAAAAACACAAAGTTGAAATAGCTTAAATAAATCAACCGACCCCCTGATTCAAAACTGATAACAAATATATGATATTACATTCAACAAACAACCCAAAGTACCCATCAAATAACAAATATATAGAGTCCCAAAAACATCCAAGAAAATGTTTCAGAATTGATTTTCCATTCAAACAAACAACCCAAACCACTTATATAAATGAGAAACACAAGCACAAGGCAGTAAAAAGTAGATACAATGACAAACACAAACGGATCAGAGAGCTCACCGAAGAATACCTAGATCAGAAACGGCACAGAGCTCGATTTGGCTAAGTTCATCGTCGTCAATCGGAGTAGGAAGAGACGATTAGAGAGAGATTTGATTACGAACGAGATCTAGGTATTCTTTGATGAGAAATGATGAAAGAGACGATGAGAGAGATTTGATTTTGAGAGATCTGATATGGTTTCTAGGAATTCAATCGGATTAGGCAAACAAATGGACCGGATCGGATTTATCCGAATCCGAACCGTTTTAAATTGGGTTATGCAGATTCGGATTAAACAGATTTTCAGATTCGGATATGTATAAATGGATCGGGTTAATCGGATCAGATTCAGATCGGATTCGGGTTATACCCGATCCGTTGACAGGTCTACCCGGAGTCGTCAAATTAATCAATATGCGGCATCTTAAACTGATTTGGCAATGTAACTGCAGAATCGGTATACTCGTCCTCTATATTCGGGATGGAGTTAACCCCTTGTGCTCTCTTGAATAACTTTTCTAGTTTATTGACCTTGAGTACAATTGGGTCAACCTCGAACTCGAACGGAGCCTCGATTTGATAAATATGGGTTTTAGAGGCTTGTGCTAGGATTGGCTCTGCTGGATTGCCCTGGTTTTCTTGAACATTGGCAGTATGAGCGGTGGCTTCGGGTGTTGGGATAACCGTGGTATATGCATGAGATGTAGAGGCTGTAGCCGACTATGGTTCCTGTTGTTATAGCTTGGTTATAAACTCGGCCTGACGGGCCGTGACCTTGGCCTGACGAGCCACATCTTGCTGTAGGGTCTCAACTGTCTGTTACAGATGGTGTATCAGTTCTTCTACACTAACTGGGGGATACTGTGCCATTGGGATAGGTGATTAATCTCGTGTTGGGCTAAAAGTAGAGGACCATTCCTAAACAAGACTGGACACAAGTGAGCTGAGGGATGACTACTGTAAAAATTGAACTAGTGAATTCTTCCTGATTCTCCTCCGTCTTGTAACCGGTGGGAGTGAGGTAAACACGAGATGTCTCTGAACAAGATCCCCGGCTTTACAAAGTCTTCTGACTCGGGTCTAGAGTACTTGGGGGATATCTGAACTTTCTAAAGCTATGGTTTTAAACTACCTAGCAAAAGAACTAAAGCAAAAGAATAGCAATTAGAAACCACACAGCACCTCAGCTAAGATGTTATCAACATAGGCATGATCAAAGCTGTAGGACTGTACTCCACACTGAATTTTGTCCCCAAAACAAATACCAAATTTGCAACTGCTATGCACATTCCTGTACAGTTTCATTGTAAAGCACATACCAATTAAGAGAGAGCCAAAACACCCCTATGAGGGGATAGGGTTACCCTATCCTTGTTTTTTCATAAACTAGGTTTCACTATTTCAATCAAGTAGTTTCACGCAATCCTATATTTTGGGTGAGCATCATGTCCTAGTTTGGAACAGCCTTTATGGCTTTTCTATATACAACTAGGCCAAATGGTTAAAAAGGGTGCCTTGGCAAGACTACCTGTAGAAACCCCATTTTTTACCGACCTTAAGACTCAGACTTCATTGATTGAGCACTCGGTGATTGCGCATGTTTGTGCTCGTTTCGAGTTTCTAAGGTTTTCGGCTGAGTGCCTTGCCTCCGGGCCTCTGAACTCTTTGTGTTTTGGCTCGGTTTGTGGACCAAGCTTTGTTGACCTTTCCTGGAGGGACACAGAAGTCTTGGAGACTACTTTTTGTGGTCGGAGACCACTTTTCCCTCTTGTAGGCTAGTTTTCGATTTTCGGAGCCTTCGGCCACGCGCCTTGTCTCGAGACTGCTTAACGTTCTCCTTTTGGCCTGGTTTTCGGACCACGCCTTGTTGCCTTGGTTTAGAGGGGCACAGAGGTCTTGGAGACCACTTTTTGTGGTTGAAGACCACTTTTGGTGCCCGTAGACTAGTTTTCAGGGCTTCCGGCTGCACGCCTCGCCCCCCGGACTCTTGTCTCGCATCCTTTTTGGTTTATTTTTTGCACAAACCTTGTTTTCCTTGCTTGGAATGTGGAATGAGGGTGGGAGACCAATTTCTCTCCCTGAAAACCACTTTTCTTCCTGCCAGCCAGTTTTCTAGTCAGCAAACTGGTCTTGGTGGTCTTTGGACCACCAAAAGTGGTCTCTCACCATGCCACCACCTTGCTTTCTTGGTGGAGACCACCTCTCCCCCCCTGCCGACCACTTTGTCTCCTTGGAGACCACTTCCACTGGTCGGCCGACCAGTGTAAGTAGCTGGCCGACCACTTTAAGTGGTCGGCAGCTTTCCTGTAGATTTTGCAGAGTCTGTGGATGCCAGCTGTGCTAGTTGAAGGGCACAGACTGTATCTTCCATACACGTGTATGGAGTATGGAGGGATTTAACCAAGCTTCTAGTTTCTCCAAGAAGCTTGAAGCTTAGAGTTCTATAAGAGGGAGGCTCTCCCTCCCTTCTCTAGGTTCAGAAAAACTCCATTAGAGCTATACATATATCTCCCTCTCTATATCCCTCTCTCTCTCTATATATATTAGTGCCTTAAAGTGTGTTGTTTCTTCACTTTTGCACTCCAACTCCTAGCCACACACCACCATCTCTGAGCTGAGATCCTTGGAGGTAGTATTTGTGTCATGTAAGCTGGTTTGGGGATGAGAAGGGTGCTGTTGTTGCAATGCTTCAAGGGTAATCCCCTTTCCCTTTTCCCTTTTTTTAGGCTTTGTTTTGGTTACTCTTTTAGCC
Organism: Camellia lanceoleosa; assembly: GCA_025200525.1. Classification (NCBI taxonomy): domain Eukaryota; kingdom Viridiplantae; phylum Streptophyta; class Magnoliopsida; order Ericales; family Theaceae; genus Camellia; species Camellia lanceoleosa. The sequence continues at coordinate 18,594,354 of CM045765.1, read as the reverse complement.
ATCTTTGCATGCTTATTTTGGCTTGACTCTCAACTGTAAAAAGTTTCATTTTCAAGTGTTTGTTATGATTGTTTAAGGCTTTGTTTGTGTTGGGGGTGGTCTACCCCCCTTGGTGCCTCATTTTGCCTTGTTTTGAGCTATCTTTTAAAGCCTTTGGGACCACTTCTTTTGGGCCTTCTCACCACTGAAACTCAAAGGAATTTCAGTGGTGGAAAGGGTGTTTTGAGATCCCAAATAGGAGAGGGTCATCCCCTCTCTTTGCATCTTAGTTGCTAGCCTTGTATGCCTCATGTTTGAGCATGTTTATCTAGCATATGTTGGCCCCATCTCAGCATATTTTTGGCCTTATTTTAGTATGGCATACCTCTGTTTTGGCTTGGTTTGGTCACCCTTTGCATGCTATTTACACTTGTAGTGTAATCCTCACAAACTAGCCTTGTATGCCTTATGTTTTAGCATGTCTTGGTATCCTATTTTGGCCATATATCAGCATGTTTTTGGTGTTGTTTTGCCATGCCTTAGCTCTATTTTGGTTTGGTTTGATAGCATCTTGCATGCTCCTTGCACTTGTAGTGCATTTCCATTCACTAGCTCAACATGCATCTTGGATTTGACCATCATTCTAGCATGTTTTGGGCTTAACTCCAGTAAGCTTTTGGCCATGTTTTTGCATGATTAAGCTCTATTTTAAGTGTTTTGGGTCATGCATGCCATGCTTTGTATAGCTATAGTGCATTCTAGCTCACTAGCTTTGAGTTTTCAATTTGCTAGAGTGCATTCCTTGGGCTACTTCCATGATTTGGCATCATTTGTATGTGATTTTAGTGCATGTAGTATGGCCACACACTCACATATTTCGCTCATTCAATGCATTAAAGGGTTTGCGCTTTATGCCTTAAACATGAGCCATTGTGTATGCCATCTTGCCTAGGCTTTTGGGCTACCATTTTAGTGTGTATTTGGTCCTATTTTGCCATGATATAGCTCTGATTTTTGTTGGTGAAGTCATCGCATGCTTGGTTTTGGTAGGTGTAGTGTAATCCTCCTTATTGGCCTAGCTTGCTCCATGTTTTGGCCCATCATGCTAGCTTATTTTGGCTTTGCTCCATGCATATTTTAGCATCATTTTGGCATGCTCTAGGACTTTTTTAGGTTGTATTGGCCATATGCTTCATGTATTGCATAGCTATAGTTCAAGTGCCTATGCTAGTTTCAAACTTTGAGCCTCCTAGCATGCTTCATTTGTGTCATGTGCATGATTTGGCATCACTTCACATGTTATTTCAGCACATTTAGTGTTGTCACACTTCCATGTTTGTCACTCCTTGAGCACTTTTGAGAGTTGTGCTCTTGTGCTTAGTTAATGAGCTATTGTATGTGCATGCATTGTCTTGCATTTCATGCCTTCATTTCAGCATTTTGGCCACTGTTTTGGGCATGACTGAGGTCTGTCCATATTCAGTTTAAGTCCATATAGCATGTTGTTGCATGCTTATTGCATTGCATGTTGTTGCATGGTTGTTGCATTCCATGATATTTGCATGCTTGTCGAAGTGCATTGTGTATGCATGCCTTGCATTGCATTGTGTTTGGATAGGGAGCTAATCCAAATATGAGAAATGAGGGATGTTTCATACTTGAAGTGATGAAACGTGCCTCAATTCTCGGTCGCCGATCCTCTGGATCATGCATGATAGAGTTTGAGGCTTTATGTGTTTTCTTTATGCATTCATTCACATTGATTGTGCAATCTTGGCTTCTCGGCCACCATGCATTGCGATGCTTGGTTGGTGGCTCGAGAGTCGGGAACTACACTCCCTTGAGCTTGAAAAATGATAGGGAGAGTGGTTGTGCACACATATATGGCTAATATATTGCCATGCCCCTTCTTACTCTCTGTTGCAACAAACTGGAAGTGTGCAGGATTTTCTGGTCGGCCGACCAGTAAAAGTGGCTGGCCGACCAGTTTTTCTGGTCTGCAGCACACTTGGCTGGTCTGCAGGTGGTTTACACCACCATAAAGTGGTCGGCCATGTCCCTGGAGGTGCCCATGATGAAAAAGAAGATATTTGGAGCTTTGTACAAAGCTCTAAGATCAATTGCAAACAGAAGCAAGTTGGGGCATTGCGATGGATTTCTGAACGAGGCGACCGAGCATGCATCCTTTATCATTCAAGGCAGAGCTGAGGTAGCCCACTTCATATAGTTTACATGTTTAGTTAGTTGCTAACTTAGTTAATTTTTTAATTAATTAAAGTTGTGTAATAATTAGTTGTAGCTAGTTATTCAATTTGTTCTGTAATAATTAGTTTAATTAGATTAGTTAGTTTAATTAGTTTAGATTAGCTAGTTAGCCTATTATTCGGACCCTCCGTTGAGAGGGCACAATGTTGTAAATAAGTGCGCGTGCGTGTGGTGCATGTCTTCCAACCCCCATTTCTTTCTCCCTTTTATTTACTAGCTTTCGATGGTTAGTTTTAGGGCATGTTTCAATTAGCATCCTTATGCTCGCATGTTTGCATCATTCATCTGTCTTGCATGCACCGGGCTCGACACATCATGATAACTGCATTGTATTTCAATACCAATTTGAATACATGTTATCTAGTCATATTTTTGCATGTGGTGCATTAGGCATTCTTAACAGAGCTAGGATCAAGCATTGATTATTAACTAGCTTCTTTTTTGGCTCGGAGTACTAGGTAAGTGTTTATGCTTTAGCATCCTTGCATGCGTGTAAGTGTTGCCATGTTTAGCACGCTTGCCATGAGGCTATGTGCTTAACTGCTATAACTGCTTGAATGCCTGTAGATGGAGGCTTGATTGCCTGAATTGGAACAACTCGATGATTGTGAGTTTTTAAGCCCATTTGAAGTGGCAAAATCATGTTTTCTTAAGCCCATTTGAGGGTGGCAAAACCGCGTCTTAGCCTACTTGCAAGTAGCACCTTCAAACCACTTTAAAAAACAAACATGAGTTGTTTTGTTCCAATCCGCGTGATTGAGTCTATACTTGTATGCTGTGCGCATCACATAGTAGATTAGCTAATTAGCCGGAATAAGAACACATGTGTTTTCAAAACAACATATGATGTTAGTAGAGGCCGATCTTTGATCGGGCGAGCGTGGGTGCTCATTTCAGGACCTTCCCCTCTCGTACCCAAGTTCCCAAGCTGAGGCAACTTTGGTGATGACGAACACGTGGCCTTAGGCACGAGTCAGGGTTTCTTAAATTTCCTAAAAGCAAAACATTTAGGTGGCGACTCTGAAATATGGCAAAGCAGTCCATGTTTGGCGCTTTTTTATTAAAATCGATTTTCCAAAACGATTTGCCGGATTTGGACTCTTTGGTGATTTATCAGTCTTACATTGCACTTTGTGCGATTAGATTCAGAACCGTGACATGAGTCCGAACTGTAGTAGCTAAGAACAATGATTTGCGCCCTCGCGCACGAAGTGGAGTTTTGGGCAGTCTACACTACCTAATATACCTCTCACACCTAACATCGTGAAGTGAAAGAAGGATCAAACGGTACAACGGTAGTCTAGATCCAAGGGTTGTGTTCCGATCATGGCAGAGCCCACGACCGGTCAACCTTTTGGCAAGCTTTTAGGCAAGTCTCCGGCAAACCGTCTAGGAATAGCAGATGACAAACACAGTGACTTAAGCGCACCAATGCAAATGCAAAGCAAAAAACATATAAATGTAGATAAAGTATCACATCATGAAGTTCAAGTCAAGTTCTCTAAATTCTCCCGCAGAGTCGCCAGAAATTGTAGCTTGACTTTTTGTGCTCCTTTCGAATATGACTAACCCTACAGTTCGGACTCTCGTGGTTCTGAATCTGATCTCACAAGTGCAATGTGAAATAGATAAACACCAAAGAATCCAAATTTGGAAAATTGATGTTGAATAAAAAAAATGCCAAAAATAGACTGCTTTGCTAGATACAGAGTCACCACCTAAATATTTTTAGGAAATTTAGGAAACCCATGACTCATGCCAAAGGTCACGTGTCCGTCATCACCAAGATTGTCTCAGCTTGAGAACTTAGGTACAAAAGGAGAAGTCATGAATTGTGCATCCCACTTGCCCGATCAAAGATCGGCCTCTACTAATCATGATGCGATTCTTATTTACATTATATGCTCTTGTTCCGATTATTAGACTAACATTACTATGTGTTGCATACAAGTATAGACTAGTTTGTAAAAATTGGAACACTTATGATTTCATGTTTGTTTTTGAAAATTGTTTCGAATATGTACCACTTGAAAAAGTGATCGCATATGTACATTACTCAAATTTTTCTAATTCAAGCAATTAGCCTTCATCCACAGGCATTCAAGTAAGTATATCAATTAAGCACTTAGCCTCATGGTAATCATGCTAAACATGGCAACAATCACACTCATGCAATATGCTAAAGTACAAAAATGCTAAACTAGTACTCCGAGGCCTGCCAAAAGAAACAAAAGAGTTAGAAAAAATGCATGATCCTACGGATGCAAAATGACTAACGCAACACATGCAGCATGTAACTAATAGGCTCGGCTACTAATTATGACATGTAAACCAATTTGATAGCATGCGGTTTAAATACGTATTCAACAAAGTATATAAACTACTATGCTTTGTTAGAATGATGAACCGAGTCTCGATTCATGCAAGACAAGTGAATGCAAATCATGGAGTATGCTAAATGAAACATGATATTTTATTCTACTCATTATAAGCGAGTAAATAAAATGGAGAAAGATGTAGGGGTTGGAAGAAATACACACTTATTACAAATTTGGCCCTCGCACAAGAGGGTTTGAATGAATGAGCTAGCTAAGCTAATTACCTATTTAACTAACTATTACAAACCAAATTAAGCAAATTAACTACACTAGCTAATTAACTAATTATTATAACAACAAATTTAACTAACTATTTTAGCTAATTAAATAAGTACAACACAAAACTAACTAGCTATTCTAACTAATTAGTTACAAACTCGCTACTTAAGCATAACATGCTAATACTACAATATCAATTCATGAATCTCGAGAATCGAGGGATGGCTCATGCATGGATGTAGATTTCCACCCGATAATGCTCTTCGTTTTGCTACTGGAATGCCTCTGTTGCACAATTAGAACATTGCACTATTTTTCACCTCAGCTTCTGCTTCGTTGGAAAAATGACACTACCGACTGCGAAAAAGTGGTCGGCAACCTAGAAGTAGTGGCTGGCCACCCACTAAAAGTGGCTTGCCAGCCACTGATGTTGGTTCTCTCCTACAGCAACAGAAGACAAACAGAGCACAAACCAGAGCATTTTCAAGGGATGTTTGTCCACCTTGCCTCTCCATATCAGCAAACAGGTCAAAGGAGGGGTAGGCTTTGATTCGTAAGCCATCAATCGACGAATTTCATTGTGTGATGACTTATGAATCAAGGGACACAATTTCAATAAATGGTAAGGAAAAACCAACAATAAAAAACTCCCTCCCTGTCATTGATTGATCAAGAGAAGTGGTTGACCTTGGAAACTTGGACCATTTCATCACTAACAAGTATGAAATAAGCCAAGTCTCCATGTGTTCAATTAACGTCCGATTGAACACCAAAGCATTTTATTATCTTACTTCATCTTAGTCCAAGTTTATTACTTCATTTTAATTACCTTCCATTCATTAACCAATTAAGTCCAATAATGAGCTTTAAGTTCACTAATGGAGAGAAGTACCAAACCAAGTGTTGTTTTAGGCATGAGAGAAGTGTCATGTTGTTTGTAATGAACCCCCAAAGGGATTAAATCATTAAGCACAACAACCTCAATCTCAAGCTTAAACAAACAATCGGTTTGAAACCACCCTCAAAGAAAATGAAAAACCAAGAAATGGAGGAGGTTGCAAAGATGATTAGAGGTGATCACAAGTATGGAAATCTTGAAATAAATGCTATCAACTCGAATAAGTTGGTGTCTAATGCCTAAAACACCAATCCTATGAGGACCATTACACTACAAGCATACTATACAAAGCATGAATGAAGCCAACACATAAAAATAGCCCTAAAACAGTCCTAAATTAGTCCAAAAAAGTGCTGAAATTAAGACAAAAACAACTACAACAACTAGCTAAAATATTGAGGAATTAAAACTAGCACACAAGCACAAGAAGAGGAGGCAACCCTTTCACTTTTGGGACTTCAAAACATGATTTTGGCCTTTGAAAAACCTCTGAAAATCAGTGATAAGAAGCTCAAAAAAAGTTGATGAAAAGGTGGAAAACACAAGGGCAAAGGCCTTAGAAGCAAGGTTTAAAGAAGGGTTATCAACCCCTCTACCTTTAATGGTCTTAAACCACAAGTTTCAGCCCAAAAACACAAGTAATAAACAGCACAAAAAAAGAAAGAAATGATAGAAAACAAGTAGTGTAAAGATGGTACAAAAAGCACTAGAAAGTATACCTCTTAAAGATGAATGAATCCTTAAGTTACAAACCACCAATTTCACACTCTCAAATGCCTCAAGAGCTAAAATTCAGGCTCAAATCACCTCAGCAAGGAACTCTCTAGGTTTGGTTTAGAGTGTTTAAGCAAAGGCTATTTAAGTTGCAAGAGAGAGAGAGAGAGAGAGAGACAGAATTACAGAGAGAAAGAATTTTGCTCTTCCAAAAATATTTTCTCACTCCTCAATTTTTCCAACCTTGGCAACAAAAGAGACGGTCATCTATACATAGAAAACCATGTGTCTATCTAAAAAATATCTGTATACAGACAGTTGGAATGGTGCATGCACATGGGGAGACAGCCGGCAGAAAATATTTGATTTTTTGCACTAGCGGGCAGCAGGCCACATTAGTGGGCGGCAAGCCACACTAGTGGATGGCAGGTCCCTGGAGGCACAGGCTTGAAAAACCATTGTTTTGGTCCAAAACAAGGCACAAGGTTTGTAGGTTAAACACTGAGGTTTCCTGCTGCGGAAGTCAAGCATTCGACAAGCATACACATTCATCATTAAGTGATTAATCAGTGGCGTCCAAGTCTTAAAGGCTGTCAAAAATTGGGTGTCTATAGTAACCCAATTTCAAAGTGGCAAAAAGAGAACTTGACTGCATTGTTATATTTTAGTTTATAAATTTGCATGTGATTCACATGTTCATTTTTTTGTTACTTTTACTAAATGGATGGCTGTTATTTTTCACTGGTCATGAGTTTAAGGGGTGTCCCTATCATGTATAGTTTAGGGTGTGAGTTAAGGGGGATCTATTAAACGTTTCCTATATTTTTTTAAGTTGTGTTAGTTTTATCAACATTGGATGCACTGGTGAGTTCTTGACGCATGCATAGTGAATGGGATTACAGGGAGTCCGAGGACAACATCATATGTTGACCAAATCTAGCACTGCAATGCAAGTACTAAACTCATTTGAAAGAATTAATTCAATGTAGAGCTTAACTTTGTAACTCTGCTTCCTAGGCCTCTGGCAGTGGCATGCTTTTTTTAACCCAAGTGCATTCTAAGAGCTTTAAAAAGTTTTTTAATCTTTTCCCAAACTGGTAGAATGAAATGAATTCTAGGCTCCATTTCTCTTGCTAAGAAATAATTGGCTTGCCCATCCTTGTAAAGCTTATTTTAAACCTCTTTAGATTTGGGAAGATATAAACCAAACCAAACCAAACCAAACTAAACCGTAAGTTCCATCAAATACATGAATCTTTCTTCTCCACTCAACTCTATCAAAGGCAGATTGGGGAAGATATACATGAGAAATATTAAATTATCTTTCTACAGATCAAAGTATTCATTCTAAATCATGCATGTGGAAAGTAGACCTTATTTGCCCCTAGTTGCTTTTATAGTAAAATAGTTTCATTGCTAGGTTGAGATATAAAGTGTACCTATGTTGGTTTCCAGGTTAAGGCTCTTTATGTGAAGAACATACCCGAGAACATTCCTACTGAACAAGCGAAGCAACTATTTCAACACCATGGTGAAGTTTCAAAAGTTGTTATGCCACCTGCCAAATCTGGTGGTAAATGAAATTTTGGATTCATCCATTATGCAGAAAGGTCAAGTGCATTGAAGGCAGTCAAAGATGCAGAGGAATATGAAATTGATGGTAGTTTTCTTGCATATTATTTGATTCAATTACCTAAAGCAAGTAAAGGCTGTAGAATATTGACATTGAAATGATGAGTAAAAGATATGTATGTCAATTATTTGTTGTGGTAATGACTGCATTAGTCTTTTTATTTATTTATTTATTCTGATGTTGTCATGCCCTGAATATAAAATGTTGGAATGGTAAATTTTAGGTTAAATTATTCTGACCTCCCTTGGTGTTTAGAGAAAATATAGTAAGTCTCATAATTGTCATGACTACACCAACCTCCCTTTTAGTAAAGGGACTTGAACTAATGCAGATGGTGTGAAACACAAACAGAAACAACATAAAATACATATAAACTTTTAACTTTTAAGTTGTCTATTGCTTTTGTTTCTAAAATCCTTTTGTCCGGGAAAATGATATGAGCAATGGTTGCATACTGCAGGTCAGGAATTGGAAGTTTGTCTTGCTAAGCCTCAAAGTGATAAGAAGTTTGATTGGACTAATCCATACATTTCCGACCCCTGTCCAAATTACATTCCCCATCCTGGCTATGGCAGCTTTCTTGGAAATCCATATGGCTCTTTAGGGGCCAGATATGGTGCTGCCACCGGGTTTCAACAGGTATATTGGTGGACTGGTATCAATTTTCATCTCCCTTTATGTAATTTATTTTATCAACTTTCATCTCATTCACTTGCACCCTTGAATAACCTATGATATACGGTAGGGGACCAATGCTGGAAGGGATACATATGGTACCAATGGTTCTTCCAAATGGTCAAATTGGCTATGTTCTATTAGTTTTTTTTTTTTTTTTTTTTTTCAATTGTAAGAGACTTGACAACTGAGAAATTCTTGTTGGTTTTGCTGACTTCCAAATTGTACAGGCAGTAGCCTAGAGTATAGATGCCGCTTTCACGGCCTCGTAGAAATGATCGGAGCAACAGCTCAAGCGAAACTAGCGGTGGCAATGCTAATGACAACCGTAGCAGACGCTATAGACCCTACTAGAGTTTGACAATGAGTGACATATGCAGTTAGATAGGTAGGTGGTTTTTCCTTGGAGACCGTTTCATCCAAATCAAAAGGAATATGAGAATAGGATTAATTGAGAACAATGTTGATGAGAGGCATTTTATACTTTTGTAAACCTACTTCAGTGCTGGATAGAGATAATTTATGTTTGAATTTCTCTAGTATCAAATGTTTTTTGAACTGGGAATCTCAAGTTTTGCCATCAGATTCGCCATTGTTGCTTCACAGATGTGGTCAAGAAGATAAGGCAAAAGGGTTCTAATGAAACCCTCTAGCTTTTGGGAATTGATTGAATATAATGGATCAGATATGAATTATTCAATTAGTAATGTATACAGAATATTTTTTTTTTAAATGTTTAGGATTGAGAGTATGATTATTATATTTATCATCTATATAATAAGGTAGAACGGATTTTGAAAATATGTTAGAGACAATTGTCCTACTAGGACATTTCAATGGTCATGATTCACTTGTGTATTTACATAGACGGATGAGATTACCCCCTTTAAATATATATCAATTTATTTCCCACCCAAATACTAAACTTTCTACTCACCCACGTCTATCTCGATTCTATTTTCAACGATTCTATCTTCAAGACCACTATGTTATTCTATCTTTATCTCCTCCCTTCTTTGTTCTCACCCACCCCATTCCCTCTTTATCTCTCTTTCCCTCCATGTTCTTCTTTTTCCATACCCTCACTGCCGAAACTGCTGCTCTCCAGGTAATTGTATAGATCTTATAAAGATTATATGTCCTGTTCTTTTGTATTTCTTCTCTTTCATTTGTTGGTTTCATTGGTCTCAAGTTTGATTTGCAGTACCTTGAAGCATTAGGGTTAATTTTCAGGTGAGATTCTAAGTTCTCTCTCTCTCTCTCGAATTTGTAACAAATCTATTATTCAGAGAAGAACAGTGCATTTGGATTTGTGGACCGATTTGGAGGTTTTTTTCTTTCTTCTGTAAATTGTAAGTGATTTCATTCTCTCTATTTATTTTTTTATTTAGTAGTTGTTTATAAAATTTTGCAGTACATAAATTTCTGGTGGATGTGATCTATATATATATATCTCTGCAAATGTGTGTGTATATGTATGAGGAATTTGGAGATCCTAGAGGAGAGAAAGAAGAAGAAAAATTGGTGATTGATCTGTATCTATATATATAGATATATATCTCTGCAAATGTGTGTGCATATGTATGAGGAATTTGGGGATCCTAGAGAAGAGAAAGAAGAAGAAAAATGAAAACCATGTGTCTCTGGAAATGTGTATATAGATATGTATATATCAGTCGATCTATGTATTGAAGAGAAGTGAATTACAGAGTTGGGAAGAGAAAAGCAGACGAGATCTTGATCACAGTTGAACGTTTCAAATCTAGGACCAATTTGAAGGCTTCCCTGTGTTTGAGTTTGTGTTTGATTTCACAAATCTGACAGAAAAGTAAACAAATTAAAATATGGGACCAATTTGAATCTCCCTGTGTTTGAGTTTTAAATCTCCTTGTGTTTGAGTTTTATTATTCTCAAATCATTTATCTCCCTATGTTTGAGTTTTATTATTCTCAAATCATTTATCTCCCTGTGTTTGAGTTTTAACACAGGGAGATAACACAAAAAATTGTTTAAGTAAAATGACATCAGCCTTCATTTTATCTCCATGAGCTAATGTTTATATAGTATGGAATAATATATATTAAAAGTGTGGAATAAGCTTACTATAATGTTTATATAGTAAAATTTTTTGTGTTATCTAATATTTTACTTCATCATATTTACTATATAAACATTAGTTTCATCCTATTTCTAATAATGAATAATGAGAATAATAAAATGAAGGCTAGGAGATAACACAGGGAGATAACCAGTTTGTGTTTTTCTCATGGACTAAATTATTTATTTCCTAACATTATTATATTAAATCTCCTTGTGTTTGAGTTTTATTATTCTCAAATCTGGGACCAATTTGAATGGATATTACCATTTTGTGAGGAGATTTTTGGAATCTGTCTATTAAAAATGGACTAAAGTGAATAGTGATACTGTGTTGTGCATGTTTGAATTAATGCTCCATAAGATTCAGATCAAGTCTTTGACCTGTTCGACTAGAGGGAGCTAACTCTACCATTAGTGTAAATCTCTATCCTATCTACATGAATGTATATATATTTTGCCGTATTGATTATGCCAGTTAGAAGAGAGTTTAATAATATACGCATATATGGTTAGCTTTTTTAAAAAAAAAAATTTCTTAACAGACGAAACGTATGCATATGGTTTGCTATGTGAAATCTGAAGTTGATTTTCTTAGAGAAATTGTTTATTTTTTACTATTGTATCAATAAAAATTAATTTTACGTTATTTACAATTTATTGGTAATTGGTAAGTTGTGGTGAGTTCCATTTATTTAGGATTTAGCTTTACTCTTAGAACTGGACTACTACAAACTTTGATGAGATATTTATGTCATGGATGATATGAGAAAATGGCCTCGTTTGGGAAGTGGCTATTTTAGAGGCTTTTTGGCTATTTTAGTAAGCTATTTTAGTTTTTGTTTTTGTTTTTGGGAAGATGAGATGGATTTTTATTTGAGTTGTTATATTGAAAAGTGTGTTGAAATGATGTTTGAATTTAAAATGACTAATTTGTCCCTAATATTATAATTTTTTAAATTGATGTAAAGGCGCAAAATTGTAATTTCCCAAGTGATGTAACAATTTGACACTTTGACAGTGTAAGCTGTGCCTACACTATCACAGCAGCTGAGACTATTTTTTTTTTTTTTTAATAAAAAGGGGTGAATAGTGGGGCTTTTTGGCTTATTTTTCATTTGAGGCTATAATAGCCTCCAATTGCTCTTCCCAAACAGCGCCAATGGTGATTACATTTTTGTATTGTATTAACCTTTTTAATATGAATGGCTATTTATGGTTTAATCTATCACCATTTTGGATCAACATGTACACCTTATTCTCCTTTGTTTGCTAAATGCTTGATGAATTGCTTCACAGGAGAGGTCCTCTCTTTTATCATTTCTTTATTTGCTACTTAGATATTTTCAACAGATAAGAGAGAAAGAGAGTAAGATAGATTTGAGGCCTCTTTTTTTTTTTTTTTTATAAAAGAAAAAAAAAGATTTGAGCTCATATATGTGTTCAAGGCTCAAATTCGAACAAATTCCTTCTCTTTTTTTATTTTTATTTTTAGTTGTTGTTGTTGAATTCTTCCCAATCCACTGTGTGAGTTGGAGGCTTTGTGAGTTTGTTGTGCACACGACAGAGAACAAAAGATGAAATCTCAAATTTATGATCTCCACAGATCAAATCCCAATAAAATCCAAGTTTTTCATTACCCAAAACATGATCAAGTTTCGAGCATAGCAAGCATGAAACTTGCAATTTGCAATAACAAGCAAATTTTGTGACCAAGTATGAGAAAATTGCATCAATAAACAACATACAGATTAGTAACCACTCAAGGACAGCTGATGCCAAAGCCATGGTAAATCTGAGTAAAAAATTGTGTGATTTAACAGATGAAATCCCTTTAGCAGCCATTCCCAAGCATAATTAAATAAACACCAACACAAAGTCAACTCCAATCTTCCTACAATGAAATCAATAATTCAGCACTATCAGCATCAATAGACAGGCAATAAGTTAAAATAAAGACTGAACAAAAAATGAAAGAAACCATAACAATACATTGAAAATAAAAGCCAACTGGGGACAAGCAAACAATTTAACACAAACGTCAATTCAGAATTTTGATCAAAATATTTTAGCAACTAAAGGATCCCCACAGTGTGCCGTAAGTTTGAAGTTTTTGGAATATTGCTTTTACTCCACTTCTTTCCTTTCACTTGGCATCATTGTTTTAGGCAGTTGTATTTGACTCTATCTCTGTTCTTTCGTATTTATTGGTTTCTTGCAGTAGATACCTTGGGAACACATGAAGTGGAGCAAAAAAGTGTCACACTGCTGTGCATTTTAATTTTAATTTCTTTTAAATTGTAGAATACTAGCTGGTGTGCATTATTTGATATTTGTTAATTTATTTTTTTTATATTTAATTTGTTTGGAATTGTAGAGTGTAGTCTATTAAATATATTTTTATAATTACATTTTAATCTTAAATTTAAATAGTGTTACGATTACAATTATATTATAATCCTAACATTATTTACACTGTGCTTTCAGATACGAACATACGCTAGTACTAATATAAAGCATAATTCTTTTTTCAATAATGGTAAGGTGATATTATCTGATGCGGCGCTTTACATACTATTGATCAATAGTTTCCAAACATGATTACCAAATGCAGTCATGTAGTAGTGATACACTTTTACCATGTTGCCATGTGTTAATTTTAGATATTTTTTAACTTTTGTAATTTTTTATTTAAGAGATTTGTTAGTTTAAGTGTTTTAAATGATGGTAAATTTTTTTTCCTAAAAATATATTTTATTAAAAAAATCATTTTAAATTACATTAATAAATATTTATAGAGCAGCAGATAATAAAATCATATTTTAAATATTGTTAAATATCTTTACATTTTCAATGAATGCATTTTACCCCCCCTCTCTCTCTCTCTCTCCAATTAATACCCCTACATCCACATATGGCCACAGTAAATTAGGTTTCAAAGTGAAATTAATAGACCTCATCTTCAATCAATAATGCTATGGGATTATATTTATATATTGTATTTTATTTATCATTTCATATATTACTATTGTATTAATTTTATGAATTTTAGAATTCATTTTTGCTACTATTGTAGTGATGATATATCACTTAATAAATAAAACATAATACATAAATGTTATCATTATGACATAATTATTTCAACCATCTTTTAATGATTGTCAATTTTGAAAAGACAAGACACTATAACGCTATTAATTTTTAGACTAGAGTGAATGCATTTAATAGAAGAAAAACACTGATAATTTTTTTAAAAAAAAAAGTAGCATTACACAAACTAACAAAATTTATAAATTTATTTATTTATTTATTTATTTTTTAAAGAGAGTTGTATTTAGTCTACTATTGTGACTTGTGCACAATTTAAATTATTTATTTTAAAATGTTTTTATATATAGATCATCAATGAAAAATACATATAGTGACATTCATAATTATATAATTTTATCATGCCTTACTAAAAACAATGGATTAGATTGTCGGAGTGAGATGTGTCTCACAAACTCGAACAATATTTTTCAAACCACAATTGAAGACAACCCTCTCGCGTGTTAGGGAAAATCGATGATTCCCCACAAGTAAATCAATCAATGGGAATAAAAACTAATGCGGAAAAATTAAATCAAAGACAACACAAGAATTTTTACGTGGTTCCCTCAATGTGAGGTACGTCCACGGGATCGAAATCCGATTCCACTATCAACCAAATAAGTTCCAAACGATTACAAACGAGACACTAATGGTCTCACAAAACCACCCTTAGGTGAATTCCAAATAATCACAGATAAACAAGAGGAAAGACCTCACCAAATAGATGAACCAAAATCTTCAGAATCAGAGTTGAAGAAGATCCAAAATAACGAACCAAATCACACGCACAATGGCTACCCAAATCAACCCACTTTCTTGAACTCAAGCACAGCGAGTAAGAACCAACAAATCACCAAAGATCTAATTCTTGTTTGACCAAGTCAAACAAGAGCAACAAAACAACACCAAATTCATTAACCCAGCAAGCACACCAATTGATTAAAGATGTATCACGGCTGCTGCCACCGCCCCTCTTGATTTGGAAAAACAACACACCACAAAATATTGTAAAACTAGGGTTTTGTAATCAAACCCTAATTGTATCCAAATTGGGTTGGGCCTCCACAAATATAATATATAAAAATATATTATACTAAACCAAGCCCAATTAAAACTCTTTTTCCAAACCCATTGGGTCCCACACTCCAATAAGGAGGTATACCCAACAATTCTCCCCCTACCGACTTAGGTGGAGATATCAACCAAACCCGCCAAAGTTCGACACTTCAAATGTTTATCCTTCGACAAAGTCTTAGTCAACATATCTGAAATATTATCATCCGTGTGAACCTTTTCGAGTTGTAACAATTTCGAATCTAACACATCACGAATCCAATGGTATCTCACATCAATGTGTTTCGATCTCGAATGAAAGGTAGAATTTTTACTCAAGTGAATAGCACTTTGACTATCACAATAAAGCACGTACCTTTCTTGCTTCAAACCCAACTCTTGCAAAAATTTCTTCAACCATAACTCTTCTTTGCAAGCTTCTGTAATGGCAATAAATTCAGCTTCGGTAGTTGAGAGAGCAACACATTTTTGTAATTTAGATTGCCATGCCACAGCTCCCCCTGCAAAAGTCATCAAATACCCCGAAGTAGATTTCCTAGAATCAACATCACCAGCCATGTCAGAATCTGTGAACCCATCAAGCATCGGTTTACCATCCCCAAAACACAAACACACCTTCGAAGTCCCTCGAAGATATCTTAGAATCCATTTTACCGCTGCCCAATGTTCTTTACCGGGATTAGAGAAAAAACGACTCACCACACCAACGGCGTGAGCAATATCCGGCCTTGTACAAACCATGGCGTACATCAAAGAACCAACTGCTGAAGCATAAGGAACTTTCAACATCTCTTCTTTGTCTTTCTCACTTGTAGGACATTGATTCGAACTAAGCTTGAAGTGACCCATAGTGGACAACCAACCGGTTTTGCTTTATCCATGTTGAACCTCTCAAGAACTTTCTCAATGTAGCTCTCTTGAGACAACCAAATCAGTCTCTCTTTGCGATCACGAACAATTTTCATACCAAGTATTTGCTTTGCCGGTCCCAAATCTTTCATAGCAAAGGACTTGCTCAACTCCAACTTCAACTTGTTAATCATGGTAGAATCTTGACCCACAATTAACATGTCATCAACATAAAGCAAAAGAATAATAAATTTACCATCTGGAAAATTTTTCACAAACACACAATGGTCCGAAGTGGTTTTAGAAAAACCATTATTCATCATGAAAGAGTCAAATTTTTTGTACCATTGCCGCGGAGCTTGCTTGAGGCCATACAAACTTTTCTTCAATTTGCAAACAAATTTCTCTTTCCCTTTCTCCACAAAACCTTCCGGTTGTTCCATGTAAATTTCTTCTTCAAGATCACCGTGAAGAAATGCGGTCTTCACATCAAGTTGCTCAACTTCAAGGTTCATACTTGCAGCCATGCCAAGTACAACCCGAATAGAAGACATCTTCACAACCGGCGAGAAAATCTCATCAAAGTCAATGCCTTTCTTTTGCCCAAAGCCTTTCACAACAAGACGCGCTTTGTACCTCAGATTCTTCTTATCATTCTTCAATTTGAAGACCCACTTATTTTTCAGAATTTTCCTCCCCTTAGGCAATTTCACTAAATCATAAGTATGATTTTCAAGTAAGGAGTTCATCTCCTCTTCCATGGCCTTTTTCCAATCACCTTTCTTTACATGCTCAATTGCTTCTTGGTAGCTCTCCGGCTCCCCTTGATCAGAAATCAACACAAATTCATTGGGAGGATACTTTCTTGAAGGTTGTCGGTCCCTTGTAGATTTTCTCAACTCAAGTTGTGGTGGCGGTTCTTGAGTTGGATGCTCTTCTTCAATTTCTGGCTCAACTTCATTAGGATTAGCATCATCCTCTACATCTTCAATAGGTGGTTGCACATCTCCCCCATTTTCATCATCAACTGGAGATGAAGGAGATGGATCCATGTCAATGAGATCACTAGTTTTTGGCTCCGGTTGATCACCTTTACCAAAGTCTTCAATTGTTTGGTCTTCAAGAAACACAACATCACGGCTTCGAATAACTTTCTTGTCGACCGGATCCTATAATCTATACCCGAATTCATCACGCCTATAGCCAAGAAAAATACATTGTATTGACTTACTATCAAGCTTGGACCTCTCATCCTTTGGAATGTGAACAAAAGCTCGGCAACCAAACACTCTCAAGTGCTCATAAGACACATCTTTGCCAGTCCAAACTCTTTCAGGAACATCACCATTCAAAGGATAGCAAGGAGATAAATTGATCAAGTCAACCGCTGTACTCATTGCCTCACCCCAAAAGGGTCTTAGCAATTTAGCTTGTGAAAGCAAACACCTTGTTCTTTCCACAATGGTGCGGTTCATCCTCTCGGCAACGCCATTTTGTTGAGGAGTCTTCTTAACTGTCTTTTGATGCCGAATACCTTAGCTGCGACAATACTCATCAAATGGCCTAATGTATTCACCACCATTATGCGTTCGATGCACTTCAATTTACGCCTGTTTCTCTTTCAACCATGGCCTGAAAATGCTTAAATACTTCTAGAACTTAATCTTTAGTTTTTAGTAGATAAGCCCAAACTTTCCTTGAATAATCATCAATGAAAGTAACAAAATAAAGTGCACCACCATGTGTTCTAACTTTTAAAGGACCACAAACATCCGAATGAATCAACTCCAAAACCTTTTCTTTTCTAAAAGCAACATTTTTATGAAAAGAAACTCTATGTTGTTTACCCGCCAAACAATGAACACAAGTTTTAAGATGTGTACCTTTCAAACCGGGTAGAAGCTCTTTCTTGAATAATACTTGCAGCCCCTTTTCACTCATGTGGCCAAGCCGCTTGTGCCACAATTCGGTAGAAGTATCATCTTCAAGTGCATTGACAACACCTTTACAAATTTTTCCTTGCATCGAATAAAGAGTATGAGTCTTCTTGCACTTAGCCACCACCAAAGAACCTTTTGTGAGCTTCCATATTCCATCACCAAATTTGTTGTTGAAGCCTTCATCATCTAGCTTCCCAGTAGAGATCAAATTAAGACGAATGTCGGGAACATGCCTCACATCTTTAAGCAATAACTTGCAGCCCAAATTTGTTTCCAAGCAAACATCACCCATGCCGATAATCTTGGACAAATCTTCATTACCCATTCGAACAGAACCATAATCTCCTGCAGTGTAGGTAGTGAAGAAATCAACTCGAGAAGTCACATGAAAAGAAGCACCAGAATCAATCACCCAATGACTCTCTTGGCCCACAAAATTGATACAATCATCTTCACAAACAACCATGATATCATCGGTAATGCTTCTTGTTGTGTCTTCTTGCTTCTTATCTACACTTTTGTCACGCCTTTTCTCTTTATTCTTGAGCTTTCGGCATTCTCGCTTCATGTGCCCTTTCTCATGGCAATAATAACACTCAACATCTTTCTTTGAAAAAGAACTATCTCTTGACTTGTCACGGCTTTGATCACGGCCATGAGGAGTCTTACTCCTCCCCCTTGTTTTACTTCGACCTCTCACAACAAATGCTTCCGAATGAGAGGTACCGACTGATTTTCTTCTAGTTTCTTCATTCAATAAGCTACTAGTGACTTGACCCATAGTGACAACTCCATCGGGCGCCGAATTACTAACTGTCACAACCAAAGTCTCCCAACTTTCGGGTAAGGAACTAAGTAGCATCAAAGCCTGCAATTCATCATCAAAAATAATTTTCATAGAAGCAAGTTGGTTAACAATACTCTTTATTTCATTCAGATGTTCCGGAATAGGGCTGCCCTCTTTATATTTTAAATTAACCAACTTACGAAACAGAAAGGCTTTATTTGTGGCCGATTTTCTATCATAAAGACTCTCTAATTTTTTCCATAAATCATGTGCCGAAGTTTCAGTAGCAACATGATGAAATACTGCTCATCAATCCATTGACGGATAACACCAACGGCTTTTCGATTAAGCCTCTTCCACTCATCATCTTTCATATCAGCAGGTTTGCCACTATCACCCTCAATGGGTCCATACAAGTCTTTACAAAATAATAGGTCCTCCATTTTAGTTTTCCAAGTTACCCAATTGCTTCCATTGAAGCTAGACATACGACCCACATTCCCCTCCATTGATTTACACAAATAAATAAATCCAAATAAACCGTATGCTCTGATACCAGTTGTTAGGGAAAATCGATGATTCCCCACAAGTAAATCAATCAATGGGAATAAAAACTAATGCGGAAAAATTAAATCAAAGACAACACAAGAATTTTTACGTGGTTCCCTCAATGTGAGAATGCGTCACGGGATCGAAATCCGATTCCACTATCAACCAAATAAGTTCCAAACGATTACAAACGAGACACTAATGGTCTCACAAAACCACCCTTAGGTGAATTCCAAATAATCACAGATAAACAAGAGGAAAGACCTCACCAAATAGATGAACCAAAATCTTCAGAATCAGAGTTGAAGAAGATCCAAAATAACGAACCAAATCACACGCACAATGGCTACCCAAATCAACCCACTTTCTTGAACTCAAGCACAGCGAGTAAGAACCAACAAATCACCAAAGATCTAATTCTTGTTTGACCAAGTCAAACAAGAGCAACAAAACAACACCAAATTCATTAACCCAGCAAGCACACCAATTGATTAAAGATGTATCACGGCTGCTGCCACCGCCCCTCTTGATTTGGAAAAACAACACACCACAAAATATTGTAAAATTAGAGTTTTGTAATCAAACCCTAATTGTATTTAAATTGGGTTGGGCCTCCACAAATATAATATATAAAAATATATTATACTAAACCAAGCCCAATTAAAACTCTTTTTCCAAACCCATTGGGTCCCACACTCCAATAAGGAGGTATACCCAACAAGCGTTGTTGTTGTTGTTTTTTTTTTTTTTTTTTTAATTACGGGACGAAATCTGACAACCAATTGCTGGCTCTAAATAACCCGCTCAGCAAGAATCTCAATTCTTCCATAACGTAGTGGGGCGGGGTTGTGCGCAAGCCAAGTGACGTAGGGACACGAGTATTTCGTGTGATTCTCTTCCAATTGGTTGGACCTTAGGTATGATGATTTACCATCTCCATCTCAATCTCAATCTCAATCAATATCTACACCTGAATGTGCTGCTATTTCAACAAGGGAAATTGCTAATTTAACCTAGCAGGTGGTGGTGATTTTATATATAGTAATGAAATTTTAAAATTTAAAAGAAAAGTCATTATAATAATATATGAAATGAAAATTGTCATATCTAGTTGATAGTATAAAGTTATATATATTTATATACCATTATTATTATTCAAATTGTTGATATATTGGCCTCGTTTGGAAACTTAGTTATTTTAGTAAGCTATTTTATGTTTTGATTATTTTAGTAGGTTAAAATTTTTTTGTGTTTAGAAATAATGTTAAATTTTTTTCTAATTGAATGTGATATTTGTGAGAGAAAAAATAATAATTATAGATTTGACATGCTAATTTATCTTATTAATTATTTTAACTTATTTTATTATTTTATAAATTTTAATCATAAAAAATTTGAATTTAACTTCCCAAAAACCGCCATTAGTGGTAGACATTCAAGTTGGTTTTTGTGATGGTCACCCTGCGTGACAATTGTTCGTTTTGGGTCATGGTCATAGTCTTACTACACCACGTCACTTCATACAATCAATTTTTAATCAATTTAAATCGAACACGTTAGCTTAGTTGGATTTGAATTTGAGTGGATTGATTAAGAAGTCTAAAAAGGGTTTAGAAAATTACAAGTCCGGATTTTGAATTGATTGATTGCATAATTGAAATTACTAATAGAGTTGCATTTGGCATTTTTTTATTATTTTAAATTTCAACAAACTTTTAATTGGTTTATTGAATCAAGCCCCTTTCACATTTGTTTTCCTACTTACCCCCACATCATCAAAGTACTAACCTTCTTGACTAATTAAAGGGTTTGCTCTTTTAGTAAGAATCATTAACAATAGTGCTTTTTCTTGGAAAATATATTAAGTCCATTTCTGTGCTGACTCTAAATCAAATTAATTTAATCATGCAATATTTTTTCAAGTCGGATTTTTTTCATACACTATCAAAATAAATAAATAAAACACAAGTTTCAGCTGGTTCAAAATAATGAAATTCATAAGTTTAGGTAGGATCAATAATATGGTGCTTATAATTTTGAATTAACTAAATTCTGTGTTTTTTTGTCAATTGATAAGAGTCTTACAATATAAAAAGAATTGTTAGGAAAAATCTATGATTCCCCACAAGTAAATCAATCAATGGGAATAAAACCTAATGCGAAAAAATTAAATCAAAAGCAACACATGAATTTTTCGTGGTTCTCTCAATGTGAGGTACGTCCACGGGATCGAAATCCGATTCCACTATCAACCAAAAGGTTTTCAAACGATTACAAACGAGACACTAATATGGTCTCACAAAACCATCCTTAGGTGAATTCCAAATAATCACAAATAAACAAGAGGAAAGACCTGATGAATCTCACTCTTTCTCTCTCTATCTCTCTCTCTCTCTAAAAACCTCCTCCCCAGGCTTCCTTTGGGCCGGCCGGCCGCCGCCTTTGGCTATGGCGGTCGGCTGGCCGTAGCTTTTTACATCGTTTGTTTGTTTGGTTTTTCCTTTAATAAACTTGTATCCCCCATGATCTTCCCACCTAGGAGTGTTTTGTAATAGCTGGAGGTGTGCGCTGCGGTAGTTCGAATTTTGACATCCAGGTTTCTTCACTCGAGCGCTCTTGTGCGAGTTGGAGCTTGAGGGGTGTTCACTAGTTCAGATTTTTGGAGTAGTATCGGTGCTTTGTTTGGGCGATCCGGATCTGTCTGGTTTTCATTCGTGCGCTCCTTTCGGGTGAGAGTTTGAGGGGTGTAAGAAGAACTTGGGTCTTGGTTTCTGCAGTGGGTCTTGGAGTTGCATCGGGTGTGAGAAAGAAGAACTTGGTTCTTGGTTTCTGCAGTGGGTCTTGGAGCTGCAGCGGGTGTGAGAAAGATGTGGAACTTGGGGGTGCGAAAGAAGAAGAGTAGGTGGAAGGTGTCAACTTGGGTTTTGGTGAGAAAGATGAAGAACTTCGGTCTTGGTTCTGCCGTGGGTCTTGGAGTTGCAAGGTGTAAGTAAGAAGAAGAACTTGGGGTGTGAAAGAAAGAAGAAGAAGAGGCATAGGTGGAGGTGTGAACTTCAAAGGAGTGGGTCTTCGTGTTGCATTGTCAACTTCAAAGAAGAGTGGGTCTTCTTGGTCTTTCTGCCGGTGTTGGCTTGGAGCTTCACTCGGTCGGAGAGTTTTTCTCGGCTTGGCGTGGTGTGGGCCAGAGGCGTGGTGGTGTAGGTTGCAGTGAGAGGCGTGGGGTGTAGTGTAGCAGAGGCGAGGTGTAGGTAGTGTTGGTCGTGAGATGGCGTGTTCACTTGGGGTGAGGCTTGGGGTATTGGCAGTGTCGTGCAGCAGTGAACAATGCATGGGGTATTGGCAGTGAGGCATTGTCCACTTGGGTGTCTTTAGTTTAGTTTAGTTTTTTAGTTTGTTTTGGGTACTTTTGTGGGTTAATATGTGGGGATTCATGTATTTTAATTATTCTAGTTAAGTTCTTCTTAACTTTTTATTTAAAAAATTCGAGAGGCTTAGGGGTTGGTTGTATGGATGCGAGTAGCAGTAGTAGGGGTATTTTTATACTTCCGAATCTCTCTCGATGCATCTCATCTTCCTGTACTCTTAATTTCATGCTGTTAAATGAAATTTTTCTTTGCTGATCAAAAAAAAAAAAAAACAAGAGGAAAGACCTTACCAAATAGATGAACAAAAATCTTCAGAACTAGAGTTTTAGAAGATCCAAAATAACGAACCAAATCAACACTGAAAACGAAGCAAAGAACCACCCAAATTAGATCCAAATAATTGATTTCACCAAAGTGGAGTATGTGTAGCAGCCGTTCTCTTCATCTCGGGATGAGAAAAAACAAACCTTAAATATTGTGAATCTAGAGTTTATTATCAAACCTTAGTTGTTTCCAAATTGAATTGGGTGTCCACAAATTAAATATAATATATAAAAATATATTATAATTAATACTAAACCAAATTAAACTCTTTTTTCAAAACCAATTGGGTCCCACACTCCAATAAGGAGGTATACCCAACAAGAATTACATCAAAATAATCATAGTTCAATAACTGAAAAAGCCCAATATTCAACCTAATAAAGAGCCTCATAGAGCATAAATTATATAGTATGTCAGGAAACTGTATGTTCATGTATCCAACCAATAAAATGTGATAATTTGTCTACCATCGCCTTGTTATTAAGGTTATGTATTCATTTAGCACATTACTATTGACCTCTTAGCCTCTCATATAGAAGTGTATTGGGGTAGGATTGATCCCCTAACCTCTCATATGAAAGAAGTGTATTGAAGTAGTCAACTAAACTAACTCAATTAATTAAATTATATATTTTGTTACACACTTTCAAAGAGAGTGTGAATAAATTTAAATTGATCTTTTTATATATCTATAATAAATTAAAATCGTCATTCATGTCTTTCTATCTTTTGTTTTCCAATTTATGCATGCATATATAAATATATTATCTTTATTGTCAAAGCAATAGTATGTGTTTTTACAACAATTTAATGATATTTTTCTACTTGGTTTTCTTTCTGGATGGAATAGATAAATTAAAGTTGTAGTAGTAGCAAATAATTAAGGTTTAGTCTGTCTAGTAATGTTACAATCATCTTATTATTTTGGCAGCAATGGTAGAGGGTCTTAATTTTTGTGGCTCAAATAGCTCGAATTTGTCAAAACGACGTCGTTTTGAGTACAAAATAACATCAAAATTGCCAAAATGATATCGTTTTAGCAATTTTGAGCCATTTGAACCACAAAAATTAGGGCCCCCAAACATTTTTCTTATTTTGGACACTATAATTTACCATCTAAGTTATTATTATATTAATTTAATAAATTTCATCATTTATCTATTATATTTCAAATGTATCAATGACAATTCGTAGAATGGACTAAATATATTGTATAAAAGTACGAAAATATAGAATTATTATTAATTAGTAGTGTTACGTTCACACAAAATCATCTTCCACAAATTCCCCTGAATTGCAGCAAGATTGGTCGGAAATTTTTGAGAAAAGAAGAGAAGTATAGGAGCCTGGATGATTAAATCTTTTTCTTGTTATATCATTAGAGGAATTTGTGAGGAAAATAAAAAATAAAAAATTATATAGATGAAATAATTTTTTATAGCAGCATAATATAATAATCAAAGTAATGGATGACAAGACAGTTGGCAAGTCTTGAGGGATGCATAGTACTTTGTTTGTGAGCATCGATCATGATTCTGTTTGATAGGGTTTATTTCTAATTTATTTTAGTTTTTAGCTTAATATAAGTTATTTTGATGTGTTTGGTTTAACTTAATAATATAGCTTATAATTTTTTGTAAGTCAAAAATCAAATTATTCTTTGAGTGTGGGAGGAGAAGCTTAATTTATAAGTCAAAAATCAACTTATGTTCACAGTTATAAGCTGCTAGACTATAAGTTATAATCAATTTTCCACAGCTCTACCAAACGGGGTCTTCCTCCTAATTATTTTTGTGTTGGAAGTTAGTTTGTGCATTTGCTCTTGCTTTTGCGTGGACGAAAGTTCTCATTTCCTTCTCTCTTTCTTTTTTTTTTTTCTTTTTTTTCTTTTTTGTCAAAACTTTTTTTAAAAAAAAAATCCCTGTATTTAGTTTTAATTTTTAAAAAATGGAGTCTTTATTTTTTGAATTTTTTTATTTTTAATAAATATTTTAAAATTTTTAAATAATTTTTTTAGTTTTTTACTTAGATATATCTAAAAAATAAATATTTGTAAAAATATATTTTAAAAAATTAATAAATGCACAATAATACAAACAATATACTGAATTTTAGTTTTTTATATATATATTTTTTTGGTATTTAGTGAATTTTTTAAAGATTTGTTTTATAAATATTATACTTTTTTGGTGTATTTATGTTAGATGTATCCCAAAAAAAAAAAAAAATTTGCTTAAAGTGTTAAAAAAAATTCAATGAAAACAAAAAAACAAAGAAAATAATAAGTTTTAATTTTCTGAAAAGTAAATTCCAAAGCTCAAACCAAACAAGCTAAATAGTTCAGAAGTTTAGAAACCTTAATCCTTATGGAAAATTTATCCATGAATTTTATATGGGAGAATGTTAATCCATTTAGTCTTAAGAATTTTTTTTATGAATCAATTTGTTTTTTATATTTTGGAAAGTTAAATTTATTTGATTTGGTGACATTTGAGTTTAAGTGAATATCCTTTTGTTATTTATTTTTTCAATTTTTTGATTTGTTTTTAAGATGGAGATGGAAAGACGAGATGTGGAAGACTCTTTTCGTGAGGATTGGTGGCTGAAGTGTTGGTTAATGAACGTGAAAATCTACATTGTTGTTAGTGTAATTTTATGGTGTTACATTGAAGTGTTACAATAGAGTGTTACGTTTGAAAAAAAAAGTACAGTAATAAGTTTTTGTATGTAACATTGATTGGAGTGTTACGTTTGAAAAAAATATGCTAAGAAGTTTTTTGGAAATGTTACATTAGAGTGTAATGTTTGAGAAAAGTACACTAAGGAATTTTTTAATGTGTTATATTGGAGTGTTATATTTGGGAAAACTACACTAAGGAGTTTTTTAATGAGTTATATTGGAGTATTACGTTTTTTAAGTGTTATATTAAAGTGTTACTGTCACGACTCGAACTTTACCCTGCAGGTTTAGGTCATGATCAGCCAGTAATTCCAGATTACCTACGGCCTCAAAGACAAAATCAATCATAAGATAGTAAACGAGGCTTGGTGAAAGCAATATCAAATACAAAAGATAGTCCATTGAGCAGTGGACATATGAAAGACCTTTTCTAATAAATAAACCCCCATTCTTCTTACATAGATACGTTACAACAGATTTAAACATCTATTACATAACATCCATCTGAAACAAGTTCCAAAGTAACAAGACAAAAGTTAAACAAAAGAAAGGTTTAACAAAGTTTGGCCCCACTCGAGACCAAGCACGCCCCATCACAGAGGCACTTCAAAAATAGCTTCACAAAGATAGACTCTGAGGCTTCCTTAGACTTGACATTTCACTTTCTCACTTACATATATATAAAGGAAAGGGGTGAGTTGGAGTCCAGTGAGCAGTATCGATATAAAGGATTTATATGAATGAAGCTCAACTTGATTCGAAACATATCTTTCATTTTCCTAGAACAATTCATTTCAATAATCAAAACATTTCGATTGACAATCATATGTCCAATTATAACAATACCATACGATAACAATAATCATTCAATCATTATACGTGGTTTATCCAATAAAGTAACAATGTAACAACATGCCTAAGCCAATAAGACTACAAGGGTCAATCCAATGAGAGCACAACAGGTTAATCAATAATCCATAATTCAATATGGACTATTAAGGTCTAACGTCAGAAGTCTCTGTGTTTCAATTAATTCAATAGGCCATGGTATTGTTTTCCCTAAGCGAGGGCCTATGAATTAAAGGGCCATGGTACTATTTTTCCCAGGTGAGGGCCTCACTAAAAGATGTCATGATTACAATTTCAAAAAAGGACATTCATTAATAGATAACAAAATAAGATTCAAAATATCATTCTTGACCAATTCCAAGTACCTTTCAAACATAGCTTTATAAAGGCATTACTCACAATGGATTGTACCGATATTAAGTATCGGGCGTCCACCTACACAATACACATAACAAAGCACACATTGAAACACATGTTCCAAGCAAATGTTTTACTTAATCTAATCCTCTTTTAATGTGTTTCTAATTCATTTTCTTATTAATAGAGGTGTCCCATTTTTCTTTTTCAAGAATTTTTTCCTCAGTCTCCTTATTTTTTATACCAACCCAACAACTATGTCATAGTTAAAAATGTTTTGCATCGTTTTATAAATCCATATTCTAACATCCTCCGCTCTAACAACTATGACAGTAGTGATAAATGAATGAACAAACTAACAATTGTTCTAGGCAATTGAATACAAAAAATAACTCAAGAAAATTTACAAATGGATTGTTCTAGGATAGATTGATTCATGGCTGACTCAAATTACCGTATTCATCAGACCCTAAAAACAAAAATAAAAATTACTCTATCATCAATACTATTTTCAACACTTTCACATTCATTTCAAAATAAGACCATTCAAATTTAAATAGGAGAATCATCCAAAATAGGTCTTTCCATCTAAGTTACAATTATTAAAACTAAGTCATTGAAATGTAATAGTAACAATTTATTTGTTTTATGTGTTACATCATTTCTATGTTCAAAAACAACATTAAAGACAACTTTCTTTTGACTTGTTCCAAAAGAACAGCCAAATTGGTGATTCTCATCTTAGATATTAAAATCCTATTCCATCTTCCATTACTTGAGCAGAGCATTAATTCAATACAGTGAATGAAACCATCATTTTTAACTATTTTAAGGAAATCAAAAGAAAAAATATAAAAACAACCAAAGCATACTGTCGAGTGGGTTTCAGTTATTTATGTGAAACAAAAACAAAGATCAACTACTTGAGTAAGTAATCAAACACATCATCATTTAGTTCTCTCAAGCAGAGATAGAGTAAGAAGGAAGAAGAAAATTACCAGTAACGGTTCATAAGAGAAGTCGTCGAGCAAGTAATGAAACACAACATCTAATTCAAGACAAGGATCAAGTGAACATTAACTAGTTTTACCACCAAACAGATTGCAATGCTAAAATCATAAATAATCTAAAGAACTAGAACAACAAGATCATCAGAAATTATATAAACTAGTTTACAACTCAAACAGTGTCAGGACAAAGAGGATAAAATGATTCTCCCAACATGTAGACATGAATTTATTAGAAAACGAAATCTAAGAATTAATTGATTTGAAAAATGCACCTGAGATGAAGAGCAAGAAAGATTGATCTAGTTCAAGAATAATAACGATCTGATCTGATCTGATCTAATCTGAGAATGAAAATTAGAGCGTTAATCAGTAGATTTGACAGTGAGAAAGTAGAGAAGATGATAGTTCACACTCGAACACCGATTAAGAGAATGAAAAATGTACCTGAGATAAGAGCAAGAAAGATAGATCTAGTTCAAGAATGATATCTGTAGACACCCCATTTTTGACCGACCTTAAGACTCAGACGTCACCGGTTGAGCGCTCGGTGATATTGCATACTGTGCTTGTTCAGAAGTCCCAGAGTCACGGCCGCGTGCCCTACCTCCGGACTTCCGAACCATCTTCTCTACCTTGTCTCGGTTTGCGAACCAGGTTCGGTTTTCTCTGTTTTCTTTCCTGAGGGAAGGGAGTGATCCCGTAGATTATCTCCCGGTGGCCGTGAGCTACTTTTCGTGGCCGTAGGCCATTTTGCCCATTTCGGAGCCCGGTTCCGGTTTTGCCGTCGGTAGTGTGCCTCGGCTCGGGACCCAACCATCTCCGACTTCTCCGGTTTTGGCGGAGACCTCTGCTTTAATGTTCCGAGGAACACTGGGCCCTGATGCCCACTTCGCGCCGAACACCACTTAGGTGCCGGCCCATTTCGGACCGGCTCGCGTGATTTGGGCCCGAGCATTCATTTCGCATCCGCTTTCTCCGGTTTTGGCGCAGAACCTCTGTTTTAACATTTCGAGGAACCCCTGGGCCCCGATGCCCTTCGTGGCCGTATGCCACTTCGGTGCTATGCTCAGGTTTCGGGACCCCAATCGCCGGTTTGGTCCCGAGCATTCATTTTGCATCGGTTTTCTCGATTTTTGGCGGGGACCTCTGTTTTGTCATTCGAGGACAGGGGTCGCAGATACCCATTTCTGCTGAATACCACTTCCGGCACCGCAGCCTCATTTTCGATCCCGAATTGCGGCTTTTGGCTCCGGCGTTCATTTCTCATTAGTTTTGTTCAAACTTGGCGGTACCTCTATTTCAACATCGTGAAGATCACCGGGGAAGCCAGCAATTATCCCAGATAACCGGTTTCACTCCTCCCGGCCCGTTTTCTCACTTAGGGCCAATGTTGAACACCCTAGGGGTATTTTCTTCCAACCAAAGCTACATATCTGTGATGAGGGCATCTAGGAGGACCCTAAGGGTTGGTGGTCGGCCAGAAATTCAGGGTTTCATTTTTGGGCCTCTCATTCAAGCTCTATGTTGTGGCTCCTGCTTCAGTGTTGCTAATTTCCGACCTTGGAACCTTGTTCTACACATCTTAGAGGACACAAAAAGTATATGGTCGGCCAGAAATTGTTGAGTTCATTTTTGAGCCTCTTCTTCAAGCTCTATGTTGTGACTTCTGCTTCAGCGTTGCCAGATTCCGACCCCGGGACCTTATTCTACACACTTGGGAGGACACTCCTGCATGGTGGTCGGCCAGAAAATCTTCACTTCAATTTTGTGCCATGGCCGGCCGGCCAGGAGGGGTAGCTGGCCGACCAGGTGGGGTGGCCGGCCGGCCACCTCCCTAAATTACTGGCCGGCCAGCTTGCTTTCCACTGTCCCCACTGTCAGGATATCTTCCAACATATCCTCATGCAGATTCGGATATTTCGGGAAAGATTGGGTGCTTTCCCTCCCCTTTTACACCCTATTTCTTGTCTATTTAAAGGGCCCTCCCTCTCCTTCTTCAAGGTTGGAAAAAATTGTCTCAAGAGATCATCTTCAAATTCCTCCATTTTCATAGCTCAAAACCTCAAAAAGCTTCTAAGTCCCTAGGTCTTCTCTTCATCAACACCTAGCCTCACCATCCCTACTACCATTCCAGCAGCTAGGAAGTGAATTTCAGAGGTTGAGAAGCTACAAATCAAAGCCAAGAATCAAAGAAAGACAAGTCTTCAAGGGTAAGTCTTCAAAACCAACTTTTAGGGCTTTTTCTTGATTCATTTCTATACTCCAATTGGTTGAGAATTGGGGCTCCGACCCCTACTGATTTTGTGCTTGTTTTGAGCCCCTCTACAACTTTTTAGAAGGGCTCAACTTCATTTGATGCTCCTATGATATACTTGTTTCAATACCTAGCTTTTATGCCATTATCTTGCATGCTAGTTTAGGCCTATTTCCTTTTGTTTTCAGGGGTCAGACTCCTACTGGTTTTGTGCTCATTTTGAGCCCCTCTACAACATTGTAGAAGGGCTCAACCTCATTTGGTCATTGTATATACCACCTCCTTCAAATTTCATCAAGTGTGCCATTTTTGCATGCAATTTTTGACCTATTTGTGTTTGTTTTTGGGACTTAGACACCTACTGGTTTTGGTCTTATTTTCACCCCCTTTACATATTTTATGAAGAAAGTTTTGTCATTTGGTGTGTGCATTGCATGTCTCATGATATAGCCTATTTGGAAGCCTACTTTGCATGGATTTTATAGCATGTTTGTATTCTGATTTTGAGGATGTCATCTTCTGCAATTGTGCTTATTTTTATCTCATCTTCAATGTTGTAGAAGAAAGTTTGTCCATTTTGAGTTTGCATATATCACTTGTCTCAATACCCCTCTTTTGGCCACTAATTTTGCATGCTATTGTTGATCTATCCCTACTTGCATTTTGGCCAAGTTTGTTACTGAAAAAATGCCATATTTGGGACTGCCTTGCTACTGTTCTTGCTTCCATGATCATATTTTGCATGTATAGCATGGCTATAGGCCATTTCGGGGCTTAATTTCACATTTTCGGGATGAATGCATGCTTCGAGTGTTATTTCAATTGTTTGGGCTGTTTTCCCCTTTATTTAGGTGCTGAAATTCCATTGCCATGCTTACATATCATTCCCTATGCCATTTGCATCATTTTTGCATTGCCTCGGTTTGCGTGCCAGTGTGCACGCCTTCGGCGCTACTGTTATCCGACGGCCTAGGTGGGTGTGGTTGAGCCCCTCTCATGTCGGCGTAAGCCCAATTTGCATTTTCATGCTTCTACATCATTGCCTCGATTTGCGTGCCCGCGGGCACGCGTTTCGAGGCAGCTTTGTTTTTTATCCGACGGCCTCCTATGCAAGTGAGCTGAGGCTCTCCCATATTGGTGTAAGCCCATCGTTGCATTCCGTATGCCATCTCGTCTCGTTTCATCGTCGCCTCGATTTGCGCGCCTGTGGGCACGCGTTTGGCACTGCCGGTTTTATCCGATTTTCATTCTTTCATCATCGCCTCGATTTGCGCGCTACCGGCACGCAGCGTTTGGTACCGATTTTATCCGAATTTTATTCTTTCATTATCGCCTCTATTTGCACGCTGTGGCACGCGTTTGAGAGGCACTTCGATTTATCCGATTTTCATTCTTTCATCATCGCCTCGACGGCGCTGTGCAGGCACGCGTTTGAGGCCGATTTATCCGATTTTCATTCTTTCATCATCGCCTCGATTTGCGCTGTGGGCGCAGCGTTTGGCACCGGTTTATCCGATTTTCATTCTTTCATCATCGCCTCAATTTGCGCGCGCCAGGCACGCGTTTGAGGCACTGCCGGTTTATTCGATTTTCATTCTTTCATCATCGCCTCGATTTGCGCTACCGGCACGCTGCGCGTTTGGCGCACTTCGTTTTATCCAATTTTCATGCTTTCATCATCGCCTCGATTTGCGCGCTACCAGGCACGCGCTTTGGCACTTCGGTTTTATCCGATTTTCATTCTTTCATCATCGCCTCGATTTGCGTGCCTGTGGACGCGCGTTTCGAGGCACTTCGGTTGTATCCGATTTTCTCATTTTATCATTGCCTCGGTTTGCGTGCCTGTGGGCGCGCGTTTCGAGGCACTTGCCAGTATCCGGTTTCCATTTTGTCATCGCCGATTTTCGTGCCCGTGTGCACATTTCGAGGCACTGCTTTATCCGCTTTGCATTTATGCCATCGCCTCGGTTTGCGTGCCAAGACGCCGAGGCGTTTCATTTTCATCTCATTTTCACAGCATTGTGCATACTAGGTTGTATCTTAGATTGCATTCATGCATTACCTCGGTTTACGTGCCCGTGTGCACGCATTTCGAGGTTACTCATTTTCATGGCATTGTGCATGCTATATTACGTGTTAGTTACATTCCATGCATACCATGCATTTGGCACGGGAAACGAGACGCGTTTCGTACTCCGAGTAACGGAACGGGTCTCAATTCCCAAGTCACCAACACTCCGGGTTACCCATGATGGAGTTGGGCTTTGTTATAGCATTCATATGTATTCATCCCTATATTGAGTTGTGCAATCCGGTTCCTCGGCCATCATGCATCGGTATGCGTGATTGGTGGCACGAGGATCGAGGCATGCATATATTTGTGAAATACATTGCTATGCCCTTTTCCTGCTCTCTGTCACAGCAAAATCGAGGATCAACAACTTTCCAAAGTCCGACGC
This sequence comes from Camellia lanceoleosa, assembly GCA_025200525.1. Taxonomy (NCBI): domain Eukaryota; kingdom Viridiplantae; phylum Streptophyta; class Magnoliopsida; order Ericales; family Theaceae; genus Camellia; species Camellia lanceoleosa. The sequence goes on along the minus strand of CM045765.1, from coordinate 18,561,909 downwards.
ATTTCGAAAAATCGCAAGCAGGTCGATTGGGGCATCCTAGTGGATTTCCGCGCAAAATTTAACATACATCATCTATCGGAAGCAGCGGGTCCACGGCTTGCCATTCTGACTTTCTTAGTTAATTTGTAAATTAATTAGGAATTTGTATATTTATCCGGACTGTTTTTATTTGGATCAGATATTTATTCGACCCTGCGAGGGCATAATTGTAATAAGGGTGTGTGAGTGCGATGTATGTCTTCCAACCCCCATTTCTTTCTCCCTTTTATTTACCGCTTTGGATGGTTAGATATAGGGCATATTTCAATTAGCATACAGTATGACGGCATGTTTGCATCATTCATCTGTTTTGCATGCACCGGGCTCGGCGCATCATACAAACTGCATTTGTATTTCAATTCCAAGTTGAGTACTTGATAGCTGTTGCATCTCACATGCCATCTTTAGAATAGCCGAGCCTGCTATAATTGCATCTTTGCATGTGTTGCATTAGGCATTACAGTATACTTAGGATCATGCATGATTTCTAATCAGTTTTCTGTTTTGGCTTAGAGTACTCGGTAAGTTTTATGCTTTAGCATCCTTGCATGCGTGTGAGTGTTGACATGATAGCATGCTTGCCATGAGGCTATGTGCTTATGTGATATAACTGCCTTGAATACCTGTGGGTGGAGGTTGAGTTATCTGAATTGGAGCAATTCATCGACTGTTTGTTTTAAGCCCACTAGATAGTGGCAAAATCATGTTTTCTAAGCCCACCTGAGGGTGGCAAATCCGCGTCTTAGCCTACTTGCGAGTAGCACCATCAAACCATTTTCGAACAAACAAACATGAAATGTTTTGTTCCAATTCAGGCGATTCGGTCTATACTTGTTTGCTGTGAGCATCACATAGTAACCTAAGCTAAAAACTGGAATAAGAACTCACAATGTTTTCAAAAACAGATATCATGGTTAGTAGAGGCCGGTCTTTGACGGGCGAGAGGGTGCTCACGATGTGACCTTCCTAATCGTACCCAAGTTCGAGCCAACTTTGGTGATGACGGACACGTGGCCTTTGGCACCGAGTCGTGGTTTCCTAAATTTCCCATTTTAAAAAATATTTAGGTGGCGACTCATATCTGGCAAAGCGATCCATGTTTGGCACTTCTTTCAAAAATCTGCTTTCCTTCAAAAGCGATTTGCGGATTTGGACTCTTTGGTTCAAGATTGAGAACCGCAACAAAATCGAGTCAGAATGGCGAGGTCCCTCATGGCGTTATTCTGATTCTGGCGACTCATTTGGGATTTAGAGAACTTAACTCGAACTCGTGATATCTGCTTTTGACTACACTTGTGTGTTTCTTTGCATTGCATTTGCATCGTGCGCCTAGGACACCGTGTTTGCCATCTGCTATTCTGAGCGGTTTCGGAGGCTTGTCTTGTCAAGGCATGTCCATAAGGTGATCGATTCTGAGCTCTGCCCGATGTAGAACACAAACCCGGTTTTCCGGCACCCTTTGACCATTCGACCTAGTGCATATTCGGATCCATAGTGACCATTCCAAACTAGGGATTGCTTACGATATAGGTTGTTTGAAGCCATTGTGTGCGTAGTGAAACCCTAGCTCTTGACAAAATAGGGAAACCCTACCCCAACATAGGGGTGTTTTGGCTCTCACTTATTTGCTATGTGCTTGTTAGAGTGTGCCTCTCAGGAATGCATGTATGTCGTATGAGTTTGGGCATCGAACTGCGGGCATCGCTTTTGAATTTGGGAATCGAACTGCGGGCATTATCCAAGATTTGGGAATCGCTTGTCCGCGGATATCGATTCGATTTATCGTAAACGGTAATCTGAGAATATTGACCAAGATTTGAGGGCGATGTATAGCCGATTTACTAACGTGTGTTGTTGTATACCCGATGTGTGTGGTGTATTCAATTTAAGCCGTTATCTTTGCCCGCTTTATTTACAGTTATTTATTTCTTTTTCGCTTTATTTATCTTTGCTAGGACGATTTGTAGCACAATTGCTTCGAACCCGCCGATACCCCCAAGCAATCTGACACGAGGTCGCCGACTCAACCGATCCGAGGATCTAGTTAGCGGACATCCGAGGTTTCACTCACTACCCCTGTTATCGAAGGAGGCGAAGGCACAAGATATCGAAAGCACGATCACCGTAATGTTAGCCTACTATAGTGTCGAGATAGTCGGGTTGAGCTTCTGTTTACGCTATAGAGATACACTGCGGTTTTCAAATGGAACAATGTAATACAACTATGGAGGCGATGATGCGCCAGATGATCGAAGCATGAAGCAAATGCAAGATGATGCTATCCGCGGTGAATTTTCTGCATAACAAAGCCATTGTCATGGCCCAACATGATGCGAGTTGATCACCCAGATACAGCAATGAGCAGCGTCGCTTCAAATCGAGCTCCTCCTCCACGGGGCCCCATTACGAACAACTACTGCCGTAATGCCCTCAAACCCTCAAAATGCCCAGTCGCCTCAGAATACTCCCGAATCAATGTAACATTCTCGCCAAACCCCCAAACATTCAAGAGGACACGGGTCTTCCAATCTGGTGGCTCGCCCGCTTCTACCACAATCGCCAAAAACATTACCCTAACCACGGACTCTCCATTTGAGTTCGAGGTAGACGACGACTCTGAAAATGAGCAAGATGGAGGAGCGCTTTAAGTAGTCTCAAGGGGTGAAGGCCATCCCAAAAATTGGAGTCGGCTATCTTGATGTGGCGTGACTCTGGGATAGATTTAAGATGCCCCAGATCGATCGCTTTGATGGATCCGGATCCTATGGTTCACCTCCGCTATTCTCGGACGTTCTAAGACCAATGGGCCTAACCCGACCCAAAAGCTTTCTTTGTTCGGTCGAACTCGTCAGTGTGGCATCCACTTGGTATTCAAAGTCGAAGATCGGTGAAGATAAATCGATGAGATGGCCGAGGCCTTCGTGGCACAATATTCATACAACACGCAGATCGAGATCACAACTCGTGATCTCGAGACAACCAGGCAAGAACAGAAAGAGAGTTTCTCTGATTTTGTAACCCGGTGGAGGGCGAAGGCATCGATGATGACCTTAAGGCCAACTGACAGAGATCAAATACGGATGATTGTGCGCAATCTCCAGCCGGCATTAATGAAGAAGATGATTGTAGTTCCCTTCCCAACTTTCGCAGATCTGCATGATATAGGGATGCAAATAGAGGATGCGATGAAACAGGGTCTGTTTGACCAAGATCGGGATCAACCCCGGAGAACATTTAACCGGAATACCAATGCAGTCTGAAAGTGGCTCTTCCAATACAAGAACTTCAGAGGTCGGAATGGTCACCACCAATCCCCTCCCCAACCAAGGTCCGCAATGGCCACACCTTTTTCGATGCCTCTGGGAGCGAGAATCAAGCCCAAGATACCAACCCGGTCAACGAACCTTCTCCCCACTCTATATGCCTTTGTCTAAAGTCCTCGGGGTTCTAGTCGAGAAAGGCACTGAAACCCTTGGGCCGGGCCTCTACCGAATCCACTCCCCTTCCCATAACCCGACCAAATATTGCCAATACCACCATCAAAGATGGTCATGACACCGACCAATGCTACAGGCTGCGTCATGAGATTCAAGATTTCATTGACAAAAACATCATTCTACCTCCCCAAGGACCCAACGTCACAAACAACCCACTCCCCAAACACAACCAAGATCCACCAAAAAGAGTCAACCTCATCCATACTGGGGTCGCTTCATATGATCCCAGTATCTATATCACTCCCTCCCACCTACCCAAGCCAGAGGTGATCCTCCCTGATAGCACGGACTTGTGCATGATGGACACCTCTACACCCCAACCTGAGCCAAAGGTGGTGACCACCGAGGATGGAACGGGGCAGGCTTCTGAGGAGAGCAAAACAGTTGAATCTGGGGTGGAGCTATCTGAGAATTTAGCTGGCAGAGCTTATGATCCGAGTGGATATATCTTGTCAATGAGCCAGTCTAAGCTGAGTATGGGGTTGCCGGAAGAGGCTGAGTTGTGTATGATCCGGGGGGACAAGCTTGAATCAGCGGGGGATGATTTGACTGCGGTGGAAGAGGACTTCGCCAACCTTCAATTCTCCGAGCAGGAATCAGGGGATGCATCGATTAACTGGTTCGAAGATGAGGAGTCAGCAGAAGTCGTCGGGTGGTTGGATGATCAGCCTGATATTGTACCATTTGTGGCCGGAAGGGACGAGGATCAGATTACATTGCCGGAGAGCGCCGGTACGAAGAATTTCGCTCAGGAACAAAACATTTTGAAAACCGCACAGTTATTGTTGGAGGAACAAGGAAAAAGATGGGATTCTGAGAGAGCCCGAAAAGCAAAGAATCACGAGGAAGTTGAGAGTCTTTGCGCACGAAGACCGAACATCTTTGTGGGCATGCGAATAAAACGCCGAGAGCGTAAACTTACGAGAACAGCATGGATGCCCGCTAGATGCTAATGGAATGTGGTGGGAAGATGACGACTTGTATCTTGCCCACCTGAGGCGAAGATTGGGCGGTGTGGCCAACCGTGACACAGTACCTCGAGGAGGTGGACCATATGACTAGAAGTGGGCGGTATTTCAAACCCCACACCTTGATCAACCCGAGGCATCGAGGAAAGATAAGGAGGCAGAGAAATGTAAAGAGAAGCAAGTGGAAGAAGAGGTCAGATCAAGCGAATAAAGAAAATACAGCAGACATCTCCATCTGGGACCGCTATGGCCGAGGGTGCACCGGCAGTCGCCTTATCTCGCCATGGACAGAGCGAAACTTTCCATCGAAACTACGCCGAACAACTAGTTGGTTTGGTCTTCCCGGAGGAGGTTCCCGATTGACCTTTACGGACAAAGAATTGCCGCGAGGCGTGGATCATAACAGCACTCTACATCTCTGTAGAATGCAGGGACAAATGGATTCCGGTGGTGCTTGTTGACACCGGGTCCGCTATCAATGTCTGTCCGGCCAGAACGGCGTATGCAATTGGGTTAAAGCCTGCGGACTTCACACCGACTACTCAAGTAATCAGAGCATATGATAATACAAGCAGGGATGTCCTGGGGACAGTGAAAATCCAAACCAAGATTGGGCCTGGACAACACGAAATAGATTTTCATGTCTTGGAGGTCCCTACATCTTTCAACATGCTTTTGGGGCGACCCTGGTTGCATCAGGTGAAGGCCGTTTCATCTACTCTGCATCAAATGGTGAAATACCCCTATGGAAAGGGAGTAGCCATTGTTTTTGGGAACTCATCAATCCATCCCCCTCCGGAGGTATCTACGCCAGTCCTGGAGATTGAACACGGCATGGAGGACATGTTTATATCGGGATTTACTTTGGCTGAGGCCCGGGTGGTACAAAACATTATGGCTGAATGAGGGTTTGTATGTCGGGCCAAGCCGTATCCCCCAAGAATAAGCTACAGCATATCCCTGGGATGGGATTGGGAAGAAGCGGCCGAAAAGGTGTCGCATCGTTGGCGGAAGTGCCACATAATCCACATACCTTTGGATTGGGTTATCTGCCCACCAAAGAAGACTGAGCGAGAAAACGAAAGCAAATGGCCGATAGGGCCAGAGCGAAGCAGGCTGGAAAGCCTTTTGATCTAATGCATAGGCCCATCTGGGGTACCCTGAACGGACGCTTCGTCCGGGAGGGGGAAGATTTTCCATTTTGCGGTTTCCCAGAACCGTGGTTGAACGCGAGGGAAGCGCTGCATCAGTTTCGAAATCTTCTTCGACCGCGAATCGTCGGGATGACGCGCCGGAGCGCATGCACTCCAATAACCGAGATTGAGCGAGAATACGCAGAGGATCCCGAGGGCACCGAATTGGAAATGGGGTAGTAATCGCATGTCTCCTCTCTGATCCTCCGATCGACCAGGATTGCTTGGGGAATAACGTCACGGTTTCCATGATTGGAGATGAAACGGCTGCGGGCCAACCAGCAGCTATTTTGGACGCATCGATCGCACCCTCTCATTTGGCAGTACGAGGAGGGATTCTTATCCAGCAGTTTCGGGTCAGGAAGTGAGCCAGAATCTGATTCCACCGAGTCTTCTGAGTCGGAATCAGTTCCACTGACCGAGTGCGAGTCCGGTACTCTGAGGTGTCAACCCGGATGCCACCCCGTCTGTGTCGTTTTTTCCTTTTCTTTTGAGTCTGGTAACGGAAGAATTGGACGATTTGGATGCACTTAATGAGAATGAGGTGAATGTGGTTTTAGTACTTTTTCAGGCCCCTAATTTATTGCATTAATTCGGACTTTCAAAATCTAGGTCAAAACGACGAGGAAGAAGTACCCCCGGTTTCGCTACGTCTAACTGAGCAAGAGCAAGAGAGGTTTGTTAAACCCTTAACGGATGAAATCTTTTCTGTGAATATTGGTACTGAGGAGGACCCGCGGCTGGTCCAGATCGGGTCCACGTTGTCTTCGGAGGAACGCGAGCGCTTAGTCGCTTTATTAAAAGATTTCAAAGATGTTTTCGCGTGGTCCTACGAAGACATGCCTGGAATCGATCCTGAGATTGTACAAAGATCGGATCCCCTTGACCCCGAGGCCCGACTTATCAGCGAAGCTCGAAGGATCCGCCCGGATTGGGCTCTCAAGATCAAAGAAGAGGTCACCAAGCAAATTGACGCAGGCTTCCTGCTAGTATCAGAATATCCCACTTGGTTGGCCAACATAGTGCCGGTGCCGAAGAAAGATGGCAGGATCCGGGTGTGCGTAGACTTCAGGGATTTGAACAGAGCTAGTCCGGAGGACGACTTTCCCCTACCACACATCGACGAGTTGGTAGACTTTACAGCGGGGCATGCCTTGCTTTCATTCATGGATGGCTTCTCAGGGTACAACCAGATTGTGATGGCACCAGAGGACAGAGAAAAGACTGCATTCACCACCCCGTGGGGAACATACTGCTATCGGGTAATGCCGTTTGGGTTGAAAAACGCTGGGGCTACTTATCAACGGGCCGCGACCACAATATTACACGATATGATCCACAAAGAGGTTGAGGTGTACGTGGACGACATGATTGTCAAGTCCAAAGAAAGAGAGGGCCACTACACCGCCTTGCGCAAGTTTTTCCAAATGATCAGGGAATTCAGGTTGCGGTTAAACCCTCAGAAATGTACGTTTGGTGTTACAGCGGGAAAAATGTCGGGTTTCGACACAACAAAGGCATCGAGGTCGACCCTTCCAAAATCAAGGCCATCTTAGAAATGCCACCACCAAAGACCAAAAAGATGTGCGAGGCTTTCGGGTAAAGTGCAATTCATAAGACGGTTTATTTCAAAACTAACCTTGACTTGTGAACCACTTTTGGCCTCTCAAGAAAGGAAAGAAGTTCCAATGGGACGATGCCAAGTTGCATTTGAACAGATTAAAGAATATCTACGTAACCCACCCGCTTTATCACCACCGTAATCGTGAAACCGTTGATTTTGTACTGCTGCTGATCGAGACCACGATGGGTGCATGCTTGCACAAGAATCGAAGATAGGGTGGAGAAAGCCATCTATTATTTGAGCAAGAAAATGCTAGAGTATGAAACCCGTATACGCCACCGAAAAGGCTTGCTTAGCTCGTATGGGCTACCGGAAGTTCGGCACTACTTGTTAGCTCACTCTGTAATGTTGGTTTCACGACTTGATCCCATCAAATATCTTTTTCGAGAAACCAAATACGGTAGGCTAGCTCGTTGGTTGTCTTGTTGCTCTCCGAATTTGATCTCACATATGTGACGCCAAGTCAAGAAGGGCGAGCGAGAGCGAGTTCCTTGTCGACCATCCGTTGAGGATAAAGCGCTTGAGTACCTATTCCCAGATGAAGCAATTCTGCATATCGATGAGAAAGTTGGACAATGTACTTTGACGGGCGTCAAATCAACATGGGTATGGGATAGAGTGTTGCCGATAGCACCCGACAATTCCTCAGATCCTCTAGCCTTCAAACTCCGTTTCAAAGTCTCAAATAACGGCGAATCTGGCGTGCATTGTTGGCATGGAAGCGACCACGAATTAGGGCAAGACTACCGACGCCATCGGAGATTCGAATCTTGTTGTGTCTCAAGCTAAAGGAGACCGGAAAGTAAAAGAAGAAAATATGATGATGTATCACCAAACCTTGGATTTGCCGATTCCTCGGTTTGAGAAGTCAATTTCGCTCATCTACTAAGAGAGAACAACAAGTTCGCGACGCCTTAGCAACTCTATCATCAATGATAGACATTCCGTGAGTCCGGATCGTCCGGTCATTATTGACCGTAAATTTGCACCGCTATGAGTCAATTGCGCCATAGATGAAGTTCGTGACGAACACCCCGGTACTACGACATCGGAACTTTTGGAGAAAGAAGTATACCCGCCAGGTAAATGCCAAAGACAAGAGGGTAATCGAAGAATGTCGATCCAGTTCATCATCTGCGGGTAAATCAGTATAGAAGAGGTCATCCGGGAATGCATAAACCGTGTGTTGATGTCAAGAGTCCAAACGTCGATGGAAGCCATCCACGGGGTGAATGCGTGCACATATGAATGGGGTGATGTTGGCTAGGAAGATCCTTAGGCAAGGTTATTATTGGTCCACCATGGAGGAGGATTGTATCGGTTTAAAGCGATGCCACAAATGTCGATTCATGCAAATCGCATGAACATTCTCGCCAAAGTCATACAACATGACTTCGCCATGGCCTTTTTCTGTCTGGGGAATTGATGTGATCGGAGCTGTTACGCCGAAAGGGTCGAACGGGCATGAGTTCATCCTCGTAGCGATAGATTATTTCACGAAGTGGGTTGAGGCCCAATCTTACGCAGTGTTGAAAGCTTCACACATTGCAAAATTCATCAGAAACAACATTATCTGTCGCTACGGAGTCCCAAATGAAATAGTTTCTGACAATGGTCCCCACTTCAAGAAGGAGGTGATTGACTTGTTGGAGAAATACAACGTGGCTTTTCATAAGTCGTCTACTTACCGGCCGCAAACCAACGGAGCAGTTGAGGCCGCCAACAAGAACATCAAGCGCATACTACAGAAGATGGTGGAAACCTATCTGGATCGCGATAAGCCGCCATTTGCTGTGGGGCTACAGGACTTCGACCAGAACTTCTACTGGCCCGAGTCCATCCTCATTAGTCTACGCGATGGACGCCGTTCTACCTATCGACATTGAGATTCGGTCATCGGGAGTATTGGCCGAAAGTGCCGATAGTCAAGCAGATTAGCGTGAGAATAGATTCAAGAACTCATGCTCTTTGATGAAAGGAGATTGAAAGCACTGTCACACGTTCAGGTTATCAACGCAGAATCGCCTGCTTTTAACAAGAAGGTTAAGTCGAGAATTTAAAAGAAGGAGATTTAGTACTCAAGGACAACCGAGCTCCTATCCACGACCCAAGGGGCAAGTTCGCACCCAATTGACCGGGTCCTTACATCATCAAGTCAATGCGTCGTGGAGCTGTGGTTCTGATGGATCTAGATGGCTTGGAGTTCTCTCAACCGATCAACATGGACAAGTTGAAGAAATATTATCCCTGAGAGGCTCGCTAGGCCGAAAACCCGAAAGGGCGACCTAGGTAAAATTCAGAGCATAGAAAATTTGAAATTATAAAACCGAGTCATAAGGTTGAAAACCCGCAAAGGACGGCCAAGGCAAAAGTTAGATCGCAATAGGAGAGCATAATCACTCGAGCGAACCTGAGCCTGAACTACGTAAGACTTGATTCCCATCTTTGGGATACGTAGGCAGCTTCATCTTGAAGTTCAGGCATAATCTTTTCCCTGAGCAACGTTGTCCATTTTTGTTCATCTCAGTCATCTTTATTCCTCGGCATCTATTGTGATCTCCGACAAAGGTTATGCAAACTAGGGCAACTTTCCGTTGCAATGGAGTGTTCGATGTCATCCAGACTAGGGGCAACTTTCCGCTATTGAATGGCTGAGGCCCTTTTTCAGACTAGGGGCAACTTTCCAGTTGCTAGGATTCGGGGTTGTGCATCTCAGTGACAGATCTCAGGCGTGTCCAGTTCTGATCCATATCGAAAATAGTTTTGAAAAGTTTTCATAAAAGTTGACTTTGTTCAAATTAATCTTTTCACAACTAAGACCATTTTTGGACCAAAAGCGGAGGATTTTCAGTACCACAACCTTCAATTCCATTAATTTCAAAACAGAGTTCTTTTGCTCTTGCATACAATTGAAGTTGCTTTTTATTACACTCACGCTAGAAAACTTGAAAGTACTAATAAAGCAATAAATCCGGGGCATAGTCAAGTCAGGTGTCCTCGCTACTTTCCAAAGTGGTTGAAGTCTCGATGCCAACCTAAGCCCATCTTGTGCTTCTTCGTTGAGCCAATCCCAAGACTCGCCGATAAAGTGCAAGCGAAGGCGGGGCCAGAGCTCTCGTCCTCCAAGGCTGTAATAGGCCGCAAGATGTGCACCTCGGATCGAATGTAGCCGGATACTCTATCCTCCGTGGGCAACTGATCATCATAATCGGGCGCAGAATCACGGAATGGGAAGTAAAATACACGATGAGTCAAGCCGATCAGACGGATCCCAGTATCCTGGAACATGCTGTAGCTCATTGCCGGGAGATTGAGCCAAGGGCAGCGCCATGCAATGCGATCTGCTGATAAATTGCACATCCATTCAAACCACCAGCTCCCATCAGGAGCATTGACTAAGCGTTGTCGAAAGAAGTAGCCGCTGGCTGAATAAGGTGGCAAGAGTCCACAACTTGCAACTTATCCATCAACCATATCTCGATGGGATGAAAATGAGAGATAAAAGAATAGAGAGATGTGCGATGAGAGAAAAGTGAGATAGGGGTTTTGTGAGAAAAATCGAGCCCGAGGGCCGAGTGATGTGAGTGAATACACATGTGAGCTTGAGTGGGAAACATTACCTGTGCGAGAGTGGACTCCCGCAAATTTATTTCTGGTTGTGGGAGGAGTGGCCGCCACCACCTATCCTAGTAGGCCGCCACCTTCTTGGTCTTCAACTACGAAATGTTTTCGCCTCGCGATCGGTCCTATTTTGCCCGCCGAAGAAAGTTTGAAGCATTTTCATGCATCGAATGTCGAAGGCCTCCATTTCTCTCGCTGAAAGTGCATTCCGTCATCCGTTGTCTATCCGAAGTATATCGTGTTGTATTTTGCTTATCGAGTTGTTGTTTTGCTTATCGAGTTGTAAGTTGTGTCGATTCATGATTTTGTGTTTTGAATTATTACCTTTTGATTACACAATTTTGTTAAGTCTTGTCGATTGAGTCATTAATATTGTTGTATTTTGTTTATCGAGTTGTAAAACTTGCTAAGAATCAGTTATCTCTTAGTGAGTCGATTTGTTTTTATTTGTTGCGTCGGTTCACTACCTGACCTGGTGAATACATAAGGCACATTTCCATTCAATTCCATTTTATGCAAACTAATGCGATGCGATGCTGAGAATTTCAAGTACAACATCTTTTCAAAAGCTGTTTCATTTCATCATGTCTTACAACGAAATAAGGGTACAAGTTTTACGAAAATAAAACTGCCTAACAATGTGCAAAGTGCTACAAACTACTAGCTAAAAAGTAGAATAAAGCGAGAAATAACATCGGTGTCCTCGAACGGAATGGGAGGCCCTCTCATCCTCTTCTCGGGATAATCTCTGCATCTTCATCACCATCTGGATCGAGTCATCCTCCGGATCCTCCTCGGGCTCGTCTCCGCTCTCGGAACCAAGACCAGGGCCTCCCTCTCCAGGGGATGCCTCTGACACATGATCGGCGATCTCCTCCTCGTCATCCTCGATGATGGGTGCCCTGCGTCTGCGAGACGACCCTGCTCCTCGAACTCCTCGAGAAGGCCTAGAAGGCCCGGCCCCGAGAAGGCCCGATGGCCCGTGCCTCGACCTCTCGAGAAGGCCGGTGGCCCACCTCGTCGAAGCATATACTGGAGGCATCTGAAAATGCAAGGTGCAATGCATTAGTTCAAACATAAAAAGCAGGTGCAAATGCAGAATGTGAATAGGGTGTGTGTCAGATGTGCTCTAATACAGCAGAAGGTTCAAAACCGGAGTATCATCAGAAACATGCTAGTACATGGAAAATGAACAATACCTCCACACCCACGATGCTCATCTGTGTCTCCCTCCGTAAGATCATGCCCTCGAATGTGGCCAGCATCCCGAGCAGCTCGTCTGTATACCCAACAGGAGGCTGCAAATGTACATGCAAAACTATCAAGAAGGAATCAATGTCCAAATATCATCGATAAATCAAAGTGAAAAACATACCGGGCGTAGTCAGGTCTCTAACATATCTGTGATCAGGCAGAGGAGGCTCTAACGGAATCTGGTAAGGCGTCCCACATCGCGAATTCGACAACTCGCCGGCATGTCAGCCACCCGATGATCGAGAGTCGGAGGGATCGGAGGAATCGAACTGCCCCCACCTCTGGATGTGCCAGCCCTGCTAGAAGAAGGGATATCTGTAGCACGGGCGCGACTCGAAGATGGTGCGCCGGTGGAGCCCGTACTCCCGTCAGGGGGGGCATCAGGTATATGCGGCGGTAGGTGGCGTAGCTCCCATCAAGAAGATGTAATAAAGCATCACTGCCCTGCATAGCACTACTGACCTCCTCAGGGGATAATCTATCAGCAGTCCGCATGGTGTCTGGAGGCACAGCAGGAGGCTCCTGAGAATTGCCCCCCCATATCTGACGCTAAAAACGTTCCCCCAGGAACCAAGCCCGCCGACCGGGTCCTCGGCGAGAATCAGTCTTGAGAACTAGTCAACCCTCCGGGGTATTGATGCTCGAGGTCATCGCCAAAGACTGCCCAAGGCTGCCAAGTGATCTGCGGACAACCGGTATATAAATCAATTAGAAATGCTGATCAAAGATGAAAATGAAAAGAACTGAGAGTTCTGGTACCTCTGCTCGACCAGTATCAAAGTATCGTCGCAGAGAGGAGAGAGTCTCTCGAGGCCTCGCCAGATGCTCGCCCTCAAACATCGATGAATACGGAGTCGTCGGAGGCCCTGCCACCTCCATCCCCGGACCCAATATGGGAAAGTACACATACACCCACAACTTAGGAAAGCAATGCAATATGAGTACAAAGTGCTAAAGGCGAATCTGAGAATGCAAAGTCGCGCTGTGTGTGCAGTGAACAAGTAATGAGGAGCAAATGTAAATCAAGAGGACGGAATGTACCTCCTGGGCTCTCAAGAGCCACCGAGTAAGTCCCTCGTGCGAGAGACCACGCCATATAACAAGACAGGTAGCCAGGCCAGCCCCAATCATCTTGACCAACCTGTGATAAGTCCACCAGGCGCCAAGAGAGGTACAAGCCTACCATGTTCCTCTATCACGAACAAGGTGGTGCCGAGGAGGTACATGAGGAAACCGGGCATCTTGCTCGCCTCCTCGAGAGTCTCAGGCTCCATCTGTGGGTCACGGAAATGGGCAAGAAACCAGAGTATCGGACCTCCCGAACCTCTCTCTTACAAAGGGTGTGTCCCCGAGAGGGTGCATCCAGCAGCCTCCCATGACCCATATCCTCGTCGTGGGAATGGAAGCATCGCCACGTCTAGGCCATGCAGTACAAAGAAAGTCCAGTGGGTCATGGTCATATCCCCAAATGGCGTAAAAATGGAAGGAATTGGTGGTGTCCCACCATCTCTCCGCCAAAGCAATGTAAAGTCCTACTAATGAGGCAATGAGATAATCCTTCGCAGAATGGCCCAAAACCGCAAAGTCCACCAATCCCCTGGACAGCTTCGAAGCTCGAATACCACTCCTCGCAATGACGGAGCCATATCCTCAAGATCAGGCGAGAGTGAACTCAAGATTAATAAATGCATAAATCAGCAAATGAAGTGAAAATGAGCTATATGCAAATGAAGTGAAAATGTGCTGTGTGCAAGTAAAGTGAAAATGGGCTGCGTGTTCAGTAAGTTTGGCATTTAGGCATGTGTTCTACTCAATCGATTAAACGTGTGTTCGCTTCAAGTTTGGGACTGTGTGTTCTACTTCAAATCAATGTGTGTTCGCTTCAAGTTTGGGACTGTGTTCTACTTCAAATCAAGGCAATGTGTTCGCTTCAAGTTTGGGATTGTGTGTTCTACTTCAAATCAGTGGGCTGTGTGTTCGCTTCAAGTTTGGGACTGTGTGTTCTACTCAATCAGTGGGCTGTGTGTTCGCTTCAAGTTTGGGACTGTGTGTTTTACTTCAAATCAGTGGGCTGTGTGTTCGCTTCAAGTTTGGGACTGTGTGTTCTACTTCAAATCAGTGGGCTGTGTGTTCGCTTCAAGTTTGGGACTGTGTGTTCTACTCAATCAAGCAATGTGTGTTCGCTTCAAGTTTGGGACTGTGTTCTACTCAAATCAAGGCATGTGTTCGCCTAAGTTTGGGACTGTGTTCTACTCAATCGAAGGGTGTGTTCGCTTCAAGTTTGGGATGTGTGTTCTACTTAATCGATTAAATGTGTGTTCGCTTCAAGTTTGGGACTGTGTTCTACTCAATCAGTGGGCTGTGTGTTCGCTTCAAGTTTGGGACTGTGTGTTCTACTTCAAATCAGTGGGCTGTGTGTTCGCTTCAAGTTTGGGACTGTGTGTTCTACTTCAAATCAGTGGGCTGTGTGTTCGCTTCAAAGTTTAGGGCTGTGTGTTCTACTCAATCAATGGGCTGTGTGTTCGCTTCGAATCTGGGCTGCGTGTTCAGAAAATCTGAGTTTTGGGACTGTGTGTTCTACTCTTAGTCAGTATGTGCTGTGTGCTCATTTTCGACTTCGGATTGTGTCTTCGATGAAGCAATGTTTGAGCTGTGTGTTCAATTTCTAACTAATGTGCACTGTGCGCTCACAATTATTCAAATATGCCAGGTGTTCATGAAAGTGTTTAAGTTACATGCTCAGGGTGCAAGTTTCATGTCGTAAGTTAAACTGTGTGTCTAAACATGACAGGAGTATGAAATGCACGAGAAATACAGAGAAAAAAGTGAAATACCTCAGCATCCTAGGAGAGGTGCCGCCCGCCTCGTGAGAAGAAGATCCACGGGTGCTCGATCGTTGAATGCGGTAAAATGAAAAAGTGGCTCATGAAGCCTATGCATCACCGGAGCATAACGACGGAAGGAAAGGGCGGACCCTCGGCGGTGTCATGAGATCAAAATCATCCCCACACTGGAAACCTCCGCCGTGAGGGAAATGGCACCGCCATGTCGAGAAATCTGCTGCAAGAGGAGCAAAAAAAGAGCAAAATAGGCCAAAATTGGAAAAACTCAACAAAAGTCAACTCTCGGGAAATGAAAAGTCAAACAGAAGTCAAGTACCCGACAAATTTTCCAAATCATGAAGTAAAATTACCTCAAGTGGTGAAAATGAGAAGAAGCCCCAAAGTCGAAATTTAGTCACTTCAAAGTGCTTAAATCTGAAGATTTAGCAAAAACAACTTATGGGAGGTAGGGGCGTATAAAATGCTTGATCTGAGAGAAAATGGTCTAGAGAGCAAGAGGAAGAAGTTTTGCAACTTTGGGTGTGATTTCGGATGGAATGGAGGTGCATATATAGAAAATGCCAAAATGACCATTTTGCCCTGCTTTTAGGCGTGTGGCCGACCACCTAACACTGGCCGGCCACCCACTTTTTGGCCGATGGCCTCTCCTAGGTGGTGTGCTGGCCGACCATCTTCCCTACCCCTCCCTACCTCTCTGCAAATTTTGAGGAAGATCGGAGTTCGGGACTGAAAAAGTTGAAGAAAAGTGCACTGGCGCGAATTGCTCATGAACTTTAACTACAATTTCGATATGTGTCTCGGCATTATTCATCAAACACAGAGTGTATCCTTTTTAAACATGTTGTGACCTCTCCGGGAGATGAATCAGAGGCCGTGATCGAGTTGCCGCCGAAATCTTGGCGTTTTTCCTCGTCATTTCATGTCAAATGGGCATCTGATTTGTGCTTTCGTTTTACGTTCTTTGGCTCATAATCTGCATTCTCACGAATGATTTGCATTGTCATGCATGATTTCTCGGTGTACAATACTTCTATGCTTGGACGTGCGTTGTCGCGCATTATCTCTTCTCGCGTTGTGTTGCATTCGTTCACTGACACTGTGTGTGTCGAACCTTTGGAATCATAGGAATTACATTGAATATATGTTGTTGGCATATTGTTCCTGTTGAATTTCTCTATTTTGCAGGCACGATATTGTATGTACGGTTCATTTGAAATTTGGTGCGACCCAGACGAATCGCCTTGATATCGTATCTTCTCCGTGTGAGACGCGACGAGAATTGAATGATTCTCCGCATTCCTAACCGCATAAAATGTAGTTGTTTGCTTTGCATTCTTGCTTAAAACTGTTGCATCTATTTGTCAATACCTGCTTCATTACAGCTTGCTGCATTTGCATGATCATCTGGCTCCGCGCCTATCATTTTGCATTTTGCCCCTGCCTGCGGGCACATATCTCTGTTTATCTCGTATGTTTGTCTAAGTCTTCGGCCTTGTCAAAAATGGGTCGTCTCTGGGCTTTGACATTCACTCCCGTCACTTCTTGACTTCGAGTTACGTCAAGAGGGCAACAGAGACACCCATTTTTGACCGACCTTAAGACTCGAGCGTCACCGGTTGGCGCTTCGGTGATATTGCATCTTGTGCTTGTTCGAAGTCCCAGTCACGGCGCGTGCCTCCGGACTTAGAACCATCTTCTCTACCTTGTTTCGGTTTGCGAACCAGTTCGATTTTCTCTGTTTTTCTTTCTGAGGAAGAGTGATCCGTAGATTATCTCCGGTGGCCGTGAGCTACTTTTTCGTGGCCGTAGGCCATTTTGCCCATTCGAGCCGGTTCCGATTTTGAGCCGTCGTGTGCCTCGGCTCGGGACCGTAACCATCTCCGACTTCTCCGATTTTTGGCGGAGACCTCTGTTTTAATGTTCCGAGAACACCGGGGCCTGATGCCCCGCCAACGAACACCACCGGTGCCGGCCCATTTCGAGACCGGCTGCGTGATTTGGGCCCCGGCATTCATTTCATCCGCTTTCTCCGGTTTTGGCAGAACCTCTGTTTTAACATTTCGAGGAACCATGGGGCCCCGATGCCCCGCCGTGGCCGTATGCCACTTCGGTGCTCAGAATCGGTTTTGGGACCCCAATGCCGGTTTTGGTCGAGCATTCATTTTGCATCGGTTTTCTCGATTTTTGGCGGGGACCTCTGTTTTGTCATTCAGGGACCTTTGGGGTCATGAATACCCATTTCTGCTGAATACCACTTCGGCACCCAGACTCATTTTCGGATCCCGAATTGCCCGATTTGGCCAGTGTTCATTTCTCATTAGTTTTGTTCAAACTTGGCGAGTACCTCTATTTCAACATCGGGAAGATCATCGGGGAAGCCGGCAATTATCGAGATAACCGGTTTAAGCTCCTCCGAGCCCGTTTTCTCACTTGGGCCAATGTTGAACACCCTAGGGTATTTTCTTCCAACCAAAGCTACATATCTGTGATGAGGGCATCTAGGAGGACCCTAAGGGTTGGTGGTCGGCGAAATTCAGGGTTTCATTTTAGGCCTCTCATTCAAGCTCTATGTTGTGGCTCTTGCTTGATGTTGCTAATTCGACCTTGGAACCTTGTTCTACACATCTTAGAGGACACAAAAGTATATGGTCGGCCGAAATTGTTGAGTTCATTTTGAGCCTCTTCTTCAAGCTCTATGTTGTGACTTACCTTGGCGTTGCGATTCGACCCGGGACCTTATTCTACACACTTGGGAGGACACTCTGCATGGTGGTCGGCCAGAAATCTTTACTTCAATTTTGTGCCATGGTGGCCGGCCATGAGGGTGGCCGACCAGTGGGGTGTGGCCCGGCCACCTCCCTAAATTTACTGGCCGCCCGACTTCTTGCTTTCGCCTGTCCAATTTGTCAGGATATCTTCCAACATATCCATGGTATCCAGGGGATATTTGGAGGAAAGATTGGGTGCTTTCCTCCTTTTACACCCTATTTCTTGTCTATTTAAAGGGCCCTCCTCTCCTTCTTCAAGGTTGGAAAAAAATTGTCTCAAGAGATCATCTTCAAATTCCTCCATTTTCATAGCTCAAAACCTCAAAAAGCTTCTAAGTCCCTAGGTCTTCTCTTCATCAACACCTAGCCTCACCATCCCTACTACCATTCCAGCAGCTAGGAAGTGAATTTCAGAGGTTGAGAAGCTACAAATCAAAGCCAAGAATCAAAGAAAGACAAGTCTTCAAGGGTAAGTCTTCAAAACCAACTTTTAGGGCTTTTTCTTGATTCATTTCTACACTCCAATTGGTTGAGAATTGGGGCTCCGACCCCTACTGATTTTGTGCTTTTTTTGAGCCCCTCTACAACTTTGTAGAAGGGCTCAACTTCATTTGATGCTCCTATGATATACTTGTTTCAATACCTAGCTTTTATGCCATTATCTTGCATGCTAGTTTAGGCCTATTTCCTTTTGTTTTCAGGGGTCCGACCCCTACTGGTTTTGTGCTCATTTTGAGCCCCTCTACAACATTGTATAAGGGCTCAACCTCATTTGGTCATTGTATATACCACCTCCTTCAAATTTCATCAAGTGTGCCATTTTTGCATGCAATTTTTGACCTATTTGTGTTTATTTTTGGGACTTCGACCCCTACTGGTTTTGGTCTTATTTTCACCCCCTTTACATATTTTATGAAGAAAGTTTTGTCATTTGGTGTGTGCATTGCATGTCTCATGATATAGCCTATTTGGAAGCCTACTTTGCATGGATTTTATAGCATGTTTGTATTCTGATTTTGAGGATGTCATCTTCTGTAATTGTGCTTATTTTTATCTCATCTTCAATGTTGTAGAAGAAAGTTTGTCCATTTGGAGTTTGCATATATCACTTGTCTCAATACCCCTCTTTTGGCCACTAATTTTGCATGCTATTGTTGATCTATCCCTACTTGCATTTTGGCCAAGTTTGTTACTGAAAAAATGCCATATTTGGGACTGCCTTGCTACTGTTCTTGCTGCCATGATCATATTTTGCATGTATAGCATGGCTATAGGCCATTTCGGGGCTTAATTTCACATTTTGGGATGAATGCATGCTTGAGTGTTATTTGAATTGTTTGGGCTGTTTTCCCTTTATTTAGGTGCTGAAATTCCATTGCCATGCTTACATATCATTCCCTATGCCATTTGCATCATTTTTGCATTGCCTCGGTTTGCGTGCCAGTGTGCACGCCTTTTGAGGCGCCTGTTTTATCCGAGGGCAGCCTACGTGAGTGTGGTTGAGGCCCTCTCATGTCGGGCGTAAGCCAATTTGCATTTTCATGCTTCTACATCATTGCCTCGATTTGCGTGTCGCGAACGCAGCGTTTAACGACTTTGCTTTTATCCGACGGCCTCCTATGCGAGTGAGCTGAGGCTCTCCCATATTGGTGTAAGCCCATCGTTGCATTCCGTATGCCATCTCGTCTCATTTCATCATCGCCTCGATTTGCGCGCCTGTGGGCACACGTTTGAACGCCGATTTATCCGATTTTCATTCTTTCATCATCGCCTCGATTTGCGTGCACGTAGGCACGCGTTTGGCTGCCGGTTTATCCGATTTTCATTCTTTCATCATCGCCTCGATTTGCGTGCACGTGGTAGGCGCGTTTGGCTGCCGGTGTATCCGATTTTCTCATTTCATCATCGCCTCGGTTTGCGTGCTTGTGGTAGCGTTTGGCTGCCGGTTATATCGGTTTTCCATTTTGTCATCGCCTCGGTTTTGCGTGCCGTGTGCCACGCATTTGGCACTACTGTTATCCGCTTTGCATTTCATGCCATCGCCTCGGTTTTGCGTGCCAGCGCCGCTTTTGGCGTTTCATTTCATCTCATTTTCACAAGATTGTGCATACTAGGTTGTATCTTAGATTGCATTCATGCATTACCTCGGTTTGCGTGCCGTGTGCAGCACGCATTTCGAGGTTACTCATTTTCATGGCATTGTGCATGCTATATTACGTGTTAGTTACATTCCATGCATACCATGCATTTGGCACGAAAGCGAGGCGCGTTTACGTACTCGAAATGTGAGCGGGTCTCAATTCCCAAGTCACCAACACTCGGTTACCCATGCCGGAGTTGGGCTTTGTTATAGCATTCATATGTATTCATCCCTATATTGAGTTGTGCAATCCGGTTCCTCGGCCATCATGCATCGGTATCGTGATTGGTGGCACGAGGATCGAGGCATGCATATATTTGTGAAATACATTGCTATGCCCTTTTCTGCTCTCATCACGGCAAAATCGAGGATCAACAACTTTCCAAAGTCCGACGCATTTCGAGAAATCTCGCAAGCAGTGATTGGGGCATCCTAGTGGATTTCGCACTGGCTCAACATACATCATCTATCGAAGCAAAGCGGGTCCACGGCTGTGCGCCCGATTCTGACTTTCTTAGTTAATTTGTAAATTAATTAGGAATTTGTATATTTATCCGGACTGTTTTTATTTGGACTGTATATTTATTCGGACCCTCTGCGCGAGGGCATAATTGTAATAAGGGTGTGTGAGTGCGATGTATGTCTTCCAACCCCCATTTCTTTCTCCCTTTTATTTACCCGCTTTGGATGATTAGATATAGGGCATATTTCAATTAGCATACAGTATGACGGCATGTTTGCATCATTCATCTGTTTTGCATGCACCGGGCTCGGCGCATCATACAAACTGCATTTGTATTTCAATTCCAAGTTGAGTACTTGATAGCTGTTGCATCTCACATGCCATCTTTAGAATAGCCGAGCCTGCTATAATTGCATCTTTGCATGTGTTGCATTAGGCATTACAGTATACTTAGGATCATGCATGATTTCTAATCAGTTTTCTGTTTTGGCTTGGAGTACTCGGTAAGTTTTATGCTTTAGCATCCTTGCATGCGTGTGAGTGTTGCCATGATAGCATGCTTGCCATGAGGCTATGTGCTTATGTGATATAACTGCCTTGAATGCCTGTGGGTGGAGGTTGAGTTATCTGAATTGGAGCAATTCATCGACTGTTTGTTTTAAGCCCACTAGATAGTGGCAAAATCATGTTTTCTACACCCACCTGAGGGTGGCAAATCCGCGTCTTAGCCTACTTGCGAGTAGCACCATCAAACCATTTTCGAACAAACAAACATGAAATGTTTTGTTCCAATTCAGGCGATTCGGTCTATACTTGTTTGCTGTGAGCATCACATAGTAACCTAGGCTAAATACTGGAATAAGAACTCACAATGTTTTCAAAAACAGATATCATGGTTAGTAGAGGCCGGTCTTTGACCGGGCGAGAGGGGGTGCTCACAATGTGACCTTCCCTAATCGTACCCAAGTTCCCGAGCCAACTTTGGTGATGACGGACACGTGGCCTTTTGGCACCGAGTCAGGGTTTCCTAAATTTCCCATTTTAAAAAAATATTTAGGTGGCGACTCTGTTATCTGGCAAAACAGTCCATGTTTGGCACTTCTTTCAAAAAATCTGTTTTCCTTCAAAACGATTTGCCGGATTTGGACTCTTTGGTTCAAGATTGAGAACCGCAACAAAATCGAGTCCGAACTGTAGCGAGGTCCCTCGCGGGGCGTTGTTACAATATCAATTTTTGATCTGTGATTTGATGAAGAACAGATCGAGTTTGAGTTTGAGTTTAATGAAGAACAGCTAAAGCAAAGCCCTCGAGCGAAGCCCTTGAGCGACAAAGATTGATGAAGAATAGCTAGAGAGTTTGATTGCAAAAGAGAAAAGTGGTGTGTGAGAGTGAGACCTGTGAGAGGGAGTGATAAACATACAATGCAAAATCTACAATCGAGTGAGCGAGACTGTTTGAAATCGAGTGAGAGAAAGTGTGTGTGTTTGAAATTGAACGAGAGAAAGTGAGTTTGTTTGAGAATGAGAGTGAAAGTAACAGTGAGTGATGGGTCATTTCACACACCAAAAATAAGCACTAAACTATACTAAATTCTTTTAGAATAATAGAAAGTCCATGTATCGATCTACGGGGACAAACGGAAAATTAAACTAATTTAATAGTTAAATTCCTAAATTAATTTTGATAAAAAGATTGATTGTTCGTAACCTAATAATAATTAAATTAAACAAAGCGAATAAACTAGCAATTATATATAAACATGAATTTACTGATTTGGGAAAAAACCTAGGACAATAAGTTCACCACTAGTTACGTAAATAAGGTTTCAATTTGAAATCAATTATGCTACGGTTCGAACTAAATAATACTTCGCAATTACAAGTTTGAAGCATTTATCAAGAAAATCATCACGTTTAATGTACATGCACAAACCATCTCAAGTAGTACGAGTCGTTTGCTCTAAACTAAGGTGTAGCAAAATGACTCGTCCCTCGTAGTATGGCTCGTCTCATACCTTGAATATGAAAGAAAAGAAAACCATTGTATAGAAAGCATTCAATAATCACAGAAAGCCAAATACTTGAAAAAATAGTGGAAACTATATATTTGAAACTTCTAAAACACCATACAATTCAAACCTTTACATAATCAAAAACCAAAAAGAAAACCTATTTACATGGCTAGGGTTTCATCAAAACCTAGAAAGATGAGCCTAGCCATTCATGGAGAAGTGGAAAGAAGTGGAGGAGGAAGAAGCCACCATGGAAGACCTTGTTCAAGCTTCAGGTTCTTTTTCTCCAAACCCTAGCCTTTCTCTTCTTTGAAAAAAATCAGACCCTAATCCAGCCTATTTTCTGTCTTTTTATACCTCTGCTCTTTTCAAACAGGTTCAAAACATCAGGCTTGGGTCCCGAGGTACGACTGCACGTGCAGGAAAGTCAATGCATGTGCAGGAAAAGTTAACTCACCTGCTGGAAAACCCTCTGCACTTGTGGGAAACTTAGGCACTGTTTGGCTGCGAGGTAAAAGCTGCATGTGCGGGAATGGGTCTCTACATGTGTGGGAAGCAATTTTCTGCTCATTTTATGCTCCCACTGTGTACAAACCTGATTGACATTAAACATGCATAAAATGTATAGTTTGGCAAGAAAGTAAAGTTAGGAGATCCTAATTAACGGCCTCTGTGTTGCACAATTTGGCCTTAATCAGTGAGAGCCTCGCAAATCAGCTAGAGCTTCAAATCGAGGGTTTTGAGAGAGAGAGAGAGTAAGAGAGTAAGAGAGTAAGAGACATTTTGAAAGAGATGAAGTTTTGGACGGTCAATAAATTGACCCAATACGACACCGTTTAACTGAGATCAAAGGCAACGTTTTCAAAACGTTGTGTTTAATTAATCTATAATGGTGTTTTCATAAACGCCATAAACAAAAACATTGAAATAAGCCCTTTTTCCTATAGTGACTCTCTCTCTCTCTCTCTCTCTCTCTCCCCCCCCCTCCCCTCCCCTCCCCTCCCCTCCCCTCATAGCTCCATTATTGCTTCAACAACATAACCTATCTCTATCTATTCAACTCCTTTTATGAAAAAGAATAGAAGAGTATTACCATACAAATTTGGGCAAATTACACAACTACTCATCATTTATTTGTTTGACTCAATTTTATCTTTTTAATTTTAATTATATTAATTTTATCTTTAAAATTTTCATATTATATCTATTCAGTCTAATTGATAAAGTCACTTTTTAAATTAATTGAAATTAAGAAATAAAATAATCTATTCACTCTTTTTAAAGTAATTCAGGTATTGTCGTCTGAAGTGTTTTTCCTTTTTGAATTGTCATTGATATATGTCTAATTAATTTCATAGTGAATAGTATCAATTGGATTAAATTGATAAAATAGGAAATATTAAGTTAATATAATTCAAAATACAAATTTCAAATTGACATGAAACAAATAGGGTGAAACACTAATAAATCACATTTCCTTAACTTATAATCTGTTTAGTCTTTTGGGATTTCTTATGCTCTAAAAAGTCCCATGTGTTTGTGAATTACCTAACTAACCCAAATGATACACCCGTGTGTTGCCAATTAGGGACAAAATGAGGATTTTGCCATTTCATGAAATTACACATTTAGCTAAATTACACTAAGGGTTTTTGTGGTCCTGTTTGGTATGTTTCTAGAATCCAACATTTGAAGAATTGTTAAAACATTAAAAATTTCCAAATCAAAAAGATACACCACGATTATGGAAATGGAAATGCGATGTTGTCGTGTGTATCCATATTGTTCCATTTGAATTTGGGAACTCAAAACTCTACACTGAGGTTTCATTGTGTGCCATATCATGAGGCAGTATGTCCATCATAATGACATCGACCCACAATGGATGGAGCTACATGCACCGTAGCACGGGCGGCAATGTTGAAAATGTTTGTCAATGAACTGAGTAGAGGGCTTTGCAACAGAGCTGGATCATCACACCCATGATGAATACAAAATGGTGCACCCAGAATTTGATTACTTTTTAAATAAAACATGTTATATTTTTTATGACATGGTCACATCCATGGTGATTACTGAAATTTCAATCTTAGATTTATAGCGTCAGAAACATCAATTTTTGTTAATGTAGGTTTTTGGGTTATAATGTATTATGACTTTGGTTTTGTTGGTATGTGTGATACGTTTGGATTTTATAGTGCATATACGATAATCTACATTTTATATTGGACCATCAATAATTGTCTTGACTATTAGTAAGTCCCATTGGAGGATGGTAAATGGATACCATGCAAACCTTTGCATATTTGTTTAACATCTTCATAAGTTTGGGAATATTTGTTTGTTGTATTTGTGTGATTTTGTAAGTTCGACAACATGTGACATGTG
Source organism: Camellia lanceoleosa (assembly GCA_025200525.1). Taxonomy (NCBI): domain Eukaryota; kingdom Viridiplantae; phylum Streptophyta; class Magnoliopsida; order Ericales; family Theaceae; genus Camellia; species Camellia lanceoleosa. The sequence continues at coordinate 18,537,099 of CM045765.1, read as the reverse complement.
AGTAGTGTCACACAATTAGTGTAATTAGTGTCGTGTCATCATAATGTGATTAGTGTCACGTCAACGTAATGTGATTATTGGGTGTATTGGACAAATAGTGATGATTGTTACATTGTGAATTGAGTTGAAATAGAATCTTATGAACCGTCTTGTCGTAAATGGCATCCTTAACATTGACGATGTGTGTATGTTGTCGAATTATCCACTATGGGACTGTATCATACATTTGGCATGATGTGAATGTCAGTTAATAGCACCAGTAGGTGTCTTGTCAGACACATGGAAAATGTTACATTTCAATGAAATGGCACTGTGACATTATTAGACTCAGATGTAATCGGTCATCTATACAATGTATTGAAATTCATAATTTTATAAATGAATATGGTAACTTTGGTTTGATGTATTATTTTCGGTGTGTCACTAACGTATGAGCAATGTATCATTTGTTAGCGGCGCCAATGGTTCCGTAAGCGTTTTTTGATTGGTATGTTCCCAAGTGTGAAAATAGTACATTAGCCTGAGATGTTTATTGAAAAAATCCAAAATGTGACACCGTGTTGAGCTCCACACCCCCACCCTGACACATGGAGACAATAAATAGCTAATCGGGTGCTAGAATTTGAAAAATGGAAACCCAATGTTTGCGGGTAATGTGTTTTCCATGTATTTTTCAGAGTTGTAAAAAAATGTAGCATTGGTTAACGGCACTACTAGTCCTTTACATGTTGTTTGGTTGGTATGTTCCCAAATATGACAATGATAAAAGCAAACTGTGATGTTTATGCAACACGCAAATGTGTATAGTATCAAATCCCACGAAATACTGTTTCCTATCCCCAAATTTCCTTCCTCAACAGGAAACTCAAAATGAAATCAGCGTAGACCAAGCCTATGAATGTAAAAATACACCTAATACAATATATTAAATCCACCTTACTAAAATGAATGAGACTAATCGAATCATAATCAATTTCATAGGACTAAATGGATCATAATTCCTCCAAATAAGATTTACTAGTAAATTTTTTGAGATATACAGGGATAATATGCATAATGAACACGTGTCACAAGAGCCACACGAGCCCCGTATTTACATTCCATGTATGTCTTTCCTCAGAGCCCCGTAATTTTTTAAATACCATTTATCCCATATATGATATACCCAACAACAAATAATCCTAATTAATAGCTTTCCGTTGAACTTTAGTGAGAAATGATAGTTATATAGAATTAAAATACAAAAAATATATATACAGAAAGTATAATATATAATTGATATGTATCTTAAATATTATATAAATCTATCTTAAATAATATATAGATCGTACTTTAAAAAAAAAATTATACAATAACTCTTTGTACATTTTTTTATACTTTAATTTTATACATGTGACATGTTATGAGAATATACCAAAGGCATTGATTTCGAACCACTCTCACCCCTCTATCTAGTTGGTGGGCTCACTGTCTGGCCCCTAACTAGCTATATATTAATTTAGAGTATTGACTAAATGACTATATTGATATAGAAAAATGGTGGAGATAATAACAATCTTAATAACACACTCACAAGTTGATATAGGTCTCATATCAAGTGATGGTTGATCTTATCAAAACTTGTGAGTGTACTAGTAACATTGTTAATAAATGTGTAAATATCCCTAGCATCGTTGATTTATATATCACATTTAGTTTATTATATGGTGTGTGTTAATATATTGATAACATATTTAAATAGAACCGCGATTGGGACCTCGAATTTGAGGTCCCCCGAATGCCCCGAATTTCAGCAGAAGACGAAGAAGAAGAAGGGGGAGGAGGGAGGATGGAGGAGGCAGGAGGAGGAGGGGGAGGAAGAAGGACTGGAGGGGGCCTAAAAAATGGAGGAAGAAGACGGAGGAAGAAGAGGCGGTGATCGGCGACAGAGGCGGAGGCGCGGCGACGAGCAGAGGCGGCGATCGGCGACGGAGGCGGAGGCGCGGCGACGCGATCGGCGACCGGCGACCTGTCTTCCCTCTCTCTCTCTTTCTCTCTTCTCTTTCTCTCCCTCTCCCTCTCCCTCTCTGTCTCTGCTTCAGACCGAAGAAGAAGAAAATGGAGGAAGAAGAAGAAAATGGCGGAAGAAAAGAAAAAAGAAAAAAAAAATTGAATGGCTGAAACGACGTCGTTTCAGCCATTCGGGGGATTCGGGGGAGAATGATTCGAGGTCCAAATCTTTTTCCATTTAAATAATAGGATTCATTCAATCATTTGAATTATGATAAATGAGATGCCAAATTCAATATAGTATATAAATATGGCCATTATAACATTACTCATTAATGTAATAGGTAATTATTCAATAATTCTAGAATAGTAAATGGCAATACCTATTTATTAAAAAATTTTACCAATAGGACATATAACTCAATTTGGTTAAGTAGTTGAGAGACAAATAAAAACTCACTTATATTATTTTTTATTTGCAAAGAATACTTCCTAGGTGGACATGGGAGTGTGCTGTGCCATAAGCGACATCATGCATGCTGTGAGATCGAATAGAGAATTGTCTCGGACTTATTTTGATAATTTAAAATTGTTTATATTATAAGATTTGTCGAATATATTCATAAAAAAAACCAAGCTAATCGAACATGTGTAATCCCATGATCAAATCATAATTGTTTTAAAATAAATTATTAAAATTATTCTAACCATTTATTTTTTAAAAAAAACAAATGTTGTCTCGAAGTTACAGATATCCAATTACTCTAATTTTTTTCATGAATGATTTATTCAATAAATCCTACAATATAAACGGTTTGGATCAACTACATGGCTCGAAATAAGGTCCCATAAATCCTCATAGAAATGTGTCGTGCCTATAAAGCGCAACAACCTTTCCAATTCCGTACTATCATATATATATTATTAAAAGTAGTGTTTTTTTCCATATTTAGGTGCCACATTATAAAGCTTACTTTTTTCTAAGAGAATCATGTCAGCATATATTTTGTTAATTACATATAGAGTTCTACACAAACTCAAACCTAATTTAAATTATACTAATTTTACCTATTTTATATGGATTCTATTTGACAAATATTTCTTTTTCATATGTTTTTCATGGTAAAATGAGATTCTTTCAAGGCTATTAGGATTTTTTTTAATGCTAAATTGCTTTTTTAAAATTTTTTTTTTCCGGTGCATTATTTTATACCCAATATTAATTCTATATTATTCTATATTATGAATTTATTGTTTAAATTTTATAGTTATTCTATATATAAAATTATACTTCATTTTTTATATTATTTTATATAATCACAACTCAGATGAGAAAAAACATGCACAACAATGCTACTCTCGAGAAACCTCTAAAGTTTAGATTTATTGCTTGCCACCATATTACAGATGATTAATTAGTTCATACCTTGAGATGTATCTATTCTTTAGATGTTTTCATTATTTTTTCTTTTTGGGTTTAGATGTTGTTATGTAATTCTTTCTTGGTTAATCGTTGTTGAATTTTTTTTTTATAGTTGATATTTTAATTTAATTAAGAGTTTTTATTTTACAATCTTTTCAATCAAACCAAGTCTTAACTCTCATCAAAAGATGTCAGTTTATTTTACAATCTTATAATTATATATATATATCATATAAAATCATGACAATCCAACCACAACATATTTATATTTAAGTTTTTAAATAAATTTTATATAATTTCTATTTATGCATATTTTTATTTTCAAATGAATATAAAAAGAAAATTAAATAGTTAGAATTACTTTTAATTTTATATTACTAATTCTTCTTCTAATTTAACTATTATTTTTAATATCAAAGTGAGTATTTATTTTATTATTTATAATTTAATACATATCATACAAAATTATTAGATGATAATTACACTTTTATAATATGATAGAATTAAAATTATCAAAATACAAAAATAATTTAACTAAAATTAATATATATAAGTATTCAAGTAACAATTTTATAGAACAATAGAGCCAATATTATCAAAATAAATAATTAAAATTATACTTTAATTTTAATATTAATTTTAAATTAAAATTATTCTTTTATAGTATACATTGTACTATCAAATATTTTTTGAAAAAAATAACACTAATGCACAGATCAACTGCTAGTTATATAATATTTCAAAAATATTTAATAATTTTCCTAATCTAACATTCTATTACGGCACACCAAGAGCAACGTTGATAAGGAGTGAGATAATAAGTCTATATTATTCCAGTGTAAAATTATTTAATGTTTGATTCACATATTATAACTTAAGAGTAGAATAATTTATCAGGGAGGCAATTTATTTACATATGTGAGAATATTATATTTGAAGAAAATATGTGATAATTTATAATGATATTATATTATATATTAACTATATACAAATAATACTGGTGCATTTATTGGTGTCCTTATTTCATCTATAAGCCAAACAAAGTTTAATAGATATAGTGAATTAATTAACTATTAATTGGGAATAAGATGTCACAATTTATAATAAGGAGAGGATCCCTACCGTCACTGTTTTGGACTGGGGGAGGTTGTTCTGGCCGGTGGGATTCATTACAGACTCATTTTAATAATTTAAACTGTTCATTTTGTTAGGGTTTTTTGTATATTTTACACTCAAAAAAAATTAGGTCGATCCAATAACTGTAACTAGTTCAATTTATTACATTTTTCACCCAAAAAAATGTAAAGTTTATTTTTTTTGTTGTTTTTTTTTTTTTTTGGTGAAAAATACGATAAATTGAACTAGTTATAATTATCAGATTGATTTAATTTTTTTGTGGATGAAATATATGAAATACTCAATAAAATAAATGATTTGAATTATCAAAATGGAACTCGCAGTTGATCCCATGAATTAGAATAGCCCTGTCCAGTCCAAAATAGTGATCGAAGAGGATCCTCCTTATAATAATATCATATTACTAGTATAAATATATTAACTACATACAACTAATACATGTCCTGCTATTTTATAGTGTTCTTTCATCTATAAGCCAAACAAAGCCTACTAGATATGGTGAGTTAATCAACTATTGATTTGGAATAAGATGTGATAATTTATAATAATACCGTGCACAATAACAAATAATATGGGGGATTCTATTTGAAAATAAAATATGTCTTAGTACGTTCAATTTAAATTCATATTATATCCTAATATGAATTTATTAATAAAGATAACACAAATCTCTATTATCTTCTTTCCAATAAAGACAAGAAATTTTTTTTTTATGGCACACCCTAATCAGATATTCATATTCAAATCTCTGTATTTTCTTCCCAAAAGATCAAAATTATTTTTTATTCTTCTTCTTCATCCTCCCTCCAAAACTCCAATCTACCCTTGCCAAAACTCACCATCATCATCAACATCATTGTTTTTTATTATTTTGAAACCATAAACCCTAGAAGAAAGTTTGAATAAAATCAAATAATAGATGAGAATAATAATCAAAATAGTTTTTTGAAGCAACCATCAAAAAGAAGGTAAGTATTCATATAAAGGGGTTTCATAATTTTTGTAGATATAGTGATCCTGGTTTTTCCTTTTCTTTATTTGTCGTATCCGGACTCGGTTCCGTGGACTTGGTTGTTGTTTATACCTTGTTTGTATCCTTTACTCTTTGCATTTGAGCCTTGGGTTGTGTTGGGAAGGTTTGGAACAGGTTGATTGAGCTTAGAGACCAAAAACAGTTACCCAGATTTTGGCCTCTCCGCTCGAGCGGGGGTTTGACGCCGAAGCGAGAAAACAACCACCTGATGTTTCTGTGCAAAGGTTCGACGCCGGCGAGGATTGGCTCAAGCGGGAGTTTGTGAGTGCCGCTCGAACGGGGGAGTTCAACGCCGGCGGGGACTGCTCGCAAAAGTTCGAGTGTGCATCTGCCGCCGGCGGGATTGCCGCCGAGTCTGTAAGTAATCCAAACCCGCCCCTATAGGTTTAGCGCCGTAACCGGCCAGTAATCCGGGGATTACCTACGGCCTCTGAAGACATTAACCAATATTAAGGGGCTGCGAAAGCAAATACAGAAAGTAAACAAGGTCCAATGAGCAGTGTTGACGTACATAGGACAGAAAATTCAAAACTTATTTATATACATAAACATGCTAGTCAGGTACACCCATATGTACAAAATATTTACATAAGTACATCCTAAGATCCACTTAACAAAACAGGTACAGAAGACTAGCATGATGTGCAAAACTGCCATAGCATCGGGCTTTCGGCAGAACCTCCTCGGGAGGCGCAACAGGTGGCTGACCAAAAACAAACCGGAGGGCCATCAACTCTGGCCAGGATCTTGTGCCGACTCACCTACATATATAATATAAACTGTGAGCGAAAGCCCAGTGAATAATAACAGAGTAAAGGGTTTAATGAATGATGTCCATCACAGAGTTAGAAATCAGAGTTTATATCAGAAACATAATCTTATAAAAAACAGAGTCTTATGCATATTCAGATTTCAAATCAGAAACAGATTTAGATACATGCTCATATTCATATTCATATTCATATTCAGATTTTGCATAAGATCATATGTGGTACACCCATTAGCTAACAGATCAAATTGGTCTAGAGACCACAGACAGAGTTGGTACCAACAATCATAAAGGTCCATATCTTGCGCGCAAGTAATCCTGGCATTATTACCCCCAGGTAAGGGCCATCGGCCATGGTATTGTTACCCCCGGGTGAGGGCCATCGAAACTAAGGGTGTCACAAATACTTTTCAGAAAACTGGACGTTCATTCATTCATTTCCAACATATCATAGCTTTCCAAGAACCAATCATTTCGTATTATAGTATACTGAAAATACATAACATTGAACATAACTTTACAAAGTTATTACTCACAGTGGGTGTTGATACAGGTAGATGAAGTCAAAAGGGTCAAACAGATTGCGGCACGTGACCTACATAACACATCACGGGTACACACTATAAAACATGCACTCCAATTGTACAAAACTTACATCAACGATTCTAAGTGTGTACCTAACCCCTTACCCTTAGTATGGAGCCTTAAACATGGCCTAGAAACGCCTAGGATGGAATGAGGGTGCAAAAATGTCTTAGAAAACATTTTTCAAAAGTAGCTGAAAACAAGGGTCTCGCTCGAGCGAGCCTTACTTCGCTCGAGCGAGCTTACAAAATCAAAGGGCTCGCTCGAGCGAGTAATCCTTCGCTCGAGCGGTTTGATGAAATGAAAAAGTACTGGTTGTTGATTTTTTCCGCTCGATGCTCGCTCGAGCGAGCTTCTGGACAAAAGTGGTCGCTCGAGCGAGGAAGCCAAATTCTGGAATTTCCAGATTTGCCTTCCAAGTTCGAACCAAGCATTCTCCAACCAAAAACTCAACCTCTTGGGCCCAAATTCTGAAAAAACACTTTAAACACATAGTATATCAAGTTTCAAAGCCAATTTGTAAATTCAAGGACCAAGAGTGAGTCAATTTGAGCACCACTTCCATAAATCTTCAAGAACAAAGTTTAAACACACATGCATGAGTTCAATTCCATTTCAAAGCTCCAAAACATGCTCCAAGGCAAAATTAAACTTAGAATTTTGTTGAATTCATGGGCTACAACTTGAATGTGGCCTTGCATGTAAAGAATGTACATGAACACTTTTCAAAATAGCATGATATGAGCATGCATGCATGAGTTAGCTCCCAATTCAACATATTAAACCCCTTCCTAACCTTAATCACCCAACTATCCAAGAATCATGCAAGAATAATCTAAATTCTAGTTCTAGAGGATGAATTCTCTACCTTAACTCTTCAATGTCAAGCTTAGAAGCTCTAGTTTGCACACCACCCTTCAATTCTCCAAGTTTTTAGCCAAAATTCTTGTTGAAGCTAACTTTCCTCCTCTCCCTATTTCTCTCCCACGTTGGTCTCACAAGAAGATGGAAGCAAAAATGTTTTAAGATAAGTCCCAAAGTGGTCTTAGATAGTGGCCTACAATGGCACTATTGTAAATAGGCTAGGTTCATTATTAAAATGTTATTTAATCTGATTTAAACATTCCAAATTGAATTTTAATCGAACCTACCATAAAATCACATAAAATCTAACTAGTCCAAAACACTAAGCAATTTCAGAATCGGGCACTGATAAGGCTTCCAATTTGCAGTTTAAAACACAAACAGATGTTTCAACACCAAACAGATAGAAACACATAATTCATGCAATGCACAGGCATGTTAGTCCCGGATTTCCTCTTAATTATTATTAGGCATAATTAAGTTCCAATTAACGTTAATCAGGGTCGGGGTTATTACAGTCTTCCCCCCTTATAAGAGTTTGGTCCCCAAACTCAAATTACCTTCATTCGGAGCCAACATCGGGTCTAGAGGAAACAAATCCGGATATCTCTTCTTCATGTCTTCCTCGGTTTCCCAAGTTGCATAGGTTCCCCCGTGGTTTTGCCAATCAACTTTCACCAACGGTATTTCTTTGTTTCTCAGTCTTTTAACCCTTCGATTCACAATCTGGATAGGCCTTTCTTCATAGGTGTAGTCATCTTTCAAAAGTACATGCGTCGGCTTGATGACGTGGAGTGGAACTCTCAAATATTCCCGAAGCATCGACACATGAAAGACGTTGTGCATGTGTTCCATCACTGGAGGTAAGGCTATTCGGTAGGACACCGGATTGATCTTTTCGAGAACCTCGTAAGGTCCAACATACCTCAGAGCCAATTTTCCTTTAACACCAAATCAGGTTTGACCCTTCATAGGGGTCACCTTGATAAACACGTGGTCCCCCACTTCATATTCCCTTTCTCTTCTTCGAACATCGGCATAACTTTTCTGCATACTTTGTGCAGTTTTCAAACGTTGCTGTATCAGTTTCACTTTCTCAGTTGTTTCTTCCATAAGTTCCGATCCCAACAAAGGTCTGTCACCCACTTCAGCCCAACATATTGGTGATCTACATTTTCTTCCATATAAAGCTTCGTAAGGAGCCATTCCAATACTTGAGTGGTAACTGTTGTTGTACACAAACTCAACTAATGGCAAGTAGGTTTCCCAATTTCCCTGGAAGTCTAATACACACATTCTGAGCATATCCTCCAGAGTTTGGTTTGTTCGTTCAGTTTGGCCATCGGTCTGTGGGTGGTAAGCACTGCTCAGTCTCAACTCTGTTCCCAAAGCCTGTTGCAGACTCTGCCAAAATCTTGACACAAACTTTGAATCTCTGTCAGACACAATAGACACTGGCACTCCATGCAATCTCACAATTTCAGTCATATAAATGTTGGCCAATTTATCAGCATTATAAATAGTTTTGACAGGCAGAAAATGTGCAGACTTAGTTAAACGGTCGACTATAACCCAAATAGAGTCCATACCTCGAGAAGAACGAGGTAATCCCACTATGAAATCCATGGTGATGTGCTCCCATTTTCATTCTGGTATTGAGAGTGGTTGTAGCAAACCGGCAGGTCGTTGATATTCAGCTTTTACCTATTGGCAGTGTAGATATCTAGCCACAAAGTCTGCAATACTCCTCTTTATTCTAGGCCACCAACAATTCTGTTTCAAATTGTGGTATATCTTCGTGTTTCCCGGATGCATAGCAAATTTACTACTGTGAGCTTCAGTCATAACGCGTTTCCTCAAATTATAGCAATCAGGCACACAAAGACGGTTCTGAAATTTCAGCACACCATTTTCAAACACAAATTCGGGTCTCGGTTTCGAATCAAACTCCTCTATAATCTTTTTCAAGTGTTCATCTTCACATTGTTTCTGTTTAATCTCATCAAGAATAGCAAGTTGAGCAGAGATAGCAGATATTAGTCCATCTTGTTCATAGCCAGTTGACAAGTCTTTTCGGTTGGATAACAAATACGACACGGTTGCACCAGATTTTCGGCTCAAGGCATCTGCCACAGTATTAGCCTTTCCTGGATGGTATAAGATTTGCAAGTCATAATCCTTGATTAGTTCCATCCAACGTCTCTGTCTCATATTTAACTCCTTTTGGGTGAAGAAATACTTCAAGCTTTTGTGGTCTGTATAAACCTCACAAGTTACCCCATACAAATAGTGCCGCCATATCTTCAAAGCAAATACCACGGCTGCCAATTCGAGATCGTGTGTTGGGTAATTCTTTTCATGTGGTCGGAGTTGTCTAGAAGCATAGGCAATCACCTTCCCATTTTGCATTAGTACACACCCTAAGCCTTTATAAGAAGCATCACTGTACACTTGAAACCCATCAGTACCATTTGGCAAAGTTAAGATTGGTGCAGTCACTAACTTGGTTTTCAACTCTTGGAAGGCTGCCTCTCTTTGATCATTCCAGTCAAATGGCATGTTCTTCTGAGTTAACTGAGTCAATGGCAAGGCAAGCTTTGAGAAGTCTTTCACAAATCTCCTGTAGTAGCCTGCAAGTCCCAGAAAACTTCGTACTTCTGTCACATTTGTAGGTCTCGGCCAATCTACAACAGCCTCAATTTTCTGAGGGTCCACAGATACACCATTTTTGTCGATGACATAGCCCAGAAATGCCACACTGTCAAGCCAGAATTCGCACTTAGACAATTTAGCGTACAACTTCTTTTCTCTCAATATCTGCAAGGCGGTTCTCAAATGATTCTCATGTTCCTCCCTGTCTTTAGAATATATCAGAATGTCATCAATAAATACGACAATAAAATCATCCAGATATGATTTAAATACCCTATTCATAAGATCCATGAAAGCAGCAGGTGCATTTGTCATCCCAAACGGCATTACCAAGAATTCATAATATCCATATCTAGTCCGGAATGCAGTTTTCTCTATATCTTCGGCTCTAACCTTTAACTGATGATACCCAGACCTAAGGTCAATTTTTGAAAACACTTGGGCACCCTGAAGTTGGTCAAACAAGTCATCTATTCGAGGCAAAGGATATTTGTTTTTGATAGTCACTTTGTTCAATTCCCGATAGTCTATACACAATCTCAAAGACCCATCCTTCTTTTTAACAAATAACACTGGAGCACCCCATGGTGAAGTACTCGGACGGATAAAGTTTTTGTCTAATAGTTCCTGAAGTTGGGTTTTCAATTCTTTCAATTCCGAGATAGACATTCTATAGGGAGTCTTGGAAATAGGTTATGTCCCTGGAAACACCTCAACAGTAAATTCAATTTCTCTGTCAATTAAATCCCCCGGTAAATCAGTCAGAAACACATCAAGAAAATCACAGACAATAAGGATTGTTTCTACAGTAGGACTGTCAGATGCTGTAGTCAATATGCAACATAGATAACCCCTATAACCCTTCCTAAGTAGTTTTACAGCTTTCATAGCCGAAATTAAGTATGGGGGAGGAACTACCCCATTTCCTCTAAAGGTAAATTCAGGCATACCCGGTGGTCTAAACACAACAGTTTTGTTTACACAATCAATGGTAGCGCAGTATTTAGTCAACCAATCCATTCCCAAAATACAATCAAAATGATGAATGTCCAAAGGTAACAAGTCCACATACAACATCATATCACCAACCACAATATCACAAGCCGGATAAACATGAGTGCACATCATAGAATCCCCAGAAGGTGTAGATACAGATAATACACATGTCATATGTTCTAGTGGCCTAGTCAATTTTTGAGAAAAGGCATGCGACACGAAGGAATGCGTAGAGCCAGAATCTATCAACACACATGCATATTGAGAACATACAGAAAGTGTACCTGACACCACGGTATAGGTGTTCGGTACGTCACCGGGCACTAAGGCAAACATTCAGCCTTGTCTCAATGGTTCCTTTCTTACATTGGCTTTGACGTTGGTTTTGGCCCTCGAAGCAGATCCCACTGAACTCACTGCAGGACGGCTAGTAGTCTCAGATCTAAGCGGACAATCTCTCATCATATGGCCTGTCTTGCCACAACTGAAACATGCACCTAATGTTCGGTGACAAGTGCCTTTGTGCCTTTTCCCACAGTCGGGGCAATTTAGCGTAGAGCCACTACCTTGGCTTGAGTTACTGTAATACCCTGTGTTACGCTTCTTATTCCCGGAAAATGAACGGCCCTTTTTAAAAGATCTTTTCCCTGCCTAATCAATCCGTGGAACAAGAGTTTGTTTCTTTGCTGCTAGAATGGATTCTGCCATTAGTGCCCTATCTAAAACGCTCACATATGTGGGTAGGTTCAGAACTCCCACCCTATCCAGTATGTCCAGATCCAATCCATCCTCAAACTTGCGAGCCTTCTTGTATTCTGTGTCCACCATATAGGGAGCAAACCTGGCTAGCTCGGTGAACTTGGCCTCATACTCGACTCTGAACATTACACTGTTTAAGTTCTGAAATTGAGACTTTTCCGGTTTAAAACAAGGAAATACTTGTCATAAAAGATTGCATTGAACTGGGTCCATGTCATATTTTTGTGGCCATTTCGGATCAGTAACCACCACCTTTGGGCTTCATCTTTTAGTGTATAAGTAGCTAGAAGGACTTTTTGGGTTTCTGAACACGGAAACACCTCATACAGTTTCTCCATTTCAAGCAACCATGTTTCTGCCTTCAGCGGCTCAATCCCATCATAGAATGTCGGCGGTTTCATCTTCATGAATTTCTGTGTCAGATTTATGATGTCGTTGTTATTTGCCTCAACTTGTACCGGTGGAGGTGGAGGAGGTAAGGGTTGCTGCCTTTGTTGCTGTGTTAGGGTCTCAGTCAATGCTGCCAACATCTGTTCCATTCAGCTCATGCGAGCCTCAGATGATTCACTTTCACCACTTCCCCCTGAGTTCTCCATTTTACTATACAGACATCAAAGGATATTAAGCATAGGTATATTCGAATGTACATTCAGTTTTAATATTCAGTTGCATTACCACACACTCACACATGCAAATGGAATGCCCCTAATTCTTACTAGGACATCCTAAGCTCATACGGACCTGTGTGTGCGGTACAACTCGTGCTCTGATACCACTCTGTCATAACCCAAACCCGCCCCTATAGGTTTAGCGCCGTAGCCAGCCAGTAATCCGAGGATTACCTACGGCCTCTGAACACATTAACCAATATTAAGGGGCTGCGGAAGCAAATACAGAAAGTAAACAAGGTCCAATGAGCTGTGTTGACGTACATGGGACAGAAAATTCAAAACTTATTTATATACATAAACATGCTAGTCAGGTACACCCATATGTACAAAATATTTACATAAGTACATCCTAAGATCCACTTAACAAAACAGGTACAGAAGACTAGCATGAGGTGCAAAACTGCCATAGCATCGGCTTTCGGCGGAACCTCCTCGGGAGGCGCAATAGGTGGCTGACCAAAAACAAACCAGAGGGCCATCAACTCTGGCCAGGATCTTGTGCCGGCTCACCTACATATATAATATAAACTGTGAGCGAAAGCCCAATGAATAATAACAAAGTAAAGGGTTTAATGAATGATGTCCATCACAGAGTTAGAAATCAGAGTTTATATCAGAAACATAATCTTATAAAAAACAGAGTCTTATGCATATTCAGATTTCAAATCAGAAACAAATTTAGATACATGCTCATATTCATATTCATATTCATATTCAGATTTTGCATAAGATCATATGTGGTACACCCATTAGCTAGCAGATCAAATTGGTCTAGAGACCATAGACAGAGTTGGTACCAACAACCATAAAGGTCCATATCTTGCGCGCAAGTAACCCTGGTATTATTACCCCCAGGTAAGGGCCATAGGCCACGGTATTGTTACCCCCGGGCGAGGGCCATCGGCCACGGTATTGTTACTCCCGGGCGAGGGCCATCAGAACTAAGGGTACCACAAATACTTTTCAGAAAACTGGATGTTCATTCATTCGTTTCCAACATATCATAGCTTTCCAAGAACCAATCATTTCGTATTATAGTATACTAAAAATACATAACATTGAACATAACTTTACAAAGTTATTACTCACAGTGGGCGTTGATACAGGTAGACGAAGTCAAAAGGGTCAAACAGATTGCGACACGTGACCTACATAACACATCACAGGTACACACTATAAAACATGCACTCCAATTGTACAAAACTTACATCAATGATTCTAAGTGTGTACCTAACCCCTTACCCTTAGTATGGAGCCTTAAACATGGCCTAGAAACGCCTAGGATGGAATGAGGGTGCAAAAATGTCTTAGAAAACATTTTTCAAAAGTTGCTGAAAACAGGGGTCTCGCTCGAGCGAGCCTTACTTCGCTCGAGCGAGCTTGCAAAATCAAAGGGCTCACTCGAGCGAGTAATCCTTCGCTCGAGCGGTCTGATGAAATGAAAAAGTGCTGGTTGTTGATTTTTTCCGCTCGATGCTCGCTTGATGCTAGCTCGAGCGAGCTTCTGGACAAAAATGGTCACTCGAGCGAGGAATCCTTCGCTCGAGCGAGGAAGCCAAATTATGGAATTTCCAAATTTGCCTTCCAAGTTCGAACCAAGCATTCTCCAACCAAAAACTCAACCTCCTGGGCCCAAATTCTAGAAAAACACTTTAAACACATAGTATATCAAGTTTCAAAAGCCAATTTGTAAATTCAAGGGCCAAGAGTGAGTCAATTTGAGCACCACTTCCATAAATCTTCAAGAACAAAGTTTAAACACACATGCATGAGTTCAATTCCATTTCAAAGCTCCAAAACATGCTCCAAGGCAAAATTAAACTTAGAATTTTGTTGAATTCATGGGCTACAACTTGAATGTGGCCTTGCATATAAAGAATGTACATGAACACTTTTCAAAATAGCATGATATGAGCATGCATGCATGAGTTAGCTCCCAATTCAACATATTAAACCCCTTCCTAACCTTAATCACCCAACTATCCAAGAATCATGCAAGAATAATCTAAATTCTAGTTCTAGAGGATGAATTCTCTACCTTAACTCTTCAATGTCAAGCTTAGAAGCTCTAGTTTGCACACCACCCTTCAATTCTCCAAGTTTTTAGCCAAAATTCTTGTTGAAGCTAACTTTCCTCCTCTCCCTATTTCTCTCCCACGTTGGTCTCACAAGAAGATGGAAGCAAAAATGTTTTAAGATAAGTCCCAAAGTGGTCTTAGATAGTGGCCTACAATGGCACTATTGTAAATAGGCTAGGTTCATTATTAAAATGTTATTTAATCTGGTTTAAACATTCCAAATCGAATTTTAATCGAACCTACCATAAAATCACATAAAATCTAACTAATCCAAAACACTAATCAATTTCGGAATCAGGCGCCGATAAGGCTTCTAATTTGCAGTTTAAAGTTTAAAACACAAACAGATGTTTCAACACCAAACAAATAGAAACACATAATTCATGCAATACACAGGCATGTTAGTCCCAGATTTCCTCTTAATTATTTTTAGGCATAATTAAGTTCCAATTAGCGTTAATCAGGGTCGGGGTTATTACATTTTGTGTGGGCAGTTTATTGGAAGAAAGGGGCTGGACCTCTAAACCAACGGTTTATTGAAAGAAAGAGGCTGGATCTAAAAACTAAACGGTTTATTGGAAGAAAGGGGCCGGACCTCTAAACCGGAAATTGATACAGCTCATATGCTTGTCGATTGAAGTGTTGATACAGCTCATATGCTTATCTATTGAAGTGTTGATACAGCTCATATGCTTATCTATTGTATTGTTGATATAACTCCTATGCTTATCTGTTGATTTGTTGGTATAGCTCATACGCATATTTAATGGGAAATGGGAAATGTTTAACATGAGTTACTGTCTCATCTAAGTTGTTGGCTAGGTTCTGAGCCGTAGTTGAATTGTGAATTGGATAAGAAATGAAAAATGAAATGACACACGAATACAGTGGTCATGTAATGAAAGTGGTGTATGGATTGGTTTATGTGAGTTAAACACTTATCAATTGCTAAAGCCTTAGTTATTGCTCATATTGTGTTTAGCATATCTCTACTGGGCGTTGGCTCACCCTAAATGGGACATTATTTTTAAGTGCAGGTAGCATGCCACCTCCAAGGACATAGCTTGGACGGAGATGAGAGTTGAAGACTCTTTTTGGTTCTTTCGTTTGTATTACATGTATACCAAGCATTGGGCTTTCCTTGTATAGAGTTAGTACTCTTCCTTTTGTATCCAAGTGTTGACTTGAAAAGCTGTAAGCCCTTACGGCATTTGCTTTTGTTGTTAACATGTAATACTGTTGTAAGGACTACTCTGATGAATGGAAATGTGTTGATTTCTCTTATATCATTGCATGTCTAGAATGATGAGTTTTGTGTATTATTTTGAGGGCGTGACAGTAGAGCACCATCAATTATTTTCTATGTCATTTTTTTGACAAAAATTAAAGTGCCCAGTAGTTAGATTAACAATAATATATTATTGAAATTGTTTTTATTTTATCATTTTAATAATACATTATTTGATAACTACTCTTTCTTGTTAGTGCTTGATGCTTATGTGCTCGTAAGTTTGGTTTTTACTTTTCTACGAGCATTCTTGTGGATAATTTATAATGTAAAAGTTTTTTTTTCCTGTATTGAAAAGTTTTATAATGGTTATGTAAAGTTTGATTTTTCTATATTTATAATACTTAAGTGCTTATAAGTTTGGTTTTTTTTCTTTTCTTTCTGTATTTGAGAATTATTTTCTGTATTGAAAAGTTTTTAAAATAATTTATTTTTTTTAGTTTGTTTATTATTTATTATTTGAGTTTACCTTGAGGGTAATTTGGGAAAAATAATAGGGCATAATGAGAGTAAAATAAAATTTTAAACAATTAAACCTGATGCACTTAAAAATTGAGAGTACTTTATAATTTTTTGAGTGTAAATAGAATCCCCCAGATAATATATGTGCTGATATATTTATTAGTGTCCTTATTTCATCCACGAGTTAAACAAAGCCTAATACAAATTTATAAGCCCATCATATTGTGATGGATTAATTAACAATTGGGGCGAATTATACTAACAATTCCTATAATTTAGAACTCGTATCATTTTGGTTCCTGACTTTTCAATTGTAACATAATTGACCTTGAATTTTGAATTTTATTCTAAATAAGGACAATTGAAGATACCATTGCTCAATTTCAAGGGCAAAGTCGTCAATTTGATAAAATATAAACTAATTTGATAAAAATAAATGTCAAAAAATATTTTTGAATTTTTAAAAATTATTTCTACCCACCAAAGATAAACTTATGTAAAATTGATAAATCTTTTACACATTTTTTTTTTTACCAAATTAATTTTTATTATGTGTTTAGATGATGATCATGTAATGAGTGATTATTAGGCTTTTAATGTATATGAAGCAGTCTCATATGATGATGACATTGCTTATCGATGGTCCTTCTTCACCTGGAAATAACATTGATGTCTACTTATGCCTTGTAGTGGATGAATTGAAAGAATTGTGGAAAAATGGTGTTGACATGTATGATGCGGAAACTAATCAGATGTTTTGAATGCATGCTGTGTTATTGTGGATTATAAATGATTTTCATGCCTATGCAATTTTGTCTGGATGGAGCACGAAAGGCTCTTTAGCTGGTCCTTGTTGTAACACACATACTCGTTTTCAATATTTGAAGAACGGAAGGAAATTATGTTACATGGGGCATCGTCACTGGTTGAATGGGGGTCACAAATTTTGGAAAGCTGGTGCTTTTTTTGATGGCACTTGTGAATTTGAACCATGTCCAACTCGGTTATTAGGGGCTAATGTGCTACAACAACTAGGGCCTAAATTCAAATTGAATTCTAAGCGTCAACAATCTAGCAAACGGAATAGAAAGGATCCCTTAGCTACAATATACCACCAACCTCTGGTTCCCAGGGAGGGCCTAGTGTCGAAATCATCAGTTTAAGGAAGCTTAGCTATAATTTAAAACAATTTCTAGTTGACTCTAGCTATGATTATAGTGACACAGAGCGTGTTGTTGAGAACATCCTAGTAGGTGTTCACAGATGTATATTGGCTGGTCGGAGTAAATTTTTCCATGAGCTTTTCAAGAAAGAAAAGAAGGCCTTTGAGAAGGAAGGAAAACCTAAGTATTGTATAAACGATTTGTTGCCTTTCCCCCCAGAGGTGTCAACTTGTGTTGACAATGTATGTGCGCATGATGCATGCAGACTTGCTATTGATTTTGCTGTGGAATTGATGTATGCATCTTCAATTTTTCAAGTTCCACCGCTGGCTTCACTTTTTCAGGTCAATACTTACAACTCTGTTTAGCGGCAATAATTCAACCAAATTGATATGACGATCTCTGTGCATAAGTGCTGGACTGCATAAAAGTCAGGAAAAAATAATGACATTCTTTTGGGACATAGTGTATTTGATTGATACAGTCATTGTTTTTTGCTTTAGTATCCTGGAAATGCTTTATTACTTTCGGAAGTAGTCATAGTTGTGCACTGATTACTTGGGGAGAGAGAGAGAGAGAGAGAGAGAGAGATTTGAATGGATATTGGTGTGAGTGGTTCTTCTGCATATGATGCTGGTTATGTAGATCGTAAATCAGTATTGTATTTGATCAATTGTCTCATCTTAAAAAGGAAAAGAAAAAATCGAAATGATTATTTGAAAAGTATTATTTATCTTGAACTACCAATTTAGTTTTGTCTATATGTGATGCAAACAATAAAAATGACACCCCCCTGAGGTCTTCTACTGAAGTGAAAAATAAGGATGGAGTAGAATCAAATGCTTAATGTGTTTTTGAATTATGTTGTTTCTAATTTTGACAAAATTAAGCTCAATTTATTTACTATTTTGCAGATCTAAATTTGTTTATGCTATGAGAACATTATTTATTTAATTTTACATGATTCTCATCTGTGTCTGTATTGTCTTTGGGTATGTCCTTTTCTTTATATGTGTTTAGTGCTTCTTTGCATTTATATTCTTGGAATTGTAGTGCTTTTTGGTATGTGATAAAATCTTCTTGTTAGTGTTTTTTTAAGTTTTAAATACTGTTTATAAGTATTGGGTTCAAATTCTTTAATTTGTGTTTATTTTGGTGAATCTGATTGTAGTTTATGTTCTGATGCAGGCATGTAGAGCAGTGAAGACTATAGCTTCTATGCTAAAACATGATTTTTGGATATATGTTAGTTTGTGGTTAATATTAAAACATAATTTTTGGATTTTGGATATGTTAATTTTGTGGATAATGGTGATTGGATATTAATTGAATGAGAAAGTGAATTAATGCTTCATTTGCTATTTAAATGGGAGTTATTATTTTATATGTTAGTTTTATTACGGGTATTTTTTGAGTTCAATCAAATAAAATTAGCACAATTTCAAAAAAAAGGAAAAAAAGAAAGGGATATGATGGCATTTCTACAAATGCCTCTTAACCCCTAAATACTAGCGGTCATATTTTTTAAAAAAGATATGACGGCATTTCCAAAACATCGCTAAATATTGTCAATGGTGTCAGCATGTGTTAAGTAGGACATTTGGCAGCGTTTTTAAAAATGCCGCCTATACTAATATCACGACGTTTTTAAAACACCATAAGCTATAGCAACAGCCACATCTTTGGCATTTGGTCCTAAACGTGACAAAAAGAATTAGTGACGTTTATTGTACTTATAGCGGCGTTTTTTAAACGCCGCTAAATATGGTTTTTCCAATAATGATAGGATCAAAGCACATTAGGTTTTATCATTACTAATTTGAACAGGCAATATCTAATTAGACCATATGAACTGAAATAAAAATAATAAAAAAAAGAAAGTTGAAGGACTAAATAGATGAAAATAGTTTAGAAATAATTATTATTTTTTTAATAGAGAGAGAATAATTTAGGGGATAAAAATTAATATTAAACCTTTATATTTTTAATAGCTATTATATTTATAGGGTACCCAGTGGTTGGGTATCACAACCACCTCCAATCCTTAGGAACTTGCCTTGATAGCCATGAGAATGGAAAGATCACAATGTGCCCATGGGATGATAGGGTTAAGGGACTCTTCTTCCACCAAACCGCATTCAGTATTAGCTTATCTAATGTCAAGAGCTTCATTCAAGATGTGCAAAAACTAGTTGATTTGGAGCCTAAAGCATTGTGTGTCCTAGACTTGTACAATGGAGTCCTCATGAGGTATGTCAAGGCCTCAAGTGCTTTCTTGGGCAAACAAGAAGATGGCGTAGACTTTGCTATCACTTATTATCGGAGCAAAGACCCATTGACCCCTAGGCTTTATGAAGACATACTTGAGGAGGTGGAGCAGCTTGGCTTGTTCAAATACGGAGGGTTGTCCCATTGGGACAAGAATCGAAATGTGGTGTTTGATGGTGCAATCAAGAAATACAAGAATGTTGCAGAGTTCTTGAAGGTGAAGGCGAGGTATGATCCATTAGGGATTTTCTCTAGTGACTGGACAAACCGATTACTTGGATTGAAAAATGGAGTGACAATGGTCCATGAGGGTTGTGCTTTAGAAGGGTTGTGTGTATGCTCTCAAGATGTTCATTGTGCCCCAAGTAAAGGCTACTATTGTCGATCGGGAAGAGTTTACAAGGACGCAAGAGTTTGTACTAAGTTAAGGAATTTGATAATGTTCATTCTAGGATTAACTCAAATTCAAATTTAAATAATATTCATTTACATATGAATATCAAGATTGAATTTGAGAGGATTGTCATAGATTTGAAACCACAATTATGTATGAAATACTTATTTGAAATCATTCATATTAAGGATTATAATTCTATATGAATCTTAATAAAAAGTTTTGTTTCAATCCTTATAACAGTTTCTTAGTCTCATATTTCAATTGTCAAAATGGTTCAAACTTATCCAACTTTGTATTAAAATGGTCCACAATGTTATTTTTGTCCAAATTTTATAATGGAAGGGATATTTTTGTTCAAATTTGCACTAAACAACGTAAAATATCAACTGTACGAGGAGCAAATATTCCGGCGAGCCCGTACTCTTTTCTTCCCAACTCCCTGTCTGTCCGATCTACCTGCAAACACAATGGCGGTGAGCTATCCGGTGGTATGTCACGACCCAAACCCGTCCCTATGGGTTTAGCACCGTAACCGGCCAGTAATCCGTGATTACCGAAGGCCTGCTTAATGATGAAACGATAAAAAGCAGAGTATGGGCATGGCGGAAGCCAAAACAGTAAATAAACAATGTCCAATAAGCTGTGATAGTCTGAATGCAAAAAGATTTTTCATATAGTCAGAGACAAAACAGTATGTACATATATACAATCATCCAGAACAGGGACTTAATCCCTATTTAACAGTACAGTAGCAGTCTATACAGTTATACAAACAGACACAGAGACGGACATGGGGAAAACAAAAGCACCCCTAAACCAAAGCTTGACAGGCTCGGAACCTCGCAGTGAGGCACAGTGGTTGGCTTGACAAAACTGGAATTTACCCCGACGCTTCTAGCATTGGTCCGGTGCCTGTACACTTACATATATATATATATATATATATGAGCAGTGAACTAAAGCCCAGTGAATAACATAATGCGTAAAAAGGTTTAGAATGAAAGTCCTTACAGTAATGAAAACAGTTCATTGATTCAGTATATCAGTCATTCAGTCATAATAGTCTTATGTGGTACATCCATTAGCATAGTAGTACAGTAAACAGTAGGTCTTAAAAGACCGAACAGCAAATGATGGCCAGCAATCAGTAAACAGTGGTGGTTCCAACGAGGGAACCGACAGAGATCTCTGTAACAGTAATAGTAACAGTAGGTGCTAAGGATGCCACAATACAGTTCAGAATATAGGACATACATTCATTCAGTTCACAGTAACAGTTCAGAAAACAGTACAGTTCAGTATTCGAAAGATAATCATTTTGAACATATCTTTACACAATTGTTACTCACAGAGTTCTGGGCTACAGTAAGCTAGAGCGTCTCCTCGGAAGCCAACCCTACACAATAGACAGGACGAACACACTAAGCTACATGGTTGGGAAAGGTAATAATTTAATCCCAATTTGCCTCAGTGTGTTCTACATCTATACCCTCATTAAGATGTCTTAAACGTGGCCTAGGAATGCCTAGGATGAAATGAGGATGCAAAAATAAACTTAGAAAACATTTTCAGAATTTTTAGTGAAACAGAGTCCCGCTCGAGCGGATATGCAGACAAAGGTTCCCGCTCGAGCGTCACTTCCTACACTCGAGCGGACATGCAAAACAGTCAAAAGTACTGGATAGGTGAAATCCACGCTTGATCGGGTGCTCGATAGCCGCTCGAGCGTAAGACACAAGGTCCCGCTCGAGCATCAATCCTTACGCTCGAGCGGACTTCAACACAGTGCAAAGTACTGGGAGCACGAATTTCCCGCTCGAGCACCGTTATCCCCGCTCGAGCGGAAGACCGAAATCTGGAAAATCCAGATTTGGGCTCCAAGTTCAAAATTTAGTTTAAATGCACAAAATTCGATCCTCTTGCGCCAAATGTCTGGAAAACATTTGTAAACACATAGAATAACATGTTTTAAGGCTCAATTTGAGAAATCAAAGCCCAAGGGTGTTTGATTCAAACTCAATTTCAAACCAATTTTCAAGAACATGATCTCAAACAAGACATGCATGACTTTAAATCGATTCAAAGCTTCAATACATGCTCTAATGAGCTCAATTCTTTCAAAAACAAGATGAAAGCATGGTCTACTCTCAAAACATGGACATGCATGTGAGGAATTTAAGAAGAACAACCTCAAGGATGAGAGATATGTACATGTATGCAAGATTAGAGCTACAATTCAATATGCTAGAACCATTTCATGACTTAGCTCTCCAATTTGACATAAACAATGCAAGAATCAACTCAAAGACAACAATAAGAAGATGAAATCCTATCTTTAGTCTTCAACTATGAGAATATAAGCTCAAGTTTGCAAATTACTCTTCAATTCCTTCACTTCCACCAAATTTCCAAGCCAATTAGAGATGAAATCACACTCTCTTCTAACCCTCTCTCTCTAATCCGTTTGTGGTATTCAAATGGGCCGATGAAATGTTTGTTTCTAAGTGTAATGTGAAGACCAAGGTGTTGAGATAGTGGGCCACTATAGTGGCATTTCGGTAAATAAGTCTAACAATGTAATTTAGCTTATTTTAATCTAATTTAATTATACTAAATCACTTTTCAGATAATTACACCATAAAATCACATAAATTATGATGATTATAAAACATCAATTGATTTCCGGTTCGGCCGTCGATAAGGCCTTCAATTTGCAATTTGAACATAAAAATATGGACAGATAATCAAACAGTCAAACAGATAGAAATGCATTTAAACAGATACAGTCAATCAATCAGTTTCAGATTTCAGTCGGTTAGTTCAGTATTTCAATCAGTTCCATTACTTATCATAATCAGTCTCGGTTTAGCAGTATTCGATAATTAATCGGTAAATAGTGGTGAGGGTTATTACACGGTGTGTGGCCGGAAAACCCCTCCGACGGTCAAGTTAGCACACACTTAGGGATAGAGAGAGAGAGAGGAGAGAGTTGAAAGTCTAAGCGTATCTCATCCAATGATCATCTGTCCAGTATGGGGAGCGCAAACGCGTTTATATACCTTCTGCGCTTCAAATCTAATCCCATTAGTCTCTCGACACGTGGTGCTGCTATCCCATCTGTTAGCACAAATCCAACAATCACCACCTAACCAAACTGTCAGGATATCTTGGCGGAGCCCAGCAGACCGGTGGAATCACCTCAGCCTCACACGACCGTGCTGCGCCGCATGCCCCAAAGCTCATTAGCCGAGCTCCATACCGACCGAGCTTGGTTGCATTCCGGCAAGCCGAACTCGAGGTAGGTTGAGCCGGTTAGCTGTACGCCTTCCTGCCGAGCTAAACGAACCATGGAATCCGGGATGGCAAGCAGTCATCTTGGCCGAGCAACTTCCAGTAGCCTGGTTTCTATACAAACAGGCCCAAGTAGCTCGGTCCAACATGGTCCTATGCCTTAACCAAGCAAAACCTCTCTAGACAAGCCCAAGCTACCGCGGCCCAAGCGTGTTCGGCACTCAGCTTTCCCGGCCTTTGCCATGGCCCATTCCAGCTCATAAAATCTCCCTCTCATCAACAATCAAAATAAAACAAAGTACATATATAACAGTTTAATCTTTTAGATGAATCAGTGATTAAAAATTCAATATAATATCAAAACTAGACAATAGATAGATGTTTACATGTATTTGGCCAAAAAAAAAAAAGTAAAGAAAAAAAGATCTGACCACACGTAAGGCACATATTGAGGGTCAATTCAAGAAAACTAATTGATTGCACTACTGCTTAATAAAAAAATCATATATGAAATTAAGTGAATGACCTTGTCTAAGTATGGTAGGGGAGGAAGTGGAAGAATTCTATTTACACCCAAAAGAATATTTAAGTGAGTCTAATTTTTTAGTAAATCATATTAAATTATTTAGGGTTACAATTTATTCTCAGTACACCCTAATGTTTTTTTTTTTTTTTTTTTTTTTTTTTTTTTTTTTTTTTTTTTTTTTCTAAATTACCCTTTTGAGGTACACTTAAATAAAATAAATTAAAAAATTCAAATTACTTTTGAAAAACCCTTTGAATTTTTTTTTCTTTTGTTCACATACATACAGGGAATATTGACTAGGGAACCCGACATCAATGAAAGCGGCACCAACAAAGAAGGATGGCGAATGAGAAGGAGAGGGTGAACTTCACGTTTGAACTTCCATCTGTTCAGTTATGAAAGTTTGAATAATAATGAAAAAAAAAAAGAAGCTAAATATTCACTTTTATGCATATAAAAAAAAAAAACACAGAAATCAATAATTGTATTTTGATATTTGTGTCAATACTTACATCATCTTTGATAGATTGTCTCAAAAAACTGTTTTAATTATTATTCTAATTCATTGTTTGATTTTATTCAAACTTTATTCTATTTGCAAGTAATAATATGATAAAAATAATGATGTGTGATGATAATGGTGAGTTTTGATGAGGTGGATTAGAGTTTCGGAGTGAAGAAAAAGAAGAAGAAAAAAATAATTGAAATGTAAGGAAGAAAATGAAGAAATTTGAATAGGAAGAATATGTATAATTGATTAGGTATACCATATGAAAAAATAATATTTTATTTTAAAATTTAATAATTATTGCCCTTATTAATAAATTTATATTACAATATAATAAGAAATAAAATTTTAAAATTTGAGTTGTGGAATAATTTTTGGAAGTAGAATGGCCCAAGAAAGAGCGCTACGTATCTTGATCCTCTTCATTGGTTGTAATGGACCAGGCCTAACCCAATGAAAAGGCTAGGTAAGAGAGGCTTCTGCCTTGGGCTTCAATATTTGGATCAAGGCCGAGGGTTCAGGGCCCAATCTACTGTAGTTTGTGACCGAATGTAAAGGCTAGAAAAAATTATATTGAAATCGACAGAAGCATTACCGCTACTCTTTAGCAGCGGTGGTGACATCACTTGGTTTCTAACGGTGGGGCAAAGGCAGTCCGGCGACTGTGAGTGTGACTATGTAAGTCTTCTATCTTTTTCTTAGATTTTAATGGAACATGTGGGAGCCAAAAAAATATAGGTACTAGCTTATTGGGCCTAACCCAAACAAAGCCCACAATGGGTCCAGCCCAAACAAATATCACACCCACCATCTATATAAAGGGGGGCATCCCAAGTGAGAGGTAGGTCTGTTCTCTCTACACAAAACACACATCCCTTCTAATATATATATATATACTAGTTCCTGATTCAAGGACTAACTTCATCATCGAAGTACTCCCGGGCGGCAACCCCGGTTGGGTGGCACCAACTATGTTCCTCATTGCAGATCTACAGGGGTGAAGCTCTTCTCTTCGTTGGATCTCTACGACATCCATGTGAGAGGATATTTCATGGTCTCACAATTGGCGCCATCTGTGGGAACGACTGAATGAGATCAACGAAGAACACAACAAACACGTTACTGTAAGTAAACACTCTACAACACTTTGATGATTATCATGAGCCACAGCTAGGCTTTGAATTTTCTCTCTGATGAAACTTATTATAAAATTACTGTAAAATCAATTCTTGAATTATGTACATATATCTGTGTGTACTGACAAACTCCATGGAATCTCTTTTCTTTTTTCATGGTAAATCTTGATATTAGTGCTCTTGGATTTACTTTGGCATCTGCATTTTCTCTTTCTAAAAATGGGTTTCAGATTATGTTATTGTGGGAGCTTCTTTTCGGCATTATCAAAAAGGTTGCTCAGCCAAACCCACCCCAGGATTGTTTATTTAGTTTTTGCCTCAAAGGAGTTTATTTTATAATTAATTCTTGAGATATACATATGTCTATACTAGCAATTTTTATGGAATCCACAGTTGGGTCTTTACTTTCTCTCTCTAAAAGTTTATTAATCAAGATATTCAGCACCACTATCTTCTCAGTGGGATCGAAATGAGATCGGATTAAACTGTTAAAACTGAAAGGCTCATTTAAATTTGGCACTTTATTTGGCTTGTCTATCAACCAACTCAGCAACAGTAACTCTTTATTGGGTTGTTTGTCAACTCTTTTGTTATTCTAAATCTCATTTATGAATTTATGCTTATAGATTTGGTCCAAACATTTGTTTAATATCTATCTCGACATTCTAAGAAGAGTAGTCGACACATATTATGTGGATCTACTTTTACATTTTCATTCTCTCTAAAAATGGATTTCATACTTGTCCTGGTGACAACATCTTTTCAGCATTACAAATGGGACTGCTCAGCCAAATTCATATGTAGTTTGCCATTTTATCTATTTATTCTTTGTTTCTTAACACTTACCTTGCAGTTGATTATTAACGTAACTGTGTACCTATGTTAAAAACAAAATTGGTCTTCAGTTTTTCACTTTTTCTTTCTCTAGACAAAACTAACATAAACGGGGCCATGAGTTATTATAAAACAATTTTTAAGGTTTTTACTTCATAATTTGTTCTAGTCTGAGGCAATCTCTCTCTCTATATATATATATACATAAGAATTCATTTGTCATGAACGACTCATTTTGATGCCGACCAAAATCTCGGCAAAACTGAACAAATTGCATGTGTAAAGAAGTCTTGCCGACAGCCGGGTTGACACTAGAATCACAAGTATTCCAACAAAGGTTGTTTAGCAAACCATGTTCGGCAGCTCTTCCACCTTTCTCGGTATCACTACACTCCCCAAGTTGCCCATCGTTGCGACACAACTTGGCATCTCTTCAACCCAGTTTAGCCGCGGTGAACCTTCATGATTACAGTGGGTCTTTATTTCATCTATTAGCAAGGTTTTTGGCCAAGTAAAGCACCAAGAAATTACCCACCAAGACCGGGCCTCTCCACTTCGTTGAATGCAACAAGTTCGGCGCTGACGAAATTATAAAGGCCGACCCATACTTCAAACCAAACCCAAATTTTCATCACCTCGACATCAAGTTTTCTAAAAATGATGGTATTATTTACTCGGCGTCACCATGGGCCCATCAACTTGCCAGTTCATCTCTGCCTTCGAAGTTCGGCGCTAGCACTCCAATTAAATTATTTGGCAACATCAAATAGCCAATCAACCACGTTGCAAAAATAAAGAGACCAAAGTATTGTTAGGAATTTTATTAAGCTGCCACCGTACATTGGTATGCTCTCTCTCTTTCTACTTGTATAAATTTTTGCAGGTATAAAGAAATATTATTCAGCAAAGCTAAGAGGAATTACTGCTCACGTTTTCGGCAAACCCAAATAATATTCGTTGCCAAACAAGTGTTTTAGTAAGCCGACACCGAAGCGAAGAATGCTGACTAAATGTTCCAAAACATCCAAATGTACCAGCCCAGCTCGGCAACTTACTCGGCAAGAATTCGGAAGCATTACTCCGCAACA
This sequence comes from Camellia lanceoleosa, assembly GCA_025200525.1. Classification (NCBI taxonomy): domain Eukaryota; kingdom Viridiplantae; phylum Streptophyta; class Magnoliopsida; order Ericales; family Theaceae; genus Camellia; species Camellia lanceoleosa. The sequence goes on along the minus strand of CM045765.1, from coordinate 18,509,182 downwards.
TTGATTATTCGGCAACATTGCTTGTCAAACTCCGTAAATTCGGCAAATCATTCAGCTCCAAAATCTCGGCACTACTATCTCGGCATGAAACTAGCATCTTGGCTTGCCGAAATCCACATCTAACAATACCAGAGGATTCGCGTCGACTTAAAGAGCCCGAAGCCACTAACCAGCGAAGCAAAAAATTGACCGACACTTGCCGATGATTGCGCAACAGCCCATAATTTCAACAAACTGCAATTTTCAATGTTCTCAAAACACAATTTCGACCATACCAGTGTGAAGTACTCTTTGAGACAAGTCTAACGCAAAAAACGGCGTCGAAATTGGACCTAAAATGAAGGAAATACAAGGCCTCAAAGCCACGAGCTCAAAACTGGAACTCTACCTTTCACGACATGCAGTATGAAGGTGATGAAATAAGAATTTATCATGCGCTTCTCGACACAATCTGCTTTGTTGCATCTTACCGCATTACAGTTAATCGGATGGTTCAGTAATTTCGAGGACACTTACCCTCTAGTTTTTTGCTGTGTAGAATCCATTTTTGAGGTCCCATTTTGTGAATTTCGAGTATTAACTTGGGATCAATCAACTGCAAATCGGGGACGTTAAATGATAGTTCACCGGACAGATTGTGTCCGATCAACGTGCAATTTTAATAGCAGGCTTCTAGAGCTGGGCCATGATCATCCATCTTCACCGATCACTCACCTCAACTTGAATTTCTTTTACATTCAACTATCACAACTACAGATATACGCAAACCAATGAACCAACTTATATCCACAATTAATTCGGCAACTTACTGACTTAATCGGCTCATTACATACTCGGCCACAAGACTACTCAGCCGCCCAAAAGTCACCGCATCGGACAATCCCGCCCCATTATCTACATTATTCGGCTCACAACGTTATATGCCAACTTATTCGGCAATAGAATTTATCGGCATTATGAAGGCTGCTTGCATATGATCATAACTCGGCTCATAACTTATTCGGCAAAAATTCCACTCATAACATTTATTATTCGGCACATTATTTTGGCGCTCGGCACGGACATGTTACTCGGTAATACTGAGAACTCATAGGCAATTGCTCGGCAAAGCTCCAAAGCTACTTTGGTCATTTATTCGGCTTATATATTCGACAGCAACAATTGCAAATTCACAACTTATTCAGCACAAACATCTCGAAAATTCGGCAAGACTACTCGGCCACACATGGTAACATGCTCCATAGCATTGGACATCCTTGGCACAAAACTACAATTATTAACTGTTATTAACTTGCCTACCTCTTCAACAAAAATCGAATGCTTATTATCTCAGCATAGAACTAGCATCTTGGCTTGCCAAAATCAACCTCTAAATATACAAGAGGATTCGCGTCAAATCAAGGAGTCCAAACCCACCAACCCGAGCAGCCAAGAAGTAACCAAAGTTCATTGGAAACTGCGAAACGGACCATATTTTTCGAACATTAAAATTTTCAAAGTTGTCGAAATCAAGTTTTGATCATACCAACGTGAAATACTCATTAAGACGAGTCCAACACAACAAACTGCGTCAAAATCGGAGCTCAAACGAAGCCGTACAGGCCGCTCAAAGTTTGCCCAGAAAATGAGTTCTTTCTCTAAGGAAGACGATCCAGCAAGATATAAAGAAATGATCATGTGCTTTGCGGCTGCATTACACCTTGTTAATTTGAGCTGTTAGTCCATTTTGGCTATAATTACGCCATCAGGAGTCTGATCATAGCGATCCCATAGTCCTTTCCAGCTATCTGACGCATTCAGAGTCCATCCGTACAGTCAGAATTTGCAAATTCAGCTCAAAATAAAATAAATATATATATATATAATAAATAAATAAATAAATAAAAATACAAATAAATTACAGATTTGATTTCGATATCACCAAGCACCCTACTTTGTCTCGGCTTCATTATGATTTCGCCACGGCACCGAACAGGGGCACGGAATCCGTTTCAAATCATTATCGACCTACTCGGCAATTTTGGCCCAAGTCAATTTTATTCCTTCCGAATAACAAATCTTATTCAAAAGCAATGGGGCAAATATACGTTGGACAAGAAGCTCAACTTCACTAAATTGGCAACCACTGCCAACAAAGTTCTTAGCAAACCTAACTCCGAAGGAATGCGGACACACCGCCGACCAAACGATTGGCACAATCGCCGACCCAAGTGTAAACGGACACCGAGGTTTTGACACTAGTTACTCGGCAGTGCATCAACTTTACCCGGCAAGATTATTCGACCATTATTAATTCAACATTATGCATGATCATTATTCGGTCGTGTATCAACTCTATTTGGCTAAGCAACATTAGTTGTTAACTTTATGCAGCAACACTGGTCACAGTATTCGGCAACTTTATTCGCCTAACAACATTATTTGGCAAAACATTTGCCCACTGGGACATCAGTCAATTTTCCGCTTTCCAATTGGGGCACATCAGCCGATCGTTATCTCGGCACCTTTGATATGCATGAATACTCGGCCAACTTGGTACAAACATTACAACGACGTTTACTTGAGTTACAAACTTCCGCTCCTTTTCACACAGCTTCAAGCAAGCGCCCGTTTTGGGGCAATACATTACATACTTGGCAGACAGCAGTTTGTATATTTTTGCACGCCGTCATTTTACCAAAGCCGAATAACATAGGGCAATGGGAATCTATATTCCTTTCGACTAACACCTAGCATTCGAAAGCAATGGGGCAAGTCTACCTTGGACTAAACGCAAACCGAGCAACTCGGCAATTAAATAGTTGGCCCAATATCTACTTGCCAATTCCATACAAGCGGAGCAATATTATTGGTGATTAACACGTCCACCTTATTCGATACAGGATACATTATTCAAAGTCCTTGCCATATTGGCACTTAGTTGCCACTTAAAATCAGCAAAAGTCTCCGAGTACAACGCAATCTTTGCACTCGGCACAGAGCGCCGTTAGCAAAGGCCTACACCCTTGCCCGGGGTTATAATACCGCAGGTCTACACCCTCACCCGGGGGTAATAATACTGTGGTCCAATTTTTGACTGATATATCTAACTTATTTAATCTATCTTATTTGGTTCAGGTAATCATTTCTGTGTTCAGCCTATAGAAATATTTCTAGCTCAGCATGAAAGTCCATATTTGGAAGCAATCTTTACACTTGACAAAATACTGCACCCATGCTCGGGGGTTATAATACCGTGGCTTGCACCCATGCCGGGGGGTTAGAATACTACGGCCTGCACCCATGCCCGGGGGTTAGAATATTGCGGCCTACACCCATGCCCGGGGGTTAGAATATTGCGGCCTACATCCATGCCCGGGGGTTAGAATACCGTGGCCTATCGTTATGATTTATTTGTATTCCTTTTTGGGTTTTAGCTCACCCCCTCATCTTATGATCGACTTATATACATTTATACATACATTCAAGACATACATACATTTATACATACATTCAAGACATACGTATATTTACACATACATTCAAGCATACATGTAGTCATTCATTCATACATTTTATTCGTTTATAAAATGTATTCTTTGTCAAATGACCTAACATCTATTTGAACAGTATAACTCGGTAATAAAACTCTCATTCCTTCTACTGAAGACAATGAAAGTTTTGGGGCAATTGTGGGAGCCAGAAAAATATAGGTACTAGCTTATTGGGCCTAACCCAAACAAAGCCCACAATGGGTCTAGCCCAAACAAATATCACACCCACCATCTATATAAAAGGGGGCATCCCAAGTGAGAGGTAGGTCTGTTCTCCCTACACAAAACACACACCTTTTCTAATATATATATACTATTTCCTGATTCAAGGACTAACTTCATCATTGGAGTACTCCTGGCCGGCAACCCTGGTTAGGTGGCACCGACTATGTTCCTCATTGCAGATCTACAGGGGTGAAGCTCTTCTCTTCGTTGGATCTCTACGACATCAATGTGAGAGGATATTTCATGGTCTCACAGAACAGTTTTTTCCCTAATTTTTGTTTTACAATTTCTGTGCCATAATTTATGTTCCTTATTTATGTGCCCTAATGGAAATCTCTGTTTTCTATCCTCTAGCTTTTTGAAACATCTATATTATATATTAAACAAAAAGGGGTTTTTAACCCCCAAAGCCTGTGGAAGTTTCAATATCTCAATCTGAATTTTCTAAATTTTTAATTTAAAAAAAAACTCAGCATTTATTGATTTTGTCAAAATTTCCTGATCAGCATTTATTAACTTTTTTCAATCCACATGTCTTTCCATATGCATGTATTTATTGATTTGGTCAAAATTTTCTGATCAACATTTAAGATACTCTCAAACAAATAATTATAAATACAATCCGTATATAGTTACTGCAGTACCTTTTTTAATTTCTACCATACACTATGGTTAGTGATAAAATTGTTAAATTATTTTTATAAAAAATCTCAAAAAACATAATTTATATATTAAAAAAATCTAAAAAAAATATAAATATTTATAATTATTCCGTGCATAGTATGGGTGATAGGCTAATATTATTATACACAAATATCTATATTTAGTGGATTGTGAATTTGTGTGAATTTTTTTTATTATATAGTCGTGCTTCCTTGGAAATATAGTTCCGGATGTGAAAAAAGAAAAAGAAAAAAACAAAGGAGCAAAAAGCAACAAAAATTATTCACTCTTAGTCAGGTGCAATTGATAAGTTTTTTTTAGGTGTTGTTTGGGATGACATAAATAAGTGTATTTTTTGTCTTTTTATAAAAAAAATGTACAAAAAAATAGAGAAGTGATATGATGAAAAAAAGATAAAAAGATAAATTATTTTTAACTTCCCAAACTTGATCTTAGTAACAAGAAACAAGCAGAGAGATTATTTTTAGTTAACGAAGATTTTATAATTGAAGAGCCTAATGGCATAATGCATAGGTATCTTAAACCTGAAAATATCCTACTGGATGCAGATGGCCACGTACTCTCTCTCTCTCTCTCTCTCTCTCTCTCTCTCTCTGTGTGCAAAATTGTAATTTTAAATTCTGATTTTATTTATTGTTATTTTAGGCCATGTTGACTGACTTTGGCTTGATTTGGGTAAAAATTTGAGTAAAACTCAATTTGGTATAAGTTTGGGTCAAGGATTGGAGGATGTTTTGAGTGATTTTTATGAAAATTTGAAATTTGCAATTGATATAGGTTTGATTAAAGGTTTGGAGATGATCTAACTTATGATTTATTTTTGTTTGAAATATTTGATAATGAAGCTAATAGAATGCTGAATCCAGAAGAACTGTCAAATTAAATAATTTGTAATTAGTTTCATATACTAGCCCTTGGAATATGGGTTTATTAAGTACCTCAGGGTTAAATTAGAGATTTGGTTTTTTTTCCTTTTTTGCCCGAGACAGAAGAACTGAAAATTGGAAATTTTGCTTTTGACAGTTCATAGAGTAGGATTAACTATACTTTACCCCGTGTTTAGGCCAAAAAACGTATAAAGTTTGGAGTAAGAAAATGTGCATTTAATCATTGAAGTTTGGACGAAAGTTAGAAATCTAATGCTGTTTGTGTGTTACATTCTTTGTTTATGGCTATGTTGTTCCCCGACTCTTCTATTGAGCCCCATGCTCTTTTAGATATTCTATATGTTGTCTAGAAGTTGTCAGTTTTAATTTTTAGATGGATTTCTCTCGCGTAATATTTGATTTCGTGTGGTTTCAGGCACGGTTGTTGGTAATAGCAAATTATACAAAGGTATCACCTTTTTCAAGTTCTATGAATAATTGTAATAGCTTTTCAACTTCAATGATATTCTTTCTCTAGGGTAACCTCATTGGGATGTTTTTGGACTTGCTTGAGATAGAGATCCTTGATAGGACCCGTAGTTCTATCTATGTGATTATTGCACTCATGACAATGAAAGACAAACTTATTACAATTAAGTTCATGAAATGAAGATATTCCTTCTAAAGTCTTATGTATTAAAACTTATATACAGATCAGTCACAAAAAGTCATTTTTTGCCCATGCCCATTCTGATTTCTTTTTATTTCTTCCTTTGATGTATGCATATTCATTCGTTGGTTTATGAATTGTATATTCTAACATTCGATGAAGTTTTAAGGAATGAGGGCCAGCTAATAGTCTAACATGTTCAATGAGTTTTATTTATATTATGTTTGGTGTTAATTAACAGAAAATTACAAGCCATATGAAGAGAGGGAATGGTATTTCTTTACACCAAGAGATCGAAAGTATAAGAATGGGAAGCGGCAAAATCGAGCTGCAGGTAATGGATACTGGAAGGATTTTGATTCAAAGCTGAGGATTGAGAGCAATCTTCCAATATCCAGATCTAAGAGCTTTGCATTTAGGGAACCCCAAGAGAATTTCACCATCCAAGACTTTGAATTGGGCCGCATCTATGGCGTTGGTTCTTATTCCAAGTTCTCATTTTTCTTTCTCATATTTAATTTTTTTACTTTATTTATAGATTTGGGTTAATTTGAGATTATCCCTTTATTTATTATTATTATTATTATTGTGAATTAATTTGATTTATGTTGATTTATTATGGTGTTTTGATTATTTATGTTCATTAGAGGTTAGTTTGAATATCGTGTTTCATCTATCTTTTTAGTGTTATTTTAGATTGTTTATGGGTCAATTTATAATTTACAAATAGTGTTGAGATTATAATTATATTTTAATCTTAACATTATTTACACCGTGCCTTCAGGCACGGGCATACGCTAGTATATATATATATTTTGAGATATATCTGAATAAAGGTTCCTATAAAAGTCAGAATCAGTCCTGTCCATTACATATATAGGAGCATCTCTGATGCTATTTTAGTATAATATTATCATTATTGTTATAATTTTATAATAAATAGTAATAATTTATCAAATTATAATAATAATGTTGCAATAGTATATATATTATTTTGATAAATTTCAATTAACTTTCTCATCAATAAAAAAGAAATTAAAAAATTAAAAACAAAATTTAAATATAATTCACCACACTAAAAAATAAATCATTACAAAAAAAAAAAAAAAAAAAAAAAACATTTTTGCATTCCAAGGCACCATCCACACCTTTGATGTTTTCTGCATTCTGGGATCATCTTCATTCAGCTGCTTTATCAACACAACACACCATTCATTCTCTCTTTCTCATCTTCATTTTTCAGCAAAGAAGTAGGCTGAGCATCTCTCTCTCTCTCGACAATCCATCGGCATCTTTCTCATCAAAGAAGTAGGCTGCTTTATCAACCTCTCTCTCTCTCTCTCTCTCTCTCTCTCTCTCTCTCTCCATGTGCATCCATATCTCCATCTTCATCAAACCCATTCACCCTCTTTCGCTTTCTTTAGATCTCATCTCACCATCATCAAACCCATTTCCCTATTACCATTTTCTTGGAGACCCACCGATCACTACACCAGCCACTGCCACTCCGAGCTTGGAGTTCGATCCCGAGCTTGGAGTTCAATTCTGATTCTAAGCCCCTCCACGGATTCGATTAATGTGGTATATACTGTTTCTATTCGATTAATTCGGTTCTAAGCCTTGAATTTATGTGTTCCGATTCTCCTCTCTCATCTCTCTTTGATTTTGATTTCTAGGGTTTTCATGCCCTTGTTCAATGTGTTTTCACTTCTGTGATTGCTCGTTTTGGGATTGGACAAGAAGGTCCTCTTCGCGATCGCTTCAGTCAAAGTCTACTTCGAAGAGCGTTTTCACGGTACCTTCTCTCTCTCTAGCTCCTGTTTTGTATTTCTTACATGCTGATTTTCGCTTGCATTTCGAGATTCCTATGATTTTGCTGTGGTTTAGTGGAAGGAATTGATGTTGAATTTCATATTCCTTGCCGAAGATTGACATTATGAGTGTTGTCGATCTGATGATCTGAATTTTACCGTTGTGATAGATGTGATGAGAATTTGATATTTAGATTGTTTTGTCTTTGATTAATCGGAGTATTTAGTATACAAGTAAGAATCCACTACTCTGTAATATACCTATAAATGATTTTTAAATAATTATGTAAAACTGTTTTTTAAAGGGTCCTCAACTTCTACTTCAATTGATAGATGAAGATGAGATGACTGAATAATATGGTCATGGTCTACTCTACATTTTTTTTCTGCAGAAGATGGTGATAAAATGACAGTAGACAGTCTGAAGTAGAGAGCAATAAAGAGACATGATTGAGAACTAGAAGTGTTATTTTATTTATTTATTTATTTATTTTTACATTTTGAATTCAGTAGGATAGTAATGAATATATGCAGAGTCCATTTGCCAAATCTTGAGGGTGGCTATGATGTTGGCCTCAGTAGCATATAAAATTTGTCTTAAAATGGAAAGGAATATAAATCTGAGACTAAGCCCATCAATGGACTGTATTCTAAGCCGAATCTGATCCAATAATTTGTGGTTTTAATGTGATTATTCAATTACTATCAGAATCTAATAGGTCTATTGTTAACAGATTAGACATGGATTTAGTTGATCTGATCTGTTAATGATTCTGTTCAATTATAATGATGAATATGCTAGTTATAAAATGTTTCAGCTGTCAAATCCTAATTTATTGGATGGCGGCTTCTCTTTTTATGTAAAGTTTCTCTCAGACTCTTGGCTGGTGGTGCTCTCTCTCTTCTTGTCTCTCTCACGCACACGTGTGCACATTTTCCCCATTTGATATAGTTGTCAGACTCTTATTATAATCTAGGTTCTGGGAACTGGATTAATTGTTAACTCTTTTTGAGCTCCTTCGAGGAGCTGGATACTGTTGAAGATGTAATGAACATCTTATTTTCAAAATGGCTTCAAATTGAGATGAAATATCTTATGCATAAAAGTGGGGCTGTCTTATTTGTGTTCCCCCCTCCACGATGGTTTATGCAGTCTTGTCTTTGGGCTGGATGGATGTAATTCAAATTGGAAAGTTGACTAAACCATCACTTGAAATCTTAGGAAATTCTTGTAACCTCGTGTATTTAGTTTGTTTTGGAAAAAATGTTTTCGACTTTTTGAATCATTGGGAAATGTTAATGGGGTTTGAACTTTGAAGTGCCCAAATGTTGAAGTTTTGAAAGTGAAACCTAGCAGTTTAATGTTTCTGCTTATATTATGAACATTGTTGAATTTGTGTCAAAATCTATGATCAAACCTTTTGTCTCCACTCAATTGGTTTTAAATTCTCTATATTTTGGTTTGTCTCAATTGAAATGGTTAGATGTCCTTATGCATACCTAAGGAAAGGATGCATTGTTTTTCTTTCACATTGAATTTTTTTTACATTTTTTTTTGGATAGCTGATTAACTCGCATAATGATTTTAAAGGAGTAGAGTTCAACAAATCATTGGTGCTATAAATGATATGCATAGTGATTTTATTAGATAGATATGCCCCAGCCCACCTCAATGCATCCTTGGAAGTCAACATCATTATTAACTAAAAACAGCACTCAAACTTGGCAATTCAGCACAAGATGGTATTGAAAAACGTTGTTATTTCATTAAGGTTGAAAGTTGCAATTCTTTTTTCTCATTTTTTTTATTTTGTTTAATTTTTGTTAATACGTGTTACAATACTACTGTTCTATAAATTAATTTTATATTCTTAAAATAAAATTTCAAATTTGTTTGTTTGTTTGTTTGTTTGTTTGTTTGTTTGTTTGTTTCCTTTTCCAACAAATTGACCTTATTTTTCACTTGGGTTTGGAAGTGGACTCATTTACTTCATAGTTGCTGCTTTTGCTTGGTTTGTTCAGAGTTTATATTTTATAAGCTACTGTCTGCATACTGTTAGGCAATGTCATATTCCTGTATATATATTATATATTGAAAATAACCTTTTACGGCATATAAAATTATGTTATGAAAAGTATAATGGTTTATGACATGGAAGAAAATGCTGTAAAAGATTATATACGGCTATGAAGCATGGCTGCGGGTACCAGTACGGTACGGGTACGAGTGCGGGTATGCCAATACGCCAAAGCTAAAAAAAAATATGATACGGGTACGGCTGCGGTACGCCGATAATTTTTATTTTTATTTTTATAATTATAGTTAAAGGATCCAACTTACAAATTAAAATTTAATATCAAAACTAAAAAGAGAATTGCAAAACTAAATATAATTGTCAAATGGTCATAATTAATATCATTTTAAAAATTAAAAATTTAAATTAAAATAATTAAAAATTAAAAGTTTGATTTATCATTAAAATGAAATTCTAAATTATTATTATTTTTTTATAATTTTTTTTTCCCTTCAAAAGGTTAAGTTAGTGTATAATTTACATTATACTATATATATAGAGAGCGAGAGGGGGTGTAAATAAAAGCAAGACACCTTTACCAATTCCCATACCAGTTCAACAAAGACAATTCCAGCACCTGACCATTCTCTCTCTCTCTCTCTCTCTCTCTCTCTCTCTCTCAGCAAATCAACCCAACCCACCAGCATCGGACCATTTTGGAATGAGCACTTCGTCCTCCCCCTCTCCCTCCCTTTCCACAACTCCCTTCTCACCCTCGAAATCTTTCACTCCAAACCCTCTGAGACCCCCAAGCCCTTAGTCGACTCTCTTCGTCTCGCTCTCAAGGAACTCACTGGCAGGGATGAGGATTTCGAATAAAGAACTGAGATTCAGGATTACGATGCTCTCCTATAAACCTAGGTTTGTATATATTTTTAATATTACAAAATAACTCTCTATTTTTTTTTTTTTAATAAAGAACATAAATAAATTGCTTTGATACTCCCGAATCTCTTTACAATTTGATTTTTTGCCCCTGCATACCCTTCCGTACCCACGGCGTACCCATGCTGTACCCAAATGTACCAAACGTACCGGACCCTCTTTGGCCGTACCTGGTACGCGTGCAGCCGTACCCGGTACTAGTACCCATACCTAGTACGTACCCAGTACTCGTACGGCATCATTTTTGGAGTACCCGTGCTTCATAGATATACGGCATACAAAGTATGTCATAAATATATTAAAAATGACCTTTTACGGCATACAAAATTATGTCATGAAAAGTGTGATGATTTATAACATGCAAGAAAATGCTGTAAAATATTATATACGGCATACAAAGTATATCATAAATATATTAAAAATAACCTTCTATAGCATGCAAAATTATGCCATGGAAAGTATGATGATTTATGGCATGATAAAAATGTCGTAAAAAATTATATACGACATACAAAATATGTCATTAATGTTTAATTTGTTACTTTTGATAACTTTACTTGCATGCCGCAAATGACACTCAACTTTTCACGGCATGTCATATAACAGTATTTATGTGCATAACGTGAAAGAGTTCTTACGGCATGCATCGCAAGCCGTAAAAATTCAATTTTGTTGTAGTGTTAATCCCATTTCCCCTCTCTCTGATCTGTGTCTGTTTCAGACCAAATTAGGTTAAAAAAATACAACAGACCCAAAAATCTTTTATGAGATTTTCAAATATTGAAACTCGGTGCAAAACCCAGAAATTGGTTGAGATGAAGAACAAGTTCATCAATCATATTGGAATCCAGGTATTTATCTTTTAAATTCGAACTAGATTGCTTCAGAAATTTATATAAATTTGTGACATTTTGGTTGACTGATCATTTTGAAATTTGTTATTGACTAATTGTTCCAAATATTTGTGAAATTTGTGAAACAAATTCTTGACTGATCATTCTGAAATTTGTGTTTGGGAAATGCAGAAATTGGTGACATTTAATTTGAGAAAAAAAAATCGAAGGAACATATGCTATAATAAATAAATGAATTATGTTTGACAAAAAAATTATTAGTGAATTTTGTTTTAAAAAAAAAAAACTTCAAACATTTTGAGATATTTTCGTGGGAGAGGATGAATTGAGCTTTGGAGCCAAAATCAGTTATTTTTGATGATGTGCCATGTTTATGTTTAGCAAGAGGAATAGCAGGCCATTGGAGAACCCTTTTTTTTACTCTTGCCAAATTATGGCTTTGGCAGCTCCATTGGAGATGCTCTAATAGCTATGTAAAATAGTATTATGAACTTATTCTTATTTCAAATTAAGAAAATGTCATTACATTGAGGATCTTCCATTACATATGCAGTACCAATAACAAAAAAGGAGAGATAGCTGCTAATTTGGCAATACAGTCAGCAATTGCATTGGCTTCGATCGTGATAGTTATACCGCAGCTGCTGGAGAAGGGCAGAGAACTTGGCACAAAGTTGCATGCTGTCCTGATGATATTAAGAAGGAAGAAAACATGTGAAAAACCCTCCTCTCCTCTCATTCACAAACAAATAATATTCCTGTTTACTGTGAAATTGACCATTAATTGATCTATTAGAATGCACCAACTGCTTCTTCCTCATCTTCGTTCCTACAAAGTTGATACCACTGTTATTCACTGCTCCATTATTCTCCTGCTAAAACTCCCAAAATTTTCTTTCTTCTCTTCAACACCCCAACAACAACAACAACCTCCACCACAACAAGAAGACCATAATCAACAGCAGAAACAAAAACAACTCAAACAGATGCAAAAACATGTAGTTCCTTCTCTTCCTCCTCCTCCTGCAATCCCAATTGGGTCCCCTGCTCAAATCCAAAAGCTCATAGCTTCCCAACCAGACCCACTCCTCGCCGTAGAAATTTTCAACTTGGCCTCTCGCCAACCCAACTTCCACCACTCTTACTCTTCCTTCCACACTCTCATTCTCAAACTCGGCCGATCTCGTCACTTCTCTCTCATGCACAACCTCCTCTCTCGTCTCAAAGCCCACGGCTGCCCTGTTGCTCCTTCCCTCTTCTCTCACATCATCCGATTCTATGCCGATGCCCAACTTCCCGACAAAGTCCTCAACACCTTTTACACCATCCTCCAATTCAATACCAAACCCCTGCCTAAGCACCTAAGCCTTGTCCTCCAGGTCCTTGTCGCTCATCCCACCTATCTCCGCCCTGCTTTTGACCTTTTCAAATCTGCTCACCGCTTTGGAATATCACCCAACACTAACTCGTACAACATTCTGATGCGTGCCTTCTGTTTTCATGGTCGTCTCAGCATTGCATATTCCCTGTTCAATCAGATGTTTAAAAGAGATGTTGCTCTTGATGTTGAGTCCTATCGAATTTTAATGCAGGGATTGTGTAGGAAGAGTCAGGTGAACAAAGCTGTTGACTTGTTGGAAGATATGTTGAACAAAGGTTTTGTGCCAGATACTTTGAGCTATACCACATTGTTGAATTGTTTGTGTAGGAAGAAAAAGCTTAAGGAGGCTTACAAGCTCCTTTGCAAGATGAAGGTTAAAGGATGCAATCCTGACATTGTTCATTACAATACTGTCATCTTGGGATTCTGCAGGGAAGGTCGTGCTTTCGATGCTTGTAAGGTTCTAGAGGATATGCAATCAAATGGGTGCTTACCAAATTTGGTGTCTTATCGAACTTTGGTTGCTGGTTTATGCAATCAGGGCATGTACGACGAGGCCAAGAATTATATGAAAGAAATGATATTGAAGGGGCTTTCTCCACATTTTTCAATCTTTCATGCATTGATCATTGGTTTCTGTAATGTTGGTAAGGTCAATGAAGCTTGTGGAATGTTGGAGGAAATGTTGAGCCATGGGGAAGCCCCGCATGTGGATACTTGGTTGGAAATTGTACCTAGAATTTGTGAGGTGGATGAAACTGTTACAATGGGAAATCTTTTCGAAGAGGTTTTGAAGGTAGAAATAATGCCTGACACAAGAATAGTGGAAGCAGCTGCTGGTTTGGAGGAATATCTAATCAGGAGGATACATGGTAGATCAAGAGTTGCTTGAAAGTTCTTTGTTATTTACTTGTTTGATCCATTCTATTCCCCTTCAACCTTGGGAATATGTAAGGTTCCAGGTTTGGACAACCTACTCCACATGGTTCTGTCATTATTTAGTCCAGTTTGTTGCCAAATTAGTTGTTGTTAGCTTAGTTGATTGTAGTGTAGTGTTTGTGTCAAAAAATGGTCCATTTTCTATGTTTTTAAACATTGATCATCTACAATCAATTTGCTTATTTGTTATTTTTTGTTTAGATATTCATTTAAGAGGTGATAGGCAAATATGAGAAGGGTAGATCAGACTCTGATTAGGTGAGACATTCTCATGTGGCTGGTTGATATTGATAGTGGAATTATGGCTGGAGAAATTTTGAAAGCATATTGGGTACACAGGGAGACGGTAGATTTATTTTTGGAATGATCCTTGGTGCAGGGATGCTGTCTCAAATGTGTATTTCCAGACCTATTCAGCATCCTGATGGATAAAGATGGCTATATGAGTAAGTCAGGGCCGAGTGTGGTTTGGAATTCATGCTTTGTTATGATGATGCAATATTAGGAGTTGGACTTGGTGATTGCTCTTTCCCATAGGACGTTGCAGCTTCTATCCTGAATTGCAGAGAGAGTTTGTCTTTACACACTGCAAAGTATCTTAAAACTCGAGGTAAGTGAAGGAACTATGGTATTATTAGAATATTATCAGAAAATGTTATTTTTCTATGGAGGCTTAGAATATTATTAGATATTCATGTAAGATGTGAGATCAATCACTACAACAAAACTAACTATTTACGGCTTCATGTTTACGACATGCATCGAATGCATGTCGTGGTTCGTACATTTTAAGACATTTTTGTTTTTTGTATACCGTTAATATTTTTTCAATAACAACATACACACCATGTAAGTCATTAATTCATATATTTATGGTATGCAAAAATATGCCATAAAAAATGTATATTTTCACGGTTTACAAAAATATGTTGTAAAATATTTGTATTTAAAACGACATATATTTTATGTCGTAAACTATTATAACTTTACACGGCATGCATTAGCATGCTGTGAAAACTTCTACTATAAAAAATTTTAATCCAATTTTTTTACGGCATACAAAAGAATGTCGTAAAAAAATACATATTTTCACGACATACAACTATTTGCACTTAAGACGACATACATTTTATCTCGTAAAATATTATAATTTTACACGGCATACATTAGTATGTCGTGAAAACTTCTACTAAAAAACTTATATTATTGAATTTGTAATCCAACCCTTCAATTGAATAAAAATTGCATCACTTGAAATCATGGGAGAAACTTTTTATATACGCTTATATTTATTTGGGTTAATTACACTTTTCATCTCTATAATTTGATCTAAATTTTAATTTAATTCCTATAGTTTTGAAGTGAACAAGTTGATCCCTATAATTTGAGTTTAGTTTCAATTTGGTCATTATGTCCAAATTAAAGATTAAAATTAATTATTTTGGAACACTTGTCAATTTTTTAAGATATACACAAACAAAATTAACAAAAATTTAGACAAATAAATTAAATTAAAGTATGAATTGTCCTTATAATTCTGGAAATTACATCCCACCCTTGAAGTTTAAAATTTTATAATAAATGATCCATTTTATTAATAAATTATAAAGTCAATTAACAGTTTTTAGTGATATTAGAAATTTATTTCAAATAATAATTCAAGTAATTTTATTATTATATGAGAGTAGTTAATAATTTTATTTTTTAATTAATTTTGTTAAATAAAAAAAAAAAGTATAAAAGGGGTATTAATTCTTTTGAACTTTTTTATTTTATTTTATTTTCCTATTAAACCGGGTTAGATCAAATAGAGTCAAGTTGAAAATTTTGCAATCCCTATTCGTGTCGTGGCCACCTTGAATCTTATTGGGGATTCTTCGTTATCGCCTCCTCTACTTGAGCGAGAGAGAGAGAGAGAGAGAGAGAGAGACCCTAGGTGGGTTCAGTGATATGTTTTAGTCACTGTATTCAAATCGGATTATGGACTCACCAATAAAACCCAACCCCTCTCTTCTTCACTCCTTCAAAACCCTAGAAAACAAACCAGACCTTCAAATTCCCTGATAGATCTTCATACAATTGTTTTCGCTTCCGATTAGCAAAATGAAGCCGACGACAAGTAGTTCGAGGAAAGGGATGCCGAAGAGGAGGAAAGCGACGCTGGTGAGGAATTAGACAGAAATTGATCCAATTCATGAAAGGAAAGGTCAGTTTTTCTCTCTTTCTCTATATGCATTGATTTGTTGAGATTTTTGTTTTAATCTTGTGGTTTTGTTGTAACTTTGATTTTGATTTGATCTGTTTAGGAGGAAAAAGTAGCATGCTAGCAGACTCCGCTGTAGTTGTGGAAGAACTCTGGTACGTCGTCAAGACTTCAATGGCTCTGTTTTGCTTATTTATACTACAATATATATATATATGTATGTATGTATGTATATATGTATAAGCTCGAATCAATTACAATAGAGATGTTTGTTTATATATGCTTTTGAAGGGGGCAAGGGATCGATTATGCTCGATTGAATCATATTTCATTCTTCAATTTCTCCAAACTAGAGACTGCAGCTTCTCGCTGGAGTCTAGTTAGGTTGAATGCTTCCAAGGTCATCTGCTTCTTCTTCTTCTAAATTTTTCCCCAATTCAGTGTAATTTCTAAAAATAATTACAAAATCATCTGTGGTAAACTTTTACATCATTAATAACCAAACTCTTTTAATTTTTCATGAATCTGTAATAATTTGCTTAAAATACCAATTAATCTAATAATTAAGTAGTATTATATTATTATGTGTTCAATGAAAGATTATCATGTTGATTGGGTTGGGCAGGTTGGCAAGGGTTTGTCCAGGGACTCCAAAGCACAGAAATTGGATTTCCAACACTGGATTGAAGCTGTAAGTTTTTTTACTCATCTCCATAGATGGACCAAAGGGGAGCAACCTTCAAAGATTGGAAAAAAAATCCCCCGTATTTTATTTGTGATTACAATAAATCTCAATTACAATCATGTAGAATAAATCAACAATTTTTGAACTTTTTATTTTTATTTTTATTTATTTATAATTTAGATGCTAGTGCTTTCATCATGTGTCCACTTCTATATATAACTTGTTTGATGGAGTATGTGTTTGTATATTAATTGCATATCAGATTGATAATAAATGTTGCCTCAGATTCTCTATTCTATTTGACTTAATAATTTCAGGGAATTAGGGTTTAAGCTATGTTTAGTTTATAGAAATGTTAAATTTCTATTTGACTTAATAATTTCAATAAATTTCTACGGCCCAGTATAATGTTTTGTGGAATCAATGATATTTTTTTGCAATTGGTAAATTACTTTAGATTTTTCTGAGAAGGTTTCAATTATTTTCTTCAATAACACTTTTAATTTCTCTTAGGCCTCGTTTGGGAACAGGCTATTTTAGTAACTTTTTGGCTTTTTACGAAAAGATGTGCAGAAAAGTAGAGAGGTGATGTGACTAGTTTTAGTTGGCTTTTTGGCTTTTTGGCTAAAATAGCCACTCGCCAAACGAGGCCTTAGTTTGTCAAAAGAATTGCCCAACCCTATGACTGAGGCTTCACATTGTTCATGTATTCCATTATCCGTTTAAGTTAGCACAGTTACATCAACCTTAAGAATGTGATTTCACATTGTGTTGGGCCATTTGTGTTAACATAGAATTTCAACTTTTTGTCTCTTGGTTGGTAGCTTGCTAATTGATTGCTCACTCCAAGACTTCAATAGGAACAAGGGTAGAACAAAGAATTCCTAGAACAGCTAAATGTAAAACTAATTACATAATTCAACATCCTTGATAATTGTGTATTTATTCTGAATGCACATCCTCAATCCATGAAAAGAAAGTGCACTCTCTAATTCTAGATTTCAATCAATTATGTTAATGACACTAATTTCTTTATTTAACACATGGGTTTTGAATTTTGATGCCTATTTTTGGAGATTTATGAATATGACTATTGAATTGAAGTGGATCTGTGATTTGCTTTGCCAGAATTTGATGAAAGATGACTTCATTCTCTCTTATGCAGAAGAAGGCGCCTTTTCAGAAGCACAGAGAGGAGGAGGTGAAGAAAAAGGTTTGGCTTCTAATAGGTCCTTTAAAACCTGTTGGTTTACTAACCCAACACATTACACACACACCAAAGATTGATTCTGAATGTAGCTTTTTTTTGATTAGGAAAATTATATGATAGTGATATCTTTAAATGTAGCTTTTGTTGCTTAGGCTTGTTAGTATTAGAAAATTAGGAAGCATATGCTGTGCATTTAGTTGCAGATTTTGCATTAATCTGAAATGCATATTTTTATGGTGGCATTTTGCAATTTTTGTACAAAGGATTGAATTATGATGTGAACTTATGGAGAAAGTGCAATTATTTCTGGAATTATGAAAGGCATTACTTTCTCATCAATATAGGGAGAATTTATGTTTTTTTGGATGTTTAAAGTCATATTTTGGAATCTTTTTGTTATAGTATGCGGGTATGTATGAGACATTTCATACTTATTAAAAATTAATTTATAATAATGCTTGGAATTGTATAGAGTAAGAAATGATTTTGTAATGATGTAAAGAATTGTATAGAACAGGTAAGATATAGTAAGAGATATAGAAACAACATAATGAATGTATATATATTAAAAATGACCTTTTACAGCATGCAAAATTATGCCGTGAAAATTATAATGATTTATGGCTTAAAAAAAATGTCATAAAAAATTATATACGACATAAAAAGTATGTTATTAATGTTTAATTTATTATTTTTTACAACTTTATTGCATGTTGTAAATGACGATTAACTTTTCACGGCATGTCATAACATTTGCTTGCATGTCGTGAAATGCATTTCATGCTGTAAAAATTTAATTTTGTTGTAGTGAATTTTCTTTTCACTTTGAGTCTCTGTATGTTTGTAAACTTATTTAGGGGATAAATAATCCTTTCCATTCTTGCTCTGGAGTCTTTGTAGTCTTTGACCTATTGGAGGTGTTTGTTCGGTGTCATTTGTATTATGAAAACCTCACAAGCCACAAGACCATTAATAATCCGTGATTCCGTGAATGAAGTCAAATAATACTGTCAACGTTGCCTGTGTTTCATGCAAGAGTGCTTTGATTACCATAGCCAACAAAAACCGGTAAATAAATATAAATTTCTGTGCTGGAATGTGTCCCACCTATTGTGAGGGGCATCTTTCATTCAGCCGTTTTTTAATACAGAATTGTCTTCTTCTTTTCTTTTTTTCTTTTTTTTTTTTTAATTTTTTTATTTATTAAGTTCTAGTTTTTTTCGCCGAGGCTAGGAGAATGAATTGTTTGTAAGTATTTTATGTTTCAATTATAGTTTTTGTTGTTTGATTATTGCGATTGGTTGGTTTATATATTTTTGGATAAAGTTTTTGTTATGTATAATTGTTTGTTCTATCGTAGACTCTGGGCACAGTAAAAGCTTAGAATTCCCTGTGAATCAAATAATTAGATTTTTATTGTGTAATCAACCACTCAAAATAATCAATCTTTTTGAGATCTTTTTTTATTTATTCAAAATAACTATTTTATCTTCCTATTGGAAACTCCATTTGTGTGATTTTCAGGTGAGTTGTACAAATTGAATCGAAAATATATTACAAATAAGACATTGGTGGTGAATCCTTAATGCTTTAATATTTCATATTATTATTACTGAGAATTATTTTTAATCAATCTGAAATTATTCAAATCCTTTTCATTTAATTTAATTTTATATTATTCTCAATCACTTGGTTCTTTATTCGAATATACCAATCCCTGTGAATTTGACTTTGGACTCACCGATACTTTATTATTTCGCGACAACCTGCACTTGAATATACACATTCAAATTGTACCACTTTGCTTCATTTCCTTTACATAGAAAATGGTGTTCATTTAATCACCCTTCGTCTCATGGCCATTTGATTTACAGTGCTCAAAGATAACAAGAATAATGAGTAAATTACACCATGCACTTCTAAAGTATAAAATTATTGGATTTTTGTTAATGTAGCCCAATCAATAACTGGAATCGAGTTCTTTCATAAAAAAGAAGTTACTTTTAAGTAAATGGTTTGAGAAAAATTCAGTAGTTCAAAGACCAAATAAAGATTTGCTACAAAAAATACAATAGTTTAGTAGAGCGATGCATGCTTTGCTTAAGGTATTGAATTTTGGATAAATTATACTTTACCTTTTTTATATTTGGTCACTTATTCACTTTAACTCTTAAAATTTGATTTTTCTCACTTTGACCTTCATGTTTTATGCTTTTCCCAATTTATTTCAAAAATTAACTTTTATTCAAAATTAGACAGAAATGTCATGATAACTGTCATATAAGATAAAAATATATATTATTATATTGAAATATGAGTTTGTATTAGAGTTGTGAATTACATATAATAAAATATTTTTATACCACATGATTATCAATGTGTCATTTTTTATCTAATTTTTAATAAAAGTTAGTTTTAATAGTAAACTGAGAAATGCTTGAAATGTGAAGTGTCAAAGTGAGAAAAACAAACTTTAAAGAGTTAAAATAAAAAAAAAGTGATTAAACATAAAGAGAATAAAGTGCAATTTTCTCTTGAATTTTTGGCTTCACTGAGTTGATACGCAAAGTGAGATGGAGATACTCAACTTGATACTTGGACCATAAAATTATTGTTCATGAAAGTTTCTTTTACCCTTATGTTTGGACAGAGTTTTTATTTTATTTTTTTATTATTATTTTATTTTTAAAAGGTGAAATGTAATTATTAAAATTTAAAATTTTATTTAAAATTTTTTTCTAGATATTTACGTCAGAGTTGCATTCCATTTCCATCTACTGTAATTATTTTTTTTCACTTTACTACTGATTTGCAATTTCCTCATTTTTAGAAGGGACTTAGCTGCTTGTCAACATAAATGCCTAGAAAAAATATTCGAAAAATTATTCAAAAAAATATATTTATGGATCACAATCATTTTAAATGTAATTTATATCTCACCAATTATAATCCACACCATCCATATCATTTTTGGTATATAAATCGAGAGGCAAATTCATGATATGAAACATTTTTTGGTTTTCAATAAAAATAAATAGCATGTATGTTTTTAAATAGGGTAATTCTATACTACACACCCTCTTTGGTGTTTGTACCATATATATCCAGTTATGATTTTTGTGGTATTTGATAATGATCCGATATGGTGTTGGTTATTACTTGTTTATAACTCATTATGATTTTAGTTATGACTTAGGTCTTATTTGGGGAGTACTATTTTAGCCAAAAGTCAAAAAATCACTATAAGTTGTTACATCTGTACGTCTTTTCATATAAAGTCAAAAAATTATTAAAATAATTTATTCCCAACCGAAGCCTTAATTATGATCGTTTGTGATCTTTATTTTGGTTATACCTGAGAGGTGTTTGGTGATTAGTCTTAATTATGATTTGGTTATGAATTATTGTGATACTGGTTATTGTGCTTATTATTTTGGTTACAACCGAAAAAGTATTTGGTTATGCTTTAAATAATGTTTGGTTAACTTATTATTTTAGTTACCAAAGAAAATTCTTTGGTTATACACCTAAAAAGTAAAATATTTATATCAATAAATACACAAGTATTTGGTTATACACCTAAAAAGTAAAATATTTATATCAATAAATACACAAGTATACAAAAATATAAAAATTCAATATATTTTCATATTATTTTTATATATTGAATTTTTTTTTTTATAAAATATTTACTTTTTAGGTGCATTCATGTTATGTGCATATAAAAAGTAATATATATATATATATTGTTAGGTTTTTATTCTTGATAATCTCGTTTGACAAAACTCCTTTCAGTTGTACTTTTATTCGCACTTTTATTTCAGTGAGGCTATGAGTTTTTAGATGCGAATCCAACCCGAATTGTGTCTTGTAGAGAAGTTTGTGATGTTTTTTCTTTCATATTTGTCACTTCACTGATTAAGATGGGGATTAAGCTACCCGGTCAGCTCGCGGGGGTCTAGGGAGCAGTGCCACGGCGAGGTTGAGGTGCAGTGCCCCCGAAGCAAAATGCAAAAATGCATTCGAAGTTGCTTGTTCGCTCGAGCAACGGTTTGGGCACTCGAGCGGAGAATCCTTGTTTCTAGAAGTTTGATCGCCTGCAAAAATACTGGGAGTTGCATTTTTTCGCTCGAGCGGAAATTCCTACGCTCGAGCGTCGATCCGCTTGAGCGGCCATTCTGGCACTCGAGCAGAGATCACGGAATAGAATGTTATAAATATGTGTTTCAGTCAAATTTTAGGGTTAAGCTTCCAGATCTTCTTCTTGGATATTAGGGTTTATATCTAGGGCTATTTTGCTAGTTTTCTTTGATGTTTGATTAAGTATTCGACTCATAGTTAAAGAAATTTACATCAAAGAATTGTGTTGTTTATTCTATGCAAAATAGAGAGTTGTTCTTCAGTGGATTCTAGAGAATTCGAGTCTGAAGCTTTCGTGGATTCTGGAGTGGCTCATCGTCATGATTCAACGTCGGCATTGTGGATTCAACGTTTGGCAAAACAATTCTGAGGTGAAGACCGTGGTGGAAGAGAGATATAGGGGTCGGTTCAATTTCGGCGTAGATTCACTAAGTAATTGAGAGTACACTTGTATAATTTCTTTTATCTTTTTAGTGGATTGTTTAGTGGCTTTGGCCTGTGATTTTTTATCACAATTGGAGGCGCTCCGATTGTGATTTTTTCACGTTAAAATCGTTGTGTCGATTTGTCTTGATTGTTTAATTGGGATTGTTATTTACTGCTTAAAATTGATATATAATCACAAATCAATGGCCTCGTTTGGGAAGTAGCTATTTTAGTAGGCTTTTTGGCTTTTTGGCTAAGTAGGCTATTTTAATTTGTGTGTTTAGGAAGTTGGATTAATTTTTTGGGTTGATTGTTGTATGGAAAAATGTGTTTGAAATGATATTTAAATTGAAATGACAAATGTGCCCCTAACTTTATTTTTTCCAAAATTGTTGTATAGGGGTAATATGGTAATTTACCCTGTCTGCAGCCTACACTGTTGGTGGCAGTGTAGGCTGCGTTGCTGCAGCAGCCGTATGTTTTTGACTTTGTTTTTTTTTTTTTTTTTTGAAAATCAATGGCAGCCGTTGCTTTTTGGCTATTTTCCCATTTTAGGCTAAAATAGCCTCTCTCAAGGCTTTCCAAACAGCGTCAATATCTAGGAGATTTCTAGATTTTTCATATATATTTTAAAAAAAAATTAGAAAAATTGATTAAAAACAAAAGGCTCAATTTTTCCCAAAAAAAAAAAAAAAGTCTTAACCCAACAAGGAGATTGATTCTTGAATTTTCAAATATAATGATATATAAATCAATTTTTTTATAAAATTCATATATAAAATGATGTGGTTTTATGTGATCTTTTTATCTCCAATTAAAACTCCTATTATTGTGACTTATAATTTTAAAATATTTTAATTGTTACATTATTTTGGATGAGTTTCAAGAATGAATATTTGGTTTGTAAATTATTTTTCATTTAAAACACACCATTAACATGATTTAAATGAGGAATTTTGTATTAAAAATTTGTATTTTTCTAATTTTATTTTCAAAAAAGGAGACGTGTGTTCTTTCTCTGTTAATTAGCCATGTTCTTCCTCCATTATTGCTTTAATTGTAATTGGAGCTGCTGCCATGAAAAGAAGTTCAAGGTTCCAAGTTTGAGGGAAAATGAGACAATATTAGCATATCCCAATTAACCTCAATATACCAAACTGTTCTCTTTCGATCACAGAATTATATATAATTTCCATACATGATGTGGGTTCATACTTAATAGGTCCCACATCAAGTGAGAGATTTATATCCAATTCTATAATAAAAGTTTGTGCATTGACAACTTTCTCAATAATGAGGCCTATGAAAAAGAAAAGCACAAAATAAACTAAAATAAATAAATCTCCAAACAAAAATGACCTCATTTGAATTTTGGGCCTTCTAGTGTATTTGACCACATTACGCTACAGGCAAAAAATGCTGGTTCTTGAGGAACTGATAGAGTAAATGAGTAACTACTGAGCATCAAAACTACCGCTGCCATGGAAGGCCTGGCATTAATATTTTCTTGGACACACAACAAGCCTATATGGATGCATCTAGTGACCTCATCTCTTGAGTAAGATTCTTCCAAATTTGGATCCATCAATTTCAAAGGTGTTCCATCTCTCCATAGTTTCCAAGCCTGCAATAATGCATTATATGTAACATGTGCATGTGATGATAATATCCCTAT
Source organism: Camellia lanceoleosa (assembly GCA_025200525.1). NCBI lineage: Eukaryota > Viridiplantae > Streptophyta > Magnoliopsida > Ericales > Theaceae > Camellia > Camellia lanceoleosa. The sequence goes on along the minus strand of CM045765.1, from coordinate 18,484,920 downwards.
AGCAGGAAAATAATAGTTAGAAAGTATGTAATCACTCACGTAGCTTAGCAGGTCCTCAGTAAAGCTTGATTGGTAAAAACTACTAATCTTCTTGCCACTTATGATCTCCAAAATTAAGACACCGAAACTAAATACATGAGACTTTATAGAGAACTGTCCATGCATTACATACTCTGGAGGCATGTAACCGCTGCAAACCATTAACCATTAGTTTAGCATAATAATAAGAATATTACAAGAAACTTAAACAAATTTTTGGAGGATAAAATCACATATCTTAAACCGCTAAGGACATAGTGCATCAAGATTTAATAAATAAATAAATTGTGCTAACAAAGATTACTTTCATAAGGGGCTAAACAGATGGGAGTTTGCTACATTGTGCATCTTTAAAAAAGTATATATCGTATGTATTCTGTACGGGGGCGAAATATCCTTTGCTCTCCGTACGCCTTGAACGTTAAGCTTCTGGTGACGGCGTCGATCTCTGCAACACAAAAATGGTGAGCTGCCCGGCGGTGGTGTGCCGGAAAGACCCTCCGACGATCAAGTCAGTTCTCTAAGGAAGAAGACAATGAGAAGAGTGTTCGTGAGAGTGAATTCCATGCCTCCAACGTTCGTCTTTTTCCCTATTTCTAGGCTGGCCATGCAGCCTCAAGATTGTGCGCGCACTACCTCTGCTATCTTTGCCTGGACAGGTGGCAGTGCGCGCCTCTCTTCACCTTACGCGTGTAGAGGTTTTGTCCTTCCACCAGTACACACAGAACTGTCCAACGGTATTGAGGCGTGTGTGGAGCAGATGTCCTCTCCCTCACGCTATTGGCCCAGGTGGCACACCCAACCGGGGTATCACGACCGGCCTAGCACTTGTGGGAAATTGCCATCACATGCACTTAACCGTGCTAGGTATCACCGACCTGCGACTTAGGATCAGGCGAAAGCCCGACTACCTCGGCCGAGCTAACCTCGATCGGTTCATCATGATCAACCGGTTGCGAGGCATGCCGGCCCCCAACCGTTCCATCTCCAATCTCGGTCACCCGAAGCCGTCTTTATTGGTTGATCGGTTCGGGGCATACCGGCCCTGATCGCACCCGAGGTGTAGCTCGGGCTACCTCTTAACTCGGTCATCATCCGCAAACTTAAGCTCCGTCCGACACGTGCAATCCGCAACCGCGGTAGCAAGAAACATGCGATCGATCAACATCTCGACCGTGCAAGTCGAGCGAGCGGTGGAGGACTTTGCTCGGCGTTAGGTAGTCCGTCAAGTCTGACGTTGCACCAACTCGGCCGTACTGCCCGATGCAAATCTTCCCTCTCAATTGCCCCTTAAACCCATCCGAGCTATCGTGACTAGGTTTACCACTGTATTCGAGCTAAGGTCGAGTTGCGTTTCGGCCAGGCCAAGCTTGATTGGAGGCATGTCTGCCGCCAAGCCACGGTTCAGTTGCGTCACTACCAAGCCGAGCGTAATTGGAGACACATCAGTCGTCGAGCTGTCTCAATTGGCCGGCCATTACCTCCGCAGTCCCATCAAAGGTCGTACAGTCGTACTGACAGCCGCCTTTTCAGGGCCACGTGGCTTCGCGTTATTGGGTCGTGCATCCAGCTGCCCCCGACAGTTCGAATTTCAAACGGCTACGCCGTTTGGTGTTTTTTCCCCCTCTTTAAGCGTCATTCGAGGGGTCATTCCACCCCACTCACTGTTCACTTCCTTCTTGAGCCCTAGAAAACCCTAGCCTCCAAAACTCTTGCACCTCCTCTGCCATTGCCGTCTTCAAGCCCCAATCTCCGTTTTTGTCGCTGCAGTCGAGCTTTCGAGGGAGAGGGCTTCACTCGTCTTCGTGTACTAGTAAGTCTCCCCCCCTTATCATTTCACTTTTCTAGTTCTTCATTTTTGGACTGTTCGTTCCACTGTTCTTCGTGCTTGTTTTTGGTTGTTCTCTGCCTGTGGCCTTTAAGGCCCTTTTGTTTTAGCCCCAATAACTTCACACCTTAGGAGAACTGGAACTGGTGGAGTGGTAGGGGGCCTTCGTGCCCCTCGATCCATGAAGCCTCTAAGCAAACCCTTTGCATTTGATATAAACATTTCGAATCTGGACTGGACCGAGCAAAAATGCTCATTTAGATCCGTTGGTAGAGCTCCAGCCGAGCAAAAAACTGTTTGTGGCTTCACATAGAAGCTGCGGCTGGGCTGGGTGTTCTACCAGATCGGCGAGTAGAGTGAGCCGAATTAAAAACCGTAAAAACTCCGCCTGATGCTTTGCCCGAGCTAAAGGATCAACTAGATCCCGCATGTAGCCTTAACCGAGCTAGAACCGGACTAGGAGGATTAGGGACACGTGTAGTTAAACCGATCTGAGACTTGTCGGTCAAACAACCAAATCCTTCCCTGAGCTATTTCCACTAGGAGCCGCGCAATATCTGCCGTGCTAACCTTTGGCCTAATTTTTCAATATGCAGAACAAATAGGACCGACCAAGCCCTTCAGCGTCACCACTGGTGGAGCTCAAAGCCCAAGCAACCACACAACATTTTTGACCGAGATACAAAGTAAATAAGACCGACTTAGATGGAAAAATACCGGTTTATGGTCAGCACGCCCGGCGCGATGGCCGACTTCCGTAGAGACTACAACATCCCGGACGACGTAGTCTTAGAGCTCGCTAAAAAAGGGGATACTCCGTGGGGAGACTTAGACCGGTGCCCCTTCACGGTCATTTCCATTGTCGAGGGAGGGCTCCGCTTCCCCGTGCAGCCATTGATCTGCGAATTTTTGAGGCAGACAACGCTCTGCCCCACCTAGGTCTCCACCAATACGTTCAAAATAATAAATGGCGTCGCCGAGCTGAACCGAAGGCTCGGTCTTAATCTCGACCTCGCAGAAATTTTCCATCGATCTGACCTCGGTAAAAAAGGGTGGGTTTCTTTGGTACCTTAAGGTAAAGAAAGGGCGAGCAAAACTTCGTGAAGGGCAACTTTGGACAAGAAGAAAAGCGATGATGATTTTTTGTGGGTGTCCGGTCGCTATGAAGACACCGAGGCACCCATACCGGGGTGGTACATCAGGAAAGATTTTGGCAGTGCGGGTAAGTAGCCCGGCTGACCGTGCTATCTCTTAGCTGCATTTCACCTTCGTTATCTTTTGCCGGTCTAACACTTGTTTACTTCTTGCAGATAAATACTTGGCAGCAGACTATCATCAAGTCAACCAGGAAGCCATCCGAGCTCTGTTGCGCCAACCAGCCGAGGAAAGGGAAGCTTCAAAACTGCTCGGTTTTGAACAAACTTATCACTACCAGGCCCCGCGCAAAAGCCGTGTGACCGACTTCCTTTGCGCGCCTTCCCCGGAGCCAGATCCAAACTTGCCACCGATCAGACTCGTCCCTCTTACCGCCGAGCAAGAAATGGCAAAAATCCGAGCGATCAAGTCTATGATCACTGGAGAGAAGGGCGAGTCCCAGCCTCCAGAAGCGACCGGGGGAACATCCTCCACCCCGGACGACGAAGGAGGCGGTGCTCACCTTGCGGCGAACAACAAGGTGGCGGCCAAAGAAAAACGAGGAAAAGGAAGGCGGGCAAAGCCTTGTGGTCGACGACTCCACCGAGGGCCTCAACGAAGGTGGCGACAGCCGGCGACAACGACAGCAAATCAAGGCAAGGGACCCGGCCACCCCCGATGGGCGCCCGAGGATTAAATGCTCTCGGTAGGCTCGCGAAGACTCGGTCTATGCGGACAAGGACTACTCGCTTGGTTTCAATTTGACCAAGGGGTTGATCCTGCCCGCCGATATGAAAAAGCATGAGGAGCTAGCTGACCTCAAGGTCCTCTGCTTGGCGGCAAAATCCATTGTGCTGGTAAGTTCTCCATTTTTTTTTTCTTCAACTGTTTGCTCGGTTATTGCCCGGTTTCTGGAGGCTAACGATCTATTATTTGCTTGCAGGCCGCGCAAAAGAATTACCTTGCCCACGATCGCATGATCAAATTGCGGCAAAGTCTATGCGATGCCATCACGGAGAACAAGGCCCAGAAGGCCGAGATAGAGAAACTTAGGGCCGAGCAAGACGCGATTGCGGCCCAGCGGGATGCACTGCAGCTGAAGGTCGACCGAGCTGATGCGGACAAGCAAAAGGCCGTGAAGTCGACCAAGGCTCGGTACCTCGCCGAGCTGAGGAAGCTTGGTGACGCCAACAAAGAGGCTTTGGAGAAGGTAGTCGAGGACGCCGAGGACCAAGGATATAAGCAAGGCGAGAAGACCTACGAGCGTCAAGTCCAAGCGACCAAGGACATCTTTTTCGGTCTTGGTGGAAAGCTGCCGTGGAAAAGTCGGTGCAACTCGGGACTCCGCTATGTTCGTCAATCCGCCCGGTGCTTATATCCGGTGTATATCTTTGGCGTACTCGGGCGAACAAAATCGACTTATTGCCGAGGCAAGGAAAGGGGCTGAAGAAGAAGCCGCTGCCGCGGAACAAACTGCCCAAACTCCAGCCGAAGCATCTCCAAATGCCGAAGATGAAGTAATTGATCGGGAGGTTCTCTCACGGTGGAGGCACCGATAATGAAGCCGAGAAATCTGCGAGCGGAGACAATGAAGCAAGCGAGCGGAGGAGGCTGAAAGCGAACCTTGGCCTTGACTGAAGATTTTTTCTTTCCTTAGTTTTTGTTTTCTTCTTTTCCTTGCTTTATTTTGGCATGTAACCGGGCTATGCCCCACCCTCTGTACTTAATTTCTTTTATGAATGAAATTTCGACTTTTTGCTCGCTCAGTGTCTACTTTCGTTTGGCTCTTGTATGTGTGAATTAGTTGCTTCAAACTTTAAACAACTGGCAGGTCGACTAAACCGCACAAACTGCCGAGCTAAAATCAGCTCACAAGTAATCTAGTCAGGACCAGCAGTTGTACTTTCAAATGAAATGACATTGTACACCTGGCCGAGCAAAATCTGCTCGGCCTTGATCGGGTTGCAGACTTTGTAATTCCGGCATTTTAATGCAGTCGAGCAAAAACCAGCTCGCCTTTCAAGTTGTTTAAAACACCAATATTTCCGTTTGGCCGAGCAAAGTCAGCTCGGCCTATAACTGTTGGACAAGACACCAACATTGCCAATTCCACCGAGCAAAATCTGCTCGTTTTTCATATTGGATAGGACACCAATATGCCAAATGGGCCGAGCAAAATTAGCTCGGCTCCTACATTGGGAAAAACACCAATGTCTTAGTTAGGTTGGTCATGCCGCCAACATTCCAACTGGGCGAGCAAAACCAGCTCAGCCCTAATGTCATAGGCAGGCTGTTTGTGCAGTCTGCTCCCATTCCGAGGAAAACAGTCCAGTCACATTCAGGTCGGTTCCTGCCCCTGGCATCCATAAATGCTTCTTGTGTCTTACTATATCATTGGACAAACGTAATACCAAACAAGAAGAGGACTAATTTTCATTACAAAAACATTGCTATCTTTTACATCAAGTGCCAAAGGGCTAGGGGTCTAGGAAAGCTAAACAACATAAGCAAATTACATTTCAAAAGTAAAAGACCTAAAGGTTGGCTACATTCCATGGTCGGGGGACAGCCTTGCCATCTAAATCTTCCAGATGGTATGCCCCCTTGCCAGCAAGTCCAACCACCTTGTATGGTCCTTCCCAATTTGCACCGAGCTTTCCTTCGCCAGGGATCACTGTGCTGCCAAGCACTTTCCTTAAGACCCAATCCCCAATCTTGAATAGCACAGGGTGCCTTTGCCTTGTTGTATTTTTCGAGAGTTCTGGCGATAGGCGCTATCTTGATTAATCGCGCTCTCGTCTTTCTTCGAGAAGATCGGCTCTAATGCAGCGGCTTCATTGTTCAGTCGGTTGGAAACTTTACGGCGGATGGTTGGCATGCCAATTTCTAATGGGATGATGGCCTCCATACCATAGGCCAAAGCGAATGGTGTCTCTCCAGTCGATCGCCTTGGCGTAGTGCGGTATGCCCACAGCACATTAGGAAGCTCTTCAGCCCACTTTCCCTTGGCCTTCTCAAGCCGCTTTTTCAGCCCATCCAGAATGGTCTTGTTTGAGGTCTCTGCTTGACCATTCGACTGAGGATAGGCCGGCGTTGAGTTGTAGAACTCGATTTTCAACTCTTCGCAAAATCCGCGAAAGAGTTTCCCATCGAATTGAGTGCCATTATCTGAGATGAGTGCCCTGGGTATACCGAAGTGAGTGATCACATTTTGCCAAACAAATTTCTTAACGTCCTTCTCCTTAATGGTTGCTAGTGGCTCGGCCTCCACCCACTTGGTGAAATAGTCGGTGGCGGCAATGAAAAACTTGCGATTGCCGGTCTTGCGGGAGAGGTCAACAATATCCAATCCCAGTCACGAGCGGCCAGGGACTTGTAAGGAGAGCAATTCCCTCGCCGGTTGGTGGATCTGGTGAGCAAATTCGACATTCTCGCATCTGAACATATTTACTGGCGTCCGCTGCATGCACGGCCACCAATAACCTGCGAGATTGCTCGGTATGCTAGAGATCTACCCCGGTATGGTACGCGGTGCCTTCATGGATCTCATAGAGAAAGCTTCCACCTTAGAGGGTGGACACACTTGAATCTGACCCGTGAAAGATTTCTTGTACAAGGCTCCGGAAGGGTAGAGCCAAAACCGCTCTGACTTTGCCCGGATCTTGTGGGCCGCCTTCTTTTCCTCCGGTAGAATTCTGTCTTTCAGGAAGGCGATGATGGGATCCATCCAGGAAGGACCCAAGTCGGTGCAAAGTACCTCTGTTGCTTCTGGTTCCTCAATGCTTGGCCGAGGCAAAAATTCAATCATCAAGGGATTGGGAAAGGTTGTCTGAGTGGAAGCGAGACCGGCCAATTCATCGGCCGTGCTATTTCTTTCGCGGTTGATCTGATCCACTCTAATGGCATTGAACTTCTTGACTTCTGCTCGCACCAGTGCCTGATACTTGGCCATTCTTTCATCTTTGGCCTCATACTCCCCCGAGACTTGATTGATCACCAGTTTGGAATCACTGAACACCATAAGGGCTGTGACCTTCATTCTCAGCGCGCTTCTTAATTCGGCGAGGAGGGCCTCGTATTCCGCCTCGTTGTTGGATGCTGGGAAGCCGAGCGTAATTGCTTGCTCCACAATCAGCCCATCGGGTGAAGTTAGCACAATTCCCAGCCCGGCCCCATGCCTGTTGAACGCCCCATCGACGAAGAGTTTCCACATCTCGCCGATGAACAGCTTCCAGCAATCAAACGGATTTTGGGAGCTTCTCAATTCCAAGTCTCTGGTAGGCTCAATCTGGTCTCTTTCCACGTCCTTGTTGGGTTCTTCTTTCAATGAGTCGTCGGCCTTTGCTATTTCGGTCGAGCTTTGCCCTTTTTCCGCTCGCGAGTCAACACTTATCTCTGTTGCCAGGACTATGGGTTGTGCCAAATCCGCACCAACCAAATCAATCGGGCAGACTGGATGTGTTCCAGGGGCAAATTCCGCCACAAAATCTGTAAGGGCTTGAGCCTTGATCGCGGTGCGCGGTCGGAACTTAATGTCGTACTGGCCCAATTCCACGGCCCATTTTAGAATTCTCCCAGTGAAGTCCGCTTTCTTGAAAAGCACCTTGAGCGGGAACTCGGTTAACACTACTATTGTATGGGCATGAAAATAGTGCGCTAGCTTCCTTGACGCCATCATTAAAGCCAACGCCAATTTTTCCAAGGGAAGATATCTCGTTTCAGCCGGGAGCAGAGTCTTGCTCACATAAAAAATAGGCAAGTGTTGAATGCCTTCTGCGCGGACTAGAACAGCGCTCACCGCATGTTGAGAGACCGCCAAGTAGAGATATAACTCCTCGCTCGGCTGAGGCGTGACCAAAATTGGGGCTGAGGAGAGATTCACCTTTAAGTCTACCAGAGCACGGTCGCACTCTTCATCCCAAAAGAACTTAGACTTCAAAGTTTTAAAGAAGGGCCTGCAATGATCCGAAGACCGGCTGATAAATTGGCATTGTGCCATCCCAAGATGTTGCCGTCCTTCGTGGAGTTCGAGGCTCAACTCTTGTATTGCCTTGATTTGCGATGGGTCGGCCTCAATTCCCGGTTTGTGACGAAAACCTAGGAATTTCCGATGCCAACTCAAAAGCGCACTTAGAAGCGTTGATGAAGCTTGTGGCGCTTGAGTATGGCAAACATTTACGCTAGGTCGGAGTCTTTGAGACTTTTCCTTACTTTTACCACCATATCGTCGATATAGGCTTCCATAGTTCGGCCCAAGAGGAAGCGAACATCTTTGTCACCATCCGTGAAAAGGTTGCTCGGCGTTCTTCAATCCGAGCGGCATGACCTTGTAGCAATACAAGCCTCTGGGGGTGGTGAGCAGCGTGATCTCTCTGCAGCTTGTACATGGCTATTTGATGATAGCCGCATATGCATCAAAAAGCTAAACCTCGATGGCGGCGGTTAAGTCCTGTTGGTCAATTCGAGGAGAAAAGCTATCCTTTGGGCATCTTGCGGTTGGTTGTGATTTTGTAATCCTGAGACTTCGCCACTTGCCGTTCTTCTTAGGAACCACCACCGTGTTAGATATCCACCGCGGGTATTGCACCTCCTCTATGGCCCCGGCCTCCAATAAATTCTTCACTTCTTCGGCGACTACTTTAGCATGGTGCAAGGCCGAACGGCGCGTTCTCTGTATGACTGGCCGCACATTAGGAAAGACATTTAGCTGGTGGCAAATGAAGCTTGGGTCGACGCCAGGCATATCGTAAGGCGTCCAAGCAAAAGCTTCCAAGTTGGAAACCAAGAAACTGACATAATCCGCGCGTTTGGTGCTAGACAAGGATGATCCTAAGAGGAAGAACTTGGTCGGATCATTTTCGTCAATGCGCACTTCCACCAAATCTTCGACTGATTTTTCCTCAGCCTTTCTACCCACGTCTTCTAGGACCTCCTTCCCCTCGGGCCCCTCGATCATCTGAACAAACCCTTTGGCCGCTCGGCTGCCATTTACTGCAACGAAGCATTGTTTGGCCATCACCTGGTCTCCCCAGACTTCCTCTATTTGCCCATTCGATGTCGGAAAGCGCATGACTTGGTGGAAGGTCAAAGTAACCGCTTGCATGGCGTGCATCCAACCTCTGCCCAGAATCAAATTGTAAGTCGATGGCACTTTGAGCACCCAGAATTCTACACCTTCTGGCAAGATCTCATACGACCCGGCAAGATAATCTTTCGATCGGCCATTACGGTTTGCGAGTTGAAGCCAACCAAAGGAGATGTTGCAGGAGCCAAATCCTTGTCTTCTAACTTCATTTGTTTGAACGCGTCATAATACATTATCTCGACCGAACTCCCCTGGTCGATTAATATTCTCTTGATATCGAAATCTTTGACGCGAAGGGTCACCACCAAGGCGTCATTGTGCGGCATCTGCACCCTTTCCAAATCTTTGATTGAAAACGAAAGGACGTCTTTCTCCTAGGTTTTTCCCTTCTTTACAACGGGCTGGACAGAGAGCACTTCCCTCATGTGCTCAGCCTTCTTGATCATCCCTCTCAGCTCGCAGACCCTTGCTGGTTCAATGATGCCGTGGATGACGTTGATCACACCTTGCGGGGGCACTTCTAGGGCGGTCATTCTATTGGACTCGGTTTGTCCGGTTGACGCGGCCTTGACTCCCCCATCAATATATTGGTCAAGATGCCCCGCTGCCACCAATTCCTCCAAATGCTGTTTGAGCGGCAAGCAATCCTCTGTCCAGTGCCCCTGTTCTTCGTGGAAGGTGCAGCGATATTTTGGATTAAAGCCTCGTTGCGCACTCCCTAACTTGGCCGGCCAACGGACAAAAAGCTCACCCCGAATCTCGCTCAGAATTCGGTAGATGAGAATTTTGAAGACCGTGGTAATTCCTGTCCACGCCTTCAGTTTTCTCTTGGCATCTTCTGCTGCGTCGCGGGGTGCATCAGCCCGGTCGTTTCTACGACCCTTATTTCTTTCATCGCGGCCAGTCCCACGACGCTGATCTTGTGATCGATCATTAGGGCGGTTCTCCTCCTGCCCGACCGAGTGAACTTTCCCCGCTATCCTTCTGTCCACCGCGATCGGATTATCCTTCTCGGTCGCAGAGGCGGCATCATCTTCCACACGAATGTGTTCGTTGACCCGCTGCATCAAAGATTCCATGGTGGTGGGCTGATGCATGGTGAGTGAATCTCGCAGTCTATGTCCGATAGGGAGACCCCTCTTGTATTGAGTGATCGCCAGATTAGTAGGGTAGTCGAGGATTTCGTTGTAAGTTTCCCAGTACTTCGCATTGTATGCCTTCAGCGAACTCCCAGACTCCATCTTGACGCCTAGGAGATGGTCGACCTCTTTCGGCGTTCGAGTGTTAGTCTTGAATCTGGTGACGAAGGCTTCTAGTTCTTTGCCACCTCGATCCTCCTCTCCGGGAGCCTTTCGAACCACTTCAAGCCCAGCTCTCCCAAGCTTGCTGGGAATATGAGGCACATCAAGGCATCGTTCACGGTGTGACCATCACTTGCCGGTAATGACTCACATGCATGTACGGATCCGTCTTGTCGTCGTACAAAGTGAATTTTGGCTGGTGGAACCCAGCAGGGAGTGGGGTGATCTCAATCTCTGGGGACAACAGCGTGGCTGTAAGCCTTGCCAGCTCTTTGTCCATCAATGCTGGGGCTATGTCTCTGGGTGCCGGCATCACCACTTCTTCACTGCAACGAACTGGGGCACTCAACCTTTGGAGCGCCGGCACCCTCTGAGCTTCCCGACGGCGCACTCTCTCCTCCAGCACGTCCCTGAGATCCCTGGAATGGGAGGAGGCAGGATATCGCGACGTTGAAGATGGGCGTGAGGGGCGATAGGTGCTGTCGCGAGTGGAGGATCTGCCCTCTCGCTGGTCTAAATCTCCCACCCCATAGTTCCTGGTAATGGAGATTGAATGAGTCATCCTCTGGTGGCCACTGTCAGAACGAGGGGAGGGGGTGTGCTCACTAAGGTTGCCCTCTCTAGCAACACCTTTCTCCCTAACTTGGCGCTTCAGTTGCTCTATCTCCGCCGCCATCCTACGAATGAGGGCTTCTTGATCCTTGAGTTTGTGCTCCAGACGCTCCTCACGAGACTCCCCCCGGCGCCGGTGGCCCTCTGGACTCTGTGAACGATCCGAACTCCTTCCACGCTTGTTGCGCGCTCCTCGCGAAGAGGTTTCCAGGCCCGCCATGGTAGGAACATTAGGGGGGCCTTCTCTCATTCGTACATACTCTGGAGTGACACCATCGACGACGGACAGCGGAACTTCGTCGTTGTTGGCCATGGAAATGGTCGAAGAAGCTTACAGAACAAGGGTTGAGTATCAAACTATTCCCACAGACGGCGCCAATTGTACGGGGGCGAAATATCCTTTGCTCTCCGTACGCCTTGAACGTTAAGCTTCTGGTGACGGCGTCGATCTCTGCAACACAAAAATGGTGAGCTGCCCGGCGGTGGTGTGCCGGAAAGACCCTCCGACGATCAAGTCAATTCTCTAAAGAAGAAGACAATGAGAAGAGTGTTCGTGAGAGTGAATTCCATGCCTCCAACGTTCGTCTTTTTTCCTATTTCTAGGCTGGCCATGCAGCCTCAAGATTGGGCGCGCACTACCTCTGCTGTCTTTCCCTGGACAGGTGGCAGTGCGCGCCTCTCTTCACCTTACGCGTGTAGAGGTTTTGTCCTTTCACCAGTACACACAGAACTGTCCAACGGTATTGAGGCGTGTGTGGAGCAGATGTCCTCTCCCTCACGCTATTGGCCCAGGTGGCACACCTAACCGGGGTATCACGACCGGCCTAGCACTTGTGGGAAATTGCCATCACATGCACTTAACCGTGCTAGGTATCACCGACCTACGACTTAGGATCAGGCGAAAGCCCGACTACCTCGGCCGAGCTAACCTCGATCGGTTCATCATGATCAACCGGTTGCGAGGCATGCCGGCCCCCAACCGTTCCATCTCCAATCTCGGTCACCCGAAGCCGTCTTTATTGGTTGATCGATTCGGGGCATATCGGCCTTGATCGCACTTGAGGTGTAGCTCGGGCTACCTCTTAACTCGGTCATCATCCGCAAACTTAAGCTCCGTCCGACACGTGCAATCACAGCACGGCCGGGCAAGAGCATGCCAGTCCGGTCAACATCTCTAACCGTGCAAGTCAGGCCGAGCTAGTGGAGGACTTTGCTCGGCGTTAGGTAGTCCGTCAAGTCTGACGTTGTACCAACTTGGCTGTACTGCCCGATGCAAATCTTCCCTCTCATATTTTACCACAACAAACGTAATATAACTACAATATTAATGTGTAGGGACCAAATTGTTTAAATTAAAACTATAGAGATCAATGCAAAAGAATAATTAACCCATTTGTATTTGTTTAAATTAAAACTATAGAGATCAATGTAAAAGTATAATTAACCCATTTGCATTTTATTCCAGTCCAAGGGGGAGTATTTGAAGAAAAAGAATGATGCTTGTACTTGAGACTGCATAAAGAATTAACTAATCCAAAATATAGAAAATAAATTAATTGGATTCGGGGACACAAAACTTACTATGTCCCAATGATTCGACTTGTATTTCCTTGAGTTTTATCCACACCGAAGATCCTAGCCATTCCAAAATCTGAAAGTTTTGCATTCATATTCTCATCTAATAGAATATTGCTAGCTTTGAGATCACGATGTACAATTCTAAGTCGGGAATCTTCATGAAGATAAAGCATCCCTCGAGCTATCCCTCCTATAATCTTGTAACATTTTGACCAATTCAACTTTTCTTGTTGTGGATCTATACATTGATCAGAATATATGCTCAAGGTAGCAGTGAGGAATTAGACATGGGTATGATATGTGTCAATGTTATTCAAGTTGTGATGGAAACAATAGCAGAGGAATGCATTAAGGTTAGATTTTGATCATGAATCTGGGTGGGGATTTAAAAAGGAAAAATGAAAAATGTGAATCAAATATAAGCTATTTTTTTTTTCTTCATTTTCCTTTTTCTTTTCAATTTTCAATTTTCAATCCAAATCTATAATCTAGAGTGTAAATGGGCTTCTTTTCTTAGCATGCATTGCAATACTAGCCTACCAGGTCAGTTCCTCAATAAATTCAACTTCAAAATTCATCGAAATCATGTTTTACGGAGAAACAAAATAAAATATAAAAAAATATATATTATAAAGAACTAGAGTTGTTCAAATGTACCAAATCGAACAGTAAGTAGTCCAAGCTTTTGTTGGGCACAAATTCATAAATGAGTATATTTTGTTCTCCTTCTAAGCAAAATTCTTCTGTACCTTGCCCCGAGTTTTGAGCGTGAAAAAAATCACAATTGGAGCACCTCCAATTGTGAAAAAAAATTATGGGCCAAAGCCACAAAACAATCTACTAAGAAGAGAAACGAATTACGCACGAGAAAGCAATCCACTCTCGAATTGAACCAAACCCGATGTGCCTCTTCCGTCACTGTTTTCATCTTAGAATTGCTTTGCCCAACGTTGAATCTATAACGCCGATGTTAAATCTACGACAATGAGCCACTACGGAATCCACTAAGGTTTCAGGCCCAAGTTTTCCAAAATCTATCAGAGAACACCTCTATCTTTTTGTGAATGAAAGAATAAAATCAACCCTTGATGTTTGTCAATATATAGTTTGTTGATTAATTGATCACCTTCTATACATCAAGAAAACTCAAATATAAACACTCTCCAATATATAATACTTTGCATTTTTCTACTCTTTGAGAATCTGGAGGGGTTAAACTCTAAAAATAACAAACAACGCACTTTATACTAAACAGAACCGTGAAGACTGCTCGAGCACTCACTTTATCACTCGAGCGGTGTGACTAAAGGCAGTGCTCACATATAGGCTAACCGCTCGAGCAGTATCAGCAAATTTTTAATAAGAAAATGCTTCGTAACCTGAATTTGTGTGGCCCGAATGGCTCGAATGTATCAAAATGACATTGTTTTACCCCCAAAACGACGTCACTTTTAGATATTTGAGCCATTCAGGCCATGAAAATTCAGATTACCAATCATTGTTGTTTTAATAAATACCACCCCTTTTATGCACTTCACAATCATATTCTAGAAATTTTAATAAAAAAGAGGTAAAAATCTCTATTTTCTACAAATCGTTTTTTGACGAATGGAATAATACATGAAATGCAAATCGTTTTTTGACGAATGAAATAATACATGAAAGTTTTAGTTTGAGCAAAATTTTACTTTGATCATCGTAATTTTAATTTGAACAATTTGAACCCCATATTTTTAATTTTGTTGCACTGTAATTCCTGTCACTTGCCATTAGAATTTTAAACGGAAAAAATTATGTGCAAAACTACAAGACGGAAAGTGGAATTCAAAAGAAACTATAGGGACCATCGGTGTGATAAATAAATTACACTAATGGTCTTACAGTTTTTTTTTTTTTTTAAATTTCACTTTAGTCCTAATTTTACACCTGATATTTTTATATTTAGAATGTTTACAATGCATAATGAAAGGACTATATTGTAATAAAATTAAAAGTGTAAGATATAAATTATTTAAATTAAAATAATGGAAACTGAAACAACATTTTGTTTAAACTATAAAAACTAATGGTATAATGTACACTTAAAAAAGGGTATGTACAGTGGCAGAGAGTTGGGACTTCTTATCAAGAACAAGAATGCAAAACTAGGGCAAATGGTCAAGTCTAATGACATAGTACACAAGACTAGATTAGGATTTTAGAAAATTTTAATTCAATTTAAATTTTAAAAATAATTATAAATAAGTGATAAATTTATAAATATTAATTATTAAAATTATAATCTTTACCATGATAGAAATAATTTTTTAGTCCCTTGAGATTTTGTAGTTTGCAATATATGATCTTTTTTCAGTGTTTTATATTTTTAAGGTAGAGACAGGGTCGGAGTCATGAGCAATGCAAAATTAGGACAAATAATTCTCGGATCGATTCAGTTTAATTTAGTTGAAATATATTATTTTACAAGAAAATGAAATCAATAGTTTCTCGACTGTTGCACCACTTGCAATTCCTATCCCATTCTCATTTGTTAAGCCCCTTGCTGGTAGGATTGTGTCAAGATATTACTGTCTATTTCTTAGACCATTCATCAATTAATGGGTTGCTTTGCTGGAGTGCCAACTGACCCTCCTGGACCACTCAATAACTTTTCCAACGGTTGGGCTTTCGTTCCTTGTCTATGCATTATTTTTTGTTAAATCATAGTAGTCGCTCCTATAATTTTTGTAAATTATAATTATCTCCGTGAATATATTGACATCTAAGCTTGTCAACAAGCCGGGCTGGAATAGTTTGTGTGTTTGATTTCTTATGTTTTATTTTCTAATTTGTTTTACGTGTTTACATAAATAAAAGTATTGAAAATTTTAAAAACATTTATCATTTTCATTTTGAGCAAAAATAGTTTTGCAAAATTTCAAAATACTTTTGAGTGACTTTTGAGTGTTTCTAAAATTTGAGTTTTTTTTTTTTTAATTTTTTAATTTTTATTTTATTTTTTTTGAATCAAAAATTTTTTTTTGAGTTTTTTTCAGAAAAATTTCTTAAAAACTAATTTTGAAAATAATTAACCGAGTAATTCTTTTGTTTTCTAGAAAACAAAAACATAACCAAAAAGTAAAACTCTCAAATCAATGTTTTGAAACCTATTTTTTGATCATAAAGAAAAATTTCATTTAACAGCATGAAATTAAAGGTACAGGAAGATGACATGCATCGAGAGAGATTCAGAAGTACAAAAATACCTCTACTACTGTTACTCGCATCCATACAACCAACCCCTAAGCCTCTCAATTTTTTAAAAAAAAGTTAAGAAGAACTTAACTAGAAAATTAAAATACATGAATCTCCACATAATCAACCCACCAAAACACCCAAGCCAAACTATATTAACTAAACCAACTCCTAAAGCAGCCCGAACTAAAAACCCATCTAATCAACAACCCACTCCTCTGCCCAGGCCCACGCCTCTGCTGTTACACCTCCCAAAGCCCTCACGCCTCTACTGCATCAACACCCTACGCCTCTGCTGCATCAACACGCCACCCCTAAGCTGCTGTAACTCCCAACTCCCACTACCCACATCGGCCGAGAAGACCCCAAAGCCACCACCGGGAAACCCAGCAACACCCCTGCTGAAGACACCAAGCTGCTGCAACTCCCCTGCGCAACACCCACAGATCCACAGATCACAACACCCGCAAACACACCCATAGATCAACTCCCACTAGGTTTTCTTCTTAACTCACACCCCGTACCCACGCTAAAGCCTCTGCTCTAGCCCACGAAAAAAACTGCTGCCAAACTCCATAGCCAACAAGACTCCTACCTCACAGGTCATCTATCTCACACCGCGGATCGACACACCCACCGAACACCGACCACCCGCTGGGACACCTCCATACAAATGGTAGAAGTTCACCTCTCAAACTCTCACTCGAGGAGGCTCGAGTGGCAGTGAAAAAGCCTCTGAACGAGAGTGCACCCTCAAGCTCCTACTGTAGGCGCTCGAATGAAATTCCTGGACTCCCCTGATGAATCAGCTGTAACAGCAAGGTTGAAACACAAGAAGACATCCGAAGACAAACCTAGACAGCCCCTAAATAAATACCTGAACGGCCTCCAACTCACCAAAAACTCTCCCACAGCAACAAAAAACACACCATGGTGGCGAAAATGGGATACTCAAGTTTATTGAAAGGAAAACTAACAAGACTGACGCGAAAGCAGGCTAAGCCGACCGCCATAGCCAAAAGGTGACCAAAAAAAGGGAAGGAGATTTAAAGAGAGAGAAGAGAGAGAGGTTTTTTAATGTTTGGGGTGCGGAACATGTTGGGGGAGATATGTTTACCGGCGGACGATCCGGAAAAGAGAAGAGGTGACAATGATTTGAGAGTTTTCGATCAAATAACCCTTGAAAAGAGAAGGGGTGATAATCTAAGTTATATATTTGTCTTATTTTATTTGCGAACCAAAAATAACCTTGAAATATAAGTTTGAAATTGAGTTTGGCAATATGTCAAATAAGTTATTTATTGACTTATTGACTTATTTTTGTCACATTACTTCTCTACCTTTTTTATACGTCTTTTCGTAATAAGTAAAAAAGTCAAAATAAACCATATCCAAACCACATTCCTTTTCTTTTACAAAGTTCAAAGGAGAGGATGAAGAGGAAGTAGACAACAATGAGAAAATATAGGAAAATTCACAATCTAAGAAAGAAAAAATGTAGGAAAATATTCTTAGTTTAGAATAATTATCATTGAAAGGTTGGTAGCAGGCCCACCCACAAATGGAAAAGGAAATTGAAAATCAAAGAAACAGTCATAAAATAATTGCATCATGAATATTGTTTTTTTGTTGTTGTGTATGTACATTACAACATATAAAAATTTTAGAAACCAAATGTTTTGGTCTCTAAAAGTGAAAATTTTGTTACAAAAGACGTTTAGGGACCAATTTCCATCATCATGGGGATAGTCACTAAAAAGTCGGCCCAAAAAGTTAAAAATAAGGCTTTTGAAGACAAAATTTTGAAAATGTCACTAATAAATAGACTTTTAGGAACAAAATAATTTAGTCTCAAAATAGTTTATTTTTTGAGACACAAAATTTGGTCCCAAAAGGATAATAATTCATCACACCTCCCTTTCATTTATTTTCACTTTGTCCTTACTCGGTTTATCGAAAAGTGCAATATTTTAAACGAAACGCGAGCCTCAAAACATCGTAGAAACATTTGAAAAAATATTTTAAAAAAGAGGGTTTTAATGTGTAAAATAGTTTTGGTCAAAATGGGGTGTAAGGTTGGGATTTAGAAGCTCTTCTTACTGAAGAAATCGAACATTTATACATCATAACTTTCATCATCGAGTGATCAACCTGAGCTGCCCAAGTCTTAAGGGCGGTCAAAAATGGGGTGTCTATAGTTGCCCCTCTTTGATAGAGCTTAGAGTCGTGAAATGACATGAGTGAATATCAAAGCCCGAAGATGACCCATTTTGGCAAGGCCATAAGACTTGGGCAAACAAACAAAATGCAGATGCAGTTGGTTGAACTTGAGGGTTGCCTACATATCCCTTTGCAAGGAATCAAACTATCGTAGTTCAGGGACAAAATGCAAATGATACACACGATAATGAAACAATGAAAATGATATATAATGTAAGCAATCTAAGCCACAAGCAGTGCTTACCACACAAATATCATAAAGGAATGGAGATGCAAATCAAACTATGTTTTATATAGAAAAGAAGTGGGCACAACCGAACGATGCCTAACATAGGCTAAGTGCCTACATCCTCAATATTGGCCTCAGCGCAGCATGGATGCTTACACATAACAGAACCATATTTCAACGTAAAAGGGGTGCGGGCACATGCAGAACTATGTTTTTCGCAGAAAAAGTACAAACAATTGAGTGGTATGATATAAGTGAGGAATGATCTGTTGGGGAAAGATAATGATCCTAAATGCTGAATGTAACAAGACAAAGTACGATGCAATGGATAAAGTGAATAAGGCGTAGGCCAAACCACATCTTACCTAGAAAAGGTGTTGACACAAAACAAGTCACGTTTAACACAGAAAAGGTTTTGACACCTTCAATACTGGCCTCAGCACAACATGGGTACTTACACATGATATAACCATGTTTCAACGAAGGAAAGGTATGAGCCCATGCTAGACTAAGCTTAACATGGAAATGATGCAGGTGATAAAATGATATGATGTAATGGATATGATGGATAATGTAGTAGATGAATAGGGTGACATACTCCAATCACGCTGCAATCATGAGAAGAGGAAGAACAAATCCTAAACACGCTAAAATTATTTGAGGAAGGGAACACTCAAACCACATTGAAAATCGTGAGAAGAGGTCCTATCGCTCAGGGTCGCGTCTCATGCGTCTTGAGCTAAATTCCAAACACGCTGAAATCGTGTGAGGAAAGGAACACTCTAACCACGCTGAAATCGTGAAAAGAGGTCCTACAGCTTAGGGTCATGTCTCACGTGTCCTGAGATAAATTTCAAACATGCTGAAGTCGTGTGAGAAATAGAACACTCAAACCACGCTGAAATCGTGAGAAGAGAAAAACCGCTCAGGGTTACATTCCTACACACCCTAAGATAAAAAACCACTCGGGAACACATCTAACACGTCCTGAGAAAAGCCCTAGGCGACAATGATCCTAAACGCTGCTCAGCGTAAAAGGATAAATGATACAAGATAACACATGAATGCAATATATGTGATCAGCAATATAGTTCATGATGTTTAGAGAATGCAATAAACAAACAAAGCGGCGCTTTAGAAAGCACCTCATGGGGCGAGTGGCGATGAACCGTCCTACTCTGACGGGGATCTTTCTCTTATGTTTTTCGAACTCTTACCTCTAACTCACATTTCAAAGGTCCTCAAATGCTAACAATGGGTAACATCTGCATGTAGAGGCCACAGATACCGCTTTTTTTCCTGATCATATTCACAACTTTCTCTATTCTCTAACGGGGTAACAGACTAGGTTAGTTTAGTATCCAGAATTGAGATGCATACAAGCTACCTCAACCTATGGGGCTTCCATACAGATTTCAAACCTAGGATACACCCCTGGGTATTTAAACTAGACTTTAGTCTTGGAAATTCCAAACCTTTGTGTTCTAGGCATCGCCATTCCAACTCTAGTTTCCACCGTCGTAGTTGGTCTCCTAGGAATTCATTGCAAACATAGCCAAGACTCCTCTGGTGGGGAATGGTGTTTAGGGAGAGTACTTTTGATCGCCATTTTGGCTTGAAATAGGCTTGAGCTTGAGATCAAGGTATACTCATACTTCAAATAAATGACAAGGCCTGAAAAGGTGCCTCCGGAATGTAATCTCAGAAATTGCTGAAGTTGAAACAAACTCAGATGCTCCAATTTTTCCTATTTTCCTTTGTTTTGTAGTCCGGAACCTATGTAGCTTCAGATAGGTCCTTGTTCTATTGCTCCATCTTTTGATTGGGGTCAAACCCTGCAGTTTATGAAAGAAGGAATTATGTTTTGCACATCATGGTGGGAATGGCATGGCACTCTGAGCACAAAACGATTTATTTTTGCAATTAAAACCAGGAATAAGTTCTTAACTGGGTATTGAGCCTATGACTGACCACAGTACACCACAACTCAACAAAGGAAAAACGAAGTAAAACCACCTAATCATGTCTATTTACACTCACAACGACTCAAAATAAGAATTGAGACAAACAAAAACAACAAATATAACACTTGGATGTTTGCCATTGGTAGGAGACCTCTCAGTTCACGGGGAGCCCACTACTTCTCCAGGTATTGTTTCCCACCCTTTCTCATTTGTGATTCTCACATCACTTCGACCCTTAATCTCTATTTTCTCTAAAAATCCCTTTTCCTCACTTTTTCTCTCAGCGCACATCTCTCTATTCTTTAATCTCTTTTAACTTTTTATCCCTTCCTAGGTGTGGTTGATGGATAAGCTGGAAGTTGTGGACCTTACGAGGGGAGTCGAATAGCCTGCTCCATTTCTAGTTCGTGCTTCGTACTTGACTTGATGCCTCGCTGCTTAGAGGATGAGAGAGCTTTTGGCCCTTGCTGCTAGCCTCAACTATGCCTTTTTTGGCGAGCCCACTGACAACGGGGAAAAGACATAAAACCTGTCTCGACTGTGCCCCTAGTTCATCATTTTGACTATTTTTATTTATTTTTATTTTTTTGGCTTTCTGCTAAAACAATTTTGACCAACATGAGAGTTAGATTAACATGCTTGTTCGACTTTCTGCTTTGAAATCATGCAAGTCAGGCTATGAGCACTGCAAATTTTCTTTTTTTAGGTTCAAGAAATGGCCCAGTTTTGGAAAAATGGAATAATTTTCGAGAAAATTGGTTAGCTTTACCAAAAATCCTCAAAAACTGTTTTTGCAAATGGCCACTACTCGACCAATGACGAATTAACTCTTGAGATGCACAACCTTAGATCTGAACTTGATTTGTCTTGTAGCTGAATCTTCTAACGGAATAGGACAACTGATTTTGAATGAAGATTAGCACAAAGATGAGCCAATTTGCACATGGATAGGATAGCCAGGTTTGAACAAGGATATGCCAACCAACATGGATGAGACAAGCAGGTTTAAAATGGTTGGGGCCGAACTTCAGGATGAAGTTTCTTACGTATCCCAAAGATGAGAATCAGGCCTTACGTAGTTTCGGGGTTAAGGTGCACTCGGGTATTAACACTCTCCTTTTGCGCTCTAACTTTTGCCAAAGCTGCCCTTCCGGGTTTTCAGCCTTGCGAGCTCTATTTTTCCTTTCGTTTCATTTTTCCTTTTCTTTTTTTCTCTTTCTTTTTTCATTTTTCTTCATTACCATTTTTTCATTTTTGTTCTTTTTCTTTTTCTTTTTTTCTTTTTCTTTTTCTTGCTCTAACTTTCGCTTGGGTCACCCTTTTGGGTTTTCGGCCCAGCGAGCCTCTCAAGGATAGAAAAGTTTAACTTGTCCATGTTGATTGGCCGTAGGATCTCTAAGCCATCTGAATCCATGAGAATGGTTGTTGTTCCTGACTAAATAGTCTTGATGATGTGAGAGCCCATCCAATTGGGTCTGAATTTGCCCCTAGTGTCATGGATAGGCACTTGATTGTCTTTCAGCAAAAATTTTCTTCTCTCATATTATGGGATTTGGCTTTCTTGCCGATCTCCATTGGCTTAAGAAATAACCTAGTTTTGACTCTCTGAGCATATCTGACCTTTTTGCCCTTAGTTCAAGGGCTACTTCTAGTCCAGCCATGCAAGCTTCCTTTGATGACATCTAACCTTCTTGCCTCTAGTTCAAGGGTTGCTTCCAATCCGACTATGCAAGCCTCATACTTTGGTTGACCATTTGAACATTCTGAATCAAAGTTTGAAAGCAAAGTGGTCGAGTCTTGAGGCCGAGAGCAATCCTATGCTGTATAATCTCAAGATCAATTTCAGGCATGTCTTGTGGGACCACACAAAAATATTTTAAAAATCTTTTAATAAAGCGACTAGTCGCTCATGCTCTTCTGAAGACAATGTAGAACCAATTTAGATCAAGCCAAGATCCTTCTCAGTACTCACATTAATAGGCATGATCTCAATCATTAAGGGCTTAGCACGCCTCCCTTCCTCTTAGTTGATTAAAATTTTCAAATCTCGAGGAATTCCTCCCTCTTTGTTTTCATCACAGTTTTGTAAACAATTTTAAAAAACTTTGGTCAATGTAATGATTTAAAGGCACGGAGAAGTAGGTGAAAGTTACTGCCGTTTTATTCAGATCTTCTGGCTCAACTGGCTCAATGGTAGAAACAGACGCAAAAGAAAGAGTGTAAAGACAAACAAAAACAAATAGGGAAATGATGTTTGAGTTAACATGCCTGAAATCACCTAACTCCAACATAACAAGACTGATTCAATACCCAAGTCTGAAAGTAATAAACAACATTTCAAAGTGCTAAAATGGTGTGTGCCATTCACTATATCTGGAGTAAAATGAGCACCATCAGCAGGTGGTTCATCCTCGATCATATAGTCACATTATCCCCCAAGTTCATCGATCCAGTGCTGATAAACTTTGTAGGACCTGGTGGAGTGATGACCTTATTGTCAATTAGATTTTGAACCTCATGTCAAAGGTGAAAACAATGTTCAGTGTCACGGCCAGTTTGTTGATGGAAGACATAGTACCTGGCAGTATTATGTTTGGCTAGAAGGAGATTAGGGAGAGGCCGAGGGTCAAGGGGTTTGAGATGGCCTTGTCTTATGAGGATTTGGAGAGCTTTGGACAAGGTCTTGTAAAGGGGTTTAAAGGTGCAGTTACCAGTTTTGACAGGATTGACAAAGAGGTCAGCAGGTGTTGACTGGGTTTGATGATATCTTACGAGTGTAGGATTGGGGCTTAAAGGGGTGTTTCTGGTACGGTAGCCCTTTTCATGGTTTATCCCTAGATTCAAAATGCCCCCAACCTAAACGACAAAAGTGTCATCCACAGTCTTTGCAACAACTGCAAGCACTTGCTATTGCTTCAGCCCTTTGACCTTTAAAGCCTCAATAGCCCACTGAAGATGTTCGTAAGGATCAATACTTGCCTTGGCCTTGTTCCTGTCTCTTGCTTCAGATTTGCCAAGGGATTGGGTAGCTATATTAAAGCGATGCCCATTCATTGTTGACATGTCATTACCCAGACTTGAGATAGCTTGGGGTTGGCCCTTTCCAACTACAGCCCGTCCCAAGATTAGAGAGCCTTTTGGCATGAAATTTTTGGCATGTGATGTGGTCAATGAGGGAGCCAAGATCCCAAAGGCTAAATCTATCACAGTTCTTTGTAAATCTTCAATCATGCTCACCAGCTCAGAAGTAGTGGGTTTGGCCATTGGTGCCTGCGGTGTATTTGATGGGGTTTGAGATGATTGGGGTTCAAGTGCATCCATCATACACAAGTATATGTTTTCTGGAATGAACACCTGAGGCTTGGGTAAATGGGTTGGGGTGATGTATATGCTAGGGTTGTAGGTAGATGGCAGTGTATGGATTAGGTTGAGGTGTGGAGGTAATGGGTTAGTGGTGGCCTAAGGTCTTTTTGGTAGAGATATGATCTCTTCGTCAATAAGATCCTGAATCTTATGACGAAGGTGGATGTAGCGGTTTGTATCATGACCATGTTGTTGATGATAGGCATAGTATTTAGCGGGTCATGTCTTGGTGGAAGAGGATTTGGAAGGGGTCGGGGTTCTAGAAGCTCTAGGTGTCCTTTTTCTAGTAGAAGTCTCAAGGCTTGAGAATGATTCATGTAAAAAGAATAGAAATTTCGAGCTTGGGGCCGAGTTGAAGTGGTTATGGGACTGGTGACAGTGTTTACTTCTGAGCATTTCGTAGCTGTACTACCACTGGTAGTAGCATTGGAACTGCGAACAACATTTTTCTTCAAAGGCTTATTATCTTCCACAATGATCCCTTGTCTGATGGCATCCTTGATTTGAACCCCAATTTCATGGAGGTCCTTAAAGTTGAATAGTGGGAGGACTATCATTTTCTATAATAGCCTTTCATGCAAATTCCTAACAATGATACGGACTTGCTCTTTTTTTGGAGGTCTATTTTCCATCATAGCCGCCTTTGCCCTCCATCGAATAACAAACTCTGAGAAGCCATCCTTCGGTTCCTGACGCGTTACCTCAAGATCACGAGTTGTGACCTCGATCTGCATATTGTAGGAATATTGGACAATGAAGGATTCGGCTAACTCTTGCCAGCTCTGTTTCACAGAGTCCTCCAATTTTGCATACCAGATGGCAGCTATTCTAGACATGGTTCAGCCAAATAGTGATAACTTCTGAACTCGAGTCAAATCCATTGGTCGCAGGATATCAGAAAATAGACGCAAATGCACCATTGGATCTCTAGAGCCATCAAAACGGTCAATATTCGGCATCTTGAGCCGCTCTGGCAAAGTAACAACAGACTCCGTATATCCGTCCTCAGTATCCGGAATAGAGTTAACCCCCTGTGCCTTTTTGAATAGTTTTTCAAGTATGTGGAGTTTGAACAGGGTTGGGTCAAACTCAGACTCGAAAGGTGCCTCGGTTGGAGCTCTAGACATTTGAATCGGGATTGGATTTGTCTGGACTAGAAGAATAGGAAGACCCAGTGGATCCTAAGCTGTATTGGCAGCAGTGTCTGGCATAGGAGTAGCCACGTTAGGTGCATGAGAAGCAGAAGCCACAACTGACTGTTGTTGTTGTTTGTTGTAACCTATTAGTGACCTCAATTTGTTGGGTCATATCCTACTGGAGCGAATCTACTGTTTACTGAAGACGGGTCAGTAAATCCTCTGGATTTGTCGGAGGCTGAGCCATGATTGGAGTAAATGCCTGGGATGAGTCGAGCAAAGGTGATCTAACTAGTGAATGTCGGAACAGTGGAACTGGTGAACCCTGGCTGGCCTTTCTTGGCCTCACCACCGGCGAAAGCAAAGCAAACACTGGCTGCCTCTGAACTAAATTTTTGACCTAACAAAGTCTATCGATACGAGTCTAGAGTACCTGGGGGATATTAGAGCCTTCTGAAGCTATGGTTCTAAGAATACCTTGTAAAAGAGAAAACATACAGCACCTCAGCCCAATTTCACTTAGAACAGATATGATCACAGCTAAATGAATGTACTTCCCACTGAATTTCACTCCACAAACTAATACCAACTGTACTACTGATATGAAGCACCCCTGTAAAATTTCACTGTAGAGCTCATACCAGGTAAAGAAAGCCAAAACACCCCTATGAGGGGGGTAGGGTTTCCCTGTTCTAGTTTTGGCATGAACTAGGGTTTCATTACTTCAATCAAGCGGTTTCATGTAATCCTGCATTCTAGTGAGCGTCCTGTCCTAGTTTGGAACAGTTTCTTTGGTTTTTCTATATGCAACTAGGCCGATTGGTCAAAAATGGTGCCTCGACAAGACTAGTTAATATACCTCTCACACCTTACACCGAGAAGTAAAAGGAGAATCAAACGCTACAACGGTAGTCCAGATCCAAGGGTTGTGTTCCTAACATGACATAGCCCAGGACCAGTCAGCCTTTTGGCAAGCTATTAGGCAAGCCTCCGGCAAACCGTCCAGGAATAACAGATGGCAAACACAGTGACTTAAGCGCACCAATGCAAATGCAAATGCAAAGAACATATAAGTGTAGATAAAATTTCACATCATGAAATCCAAGTCAAGTTCTCTAAATTTCTCTAGCAGAGTTGCCAAAAACTGTGGCTTGCTTTTCATGCTCATTTCGGATACGATAGCTCTACAATTATTCGGACTCCCATGGTTCTGAATTTGATCTTATAAGTGCAATGAGAAATAGATAAACACAAAAGAGTCCAAATCTGACAAATCTTTTGGAAAATCGATTTTGAATCAAAATACCAAAAATGGACTGTTTTGTCAGATTATAGAGTCGCCACCTAAATATTTTTGAGAAATTTAGAAAACCCGGGACTCGTGCCAAAGGCCACTTATCCGTCATCACCAAAGTGTCTTGGCTCGGGAACTTAGGTATAAGAGGGAAAGGTCATGAATTGAGCACCCCACTCGCTCAATCAAAGATTGGCCTCTATTAATCATGATGTGATTCTTATTTACATTATATGCTCTTGTTCCGATTATTTAGGCTAACTTACTATGTGTTGCACACAAGTATAGACTAATTCGCAAAAATTGGAACACTCTGATTTCATGTTTGTTTGAAAATTGTTTCGAATATGTACCACTTCAACAAGCGATCTCATATGCACATTGATCAAATCATCCAAATTTGAGCAATTAGCCTTCATCCATAGGCATTCAAGCATGTATAGCACTTAAGCACTTAGCCTCATGGTAATCATGCTCGACGTGGCAACAATCACACTCATGCGATATGCTAAAGTAGTAAAGCTTACCCCAATTCCCGAGGCGAGCCAAAAGAGAGAAAAATAGTTAGAAAAATGCATGATCCTAACTAATGAAATATGCCTAATGCAATACATGCAATGTGCAATTAGAAGTCTGGCTACTAGCATAGCATAGCATATGAATCAATTTGATAGCATGCAGTTTTAAACACGTTTTCAAAGAAGTATTTAAACAACAATGCTTGTTAGAATGAGAAGCCGAACCTTATGCATGCAAGACACATGCATGCAAATCATGGAAAATGCTAAACGAAATGTGATGCTCTAAACAATCCATCATAAGTGGGTAAATAAAACGGAGAAAGACGTGAGATTGGAAAACATACACTCATTATTACATATTTGCCCTCGCGCAGAAGGGTCTGAATAAATGGATTAGCTAAGCTACTTAATTAATTATTACAAACTAAATGAAATAAATTAACTACACTAACTAATTATTACAAATTGGGAATTGAACTCACTAAGTAATGACGGCTCATGCATGAATGCGGGTTTCCACCCGAAAATGCCTCTATTTATGTTTTGCTGTCAGAGAATTGCACTATTTTTTTACCTCTACCCGTGCTCTATTCTGTAGGAAAAAGGAAATTGCCTGGCTAAAAAAAGGTGGTCGACAGGCCAGAAGTGGTGGCCGACCGCCCACTAATGGTGGCCTGCTGTACAAAAAAGGTGGGCTGCCGACCACTAATGTTGGGTTTCTCTTGCTATAACAGAAAACAAATAGAATACAAACAGAGCATTCTCAAGGGATGTTTGTCCACCCTGCCTCTCCTTATCATCAAACAGTTCAAAGGAGGGGTAGGCTCGATTCGCAAGCCATCAATCGGCGTAAATTCATTGTGTGATGACTTATGAACCAAGGGATATAATTTCAATAAATGCACAATTAAAGACTCATGAACCTCCTCTATATCATGATATTGATTAAAGGAAGTGATTGACGTTGAAACTTGAACCATTTTCATCACTAGTTAGTATGAAATGCTTCAAGACTCAACAGGTTCAATTAATGTCCGATTGAACCCCAAACTATTTTGTTATCTTGCTCCATTTTATTCCAATTTGTTACCTCTTTTAAATTACCTTCCATTCATTAGTTAATTAAGTCCAATAATGAAGATTAAGTCCACTAATGGAAAGAAGTATCAAACAAAGGATTGTTTGGGGCATGAGAGAGATGTGATGCAGTTGATAATGAACCTCCGAGCTGATTAAACCATTAAGCACAACGATCTCTATCTCAAGCTTAAAAAACCAATCTGTTGAAACGACTCTCAAAGCAAGGAAGAAGCCAAGAAACGAGAGAAGTACAGAGATGATTAGAGATGAATACAAGTATGGAAAGCTTGAAATAAATTCTATCAACTTAAATAGGTTGGTGTCTAATGCCTAAAACACCAAACCTATGAGGACCATTATACTACAAGCATGCTATACAAAGAATAAATGAAATAAACAACCTAAAATAGTCCTAAAACACCTGAAAATAGTATTGAAATTAATGCACAAAAGGCTAAAAGAGTAAGCTAAAATAATGGAGAAATCAAGCTATTAAACAAGCTAAAGGAGGGGTGGCTAGCCCCTCCATTTTTAGGACTTCATAACCACTTTTTTAGCCTCTGAAAACCTTTGAAAATTAGTGGTAAAAAGCTCAAAAAAAGATGATGAAAAGATGGAAAACACAAGAACAAAGGCCTACGAAGCAAGGTTCAAAGAAGGGTTGTAAACCCCTCTACCTTTAATGGCCTTAAACCATAAGTTTCAGCCCATAAATACATGTGAAAAATAGTACAAAAATAGCAAGAAAAGAGAAGGAAGAAGTAGTGTAGAGATGCTCAAAATTATACCTCTTGAAGCAAGGTAACTCTTTTGTTAACAAACCCACAAGTTCTCACTCTCAAGGGCTAAGATTTGAGCTCAAGAACCTTAGCAAAATGAGCTAAATTTTTGGTTTATGAAGTGTAGAGAGACAGTGTATGTAGGTTGCAAGATAGAGAGAGAGTGCTATGCAAGTTTTGGAGCTTTAGGAATTTTTCCTAACCTAATTTCAAGAGGGGTGGTCATTTATATATAGAAAAACATGTTACTCAATTAGAAATATCTGTATATAGACAGTTGGTGCCGTGCATGCACCTGTGGGGGACAGTTGGCAACAAATATTTGCACAAAAAAAAAAAAAGAACTGTTTTTTGACGGCCACTAATAGTGGCCGGCCAGACAAAAATCTGTTCCTAGGCTCGACTTCAAACGGGCATATCTCTCTTATCTGGACTCGATTTTAGGCCATTATTGAGTCTAAATTGAAGCCCTGGAAGTCTACTTTCCAATGGTAGTGGCTGTAAATCTAAATTCTATGTTTTCAAAGTGATATGTCTATTTTAGTGAAGATTGCTCGTTTCTATCCTAACGGATTGATGCCCAACTTCTTCCCTAAGTAGTTTTCTTCCCTTCCCTCCTATTTTCTCCAACTCCAAACCTATAAATAAGATATTTTAAAGATTTTCAAAGAGTTCACCCCCCTTTCATTTATTTCCACTTTGTCCTTACTCGGTTTATCAAAAAGTGCAATATTTTAAACAAAATGCGAGCCGTGGAACATCGTAGAAACAATTGAAAAAGAAGGTTTTAAGGCCTAAAATAGTTTTGGTCAAAATGGGGTGTAATGTTAGGATTTAGAAGTTCTTCTTGCTGAAAAAATTGAACATTTATACATCATAACTTTCATCATCGAGTTATCAACCTGAGGCGCCCAAGTCTTAAGGGCGGTCAAAAATAGGGTGTCTATAGGAAGATGGGGTAGGAGTGGCCAACTTCATCAAGGAAAACATAATCTGTAGGTTTGGCATACCCAAGGTGATGTTGTCTAATAACAGGACCCCCCTTGTGAACCGCCATGTGGAAAGATTGTTGGACACCTACCAAATCAAGCACCACAAGTCTACTCCATACTATCCTCAAGGGAACGGACAAGTTGAGGCAACCAACAAGACCTTCATCCGAATACTGAGTAAAATGATGGATGAAGCATGGGGCACATGGTCCGAACAACTCCACGTAGCACTCTGGGCATACATAACGTCAAAGAGGAAGCCAACTCAGGCAACCCCACTTTTCCTAGTATATGGATCCGAAGCTGTGTTACCAGTCGAGTTGGCAGTACCCTCAGCAAGAATGGCTATGTCAGCACACTTAGTTCCAGACATTAGGAAGAATGACATAGAGGCAGCCGAAGAAAGAAGAGATCAGGCCTCGCAGACAATGGAAAAAGTATCATCAGTCCATAGCTCATGCCTACAATTAATCTGTTCAACACAGGGAGTTCAATGAGGGGACTTGGTATGGAAAACAATGGATACAATCATGCGGCGGCAACCAATCCCCAAGTTCTCACCAAGATGGGAAGGCCCTTACAAAGTTGTTGAGGCAAGCAGCAGCGGGTATTA
Source organism: Camellia lanceoleosa (assembly GCA_025200525.1). Classification (NCBI taxonomy): domain Eukaryota; kingdom Viridiplantae; phylum Streptophyta; class Magnoliopsida; order Ericales; family Theaceae; genus Camellia; species Camellia lanceoleosa. The sequence goes on along the minus strand of CM045765.1, from coordinate 18,454,918 downwards.
CAAGTTGACATGAGTAGATGATGGGTTCATAACTAGCCCTATCAATGCTAAGTATGTAAAGGAGTATTTTCCTTAATTTCTTTTGTTCAGAAAAGGAGTTGTTTGTTTCTTTGTTAATACTTCCAAAGCAAAGTGTAAGAAAGTGTCATATAGTTAGTAAACTCGTTACTTCTGTAAACACTTAGTGTGAAGAAAGTTTTCCATACTTTGTGAAATTTTATCTTTGTAAAAACTTAGTCATGGTGATGTTCTATTCATAGCAAGAGTTTTGCTCATCCTTAAAAGATATGTAAAGACAATGAAAGGAAGGTAATGAAGTAAGACTCAATATCTTTGCTTCTCATAAACATCAAAGTTTTCCAAAGCACGATTATAATGTTCAAAAGAAAAAGAAGAAAGAAAAAAAGATAGCAAAAGTACAAAGAAAAAGAGCCATAACAAAGCCACAATACATCAAATCAAACCCTTCATGAGGGAATCCATCAGGGTCACATCTTGAGGCAACTGAGCAACGAGTGTGGAGTCCTTCTCCTTGAACCAAGCTAGGTTCTGTCAGTGTTGCTCTAAGGCACCCTCACACTCTTTGATAGTCTCCTCCAAGGATGCAATCATTACCACATTATTTGCATGTTCAAGAAAGCCATCGACTTCCTGAAGCCTATCCCTCATCCACGATAGGTCCAAACCATTCCTCTCAAAGCCGTTCAGATTGGCCTCAGCACTCTCTGCGAACTTGCTGGGAGTTGTTAGAATCTTCTTTGTAGCAAGGTTGCGAATGAAACTAGCAAGTGACTCCAACAGCGCTGCTTGCACCATAGAGCCATGAACATTAAAAATAGTTAAGGTGCCACGATGCAGCGCCTAGATGTTGGAAAGAGTGGGAGCAGCTTCGGAGGAGACCCAATAACTTAGAAAGGAAACTCCCTGAGGACTGAGGCGACTCTTTCACACCATTGCAAGCTTGAATTACGGGAGAGAGACTGGCAGAGCGACCAAAGGTCTGAGAGCAATGCACCTCCCCTGAAGATGATTGCCCAGTAGCATTAGAATGGGTAGATGCTGGGTGGCAACCGGGTGAACTGACCTCATGAGAAAGGGCAAAGCCCCCTGCACCATCATGTCACTCCGAAAAGAGGTCGTTTATATGGTAGTCCTCAACATTCAGATTTGGCACAACAGTGATGTCTATGCCCTCATAAATGTCTCGTGATCTCCCAAGATTGGCTGGCACCTCAGGGAAATGAATGGGGTACAGATTAGCGAGCTGCTAATTGGACCAGAAGCATTAGCGACAACAGTAGTACCATGAGTGGCCAGGTTGACAGTTGCCTCCGCAAGTTAAGCCAAATTTGGGAGGTCCATAACAGGAACTGCCACCACGTTTGTACCTCCCTCAGTAACTTGGACGTTGGGAAGTGTGGTCTGCTGAACTAGTGGAGACTAAGCGAATTGGGAGCAACCCCTGGACACAGCTTCCAAAGGGGGTGTTACGACTTCCAATGGCTCTCTTAGGCTACGCTATTCTCTTGGAGTCTCAAGAACAAAATCATCCTCGCCGACAGAGGAACAGTCAAAATGAACAGAATCAGTAGGGTTTGGAGGCTCTGCACCCTCAACAACTACAACACCCGCGGTAACCTCCATAGCAGGGGGGGCTTGTTCATTTTTAGCAAGGGGTATCATGATCTCCTTTCATGTCTGCAACCTCAACAATTAGCTTAGCCTTAGCAACTGGCTTAACTTCAATAGCTGGTTCAGTCTCGGCGCTTGGTTCTTCTTCAACATCTAGGAGTATCACTCTGCGAGTCCTAAGTCTGGTGACCTTTGAAGCGATAGGAAGGTCGTTGTTGTCGTCTAAATCTGAGGAAATTCCGATGGCAATCAAAGGACCTCCAGGGCTTGAAGGTGGTATGGACGAAGGGCCCTGAAAAAGGAAGAAGATCATGTGACTACTAAAGTAAAGATAAAAAGCCCAAAGAAGTATGAAAGAATGCAAAATATTTTCTAAGTATGAGTACCTTTCGGAGTCTCTTCCTACTTGGTGAGGCACGAGCCTCAGCAACTGATGTCGCTGCCTCCTGGGCTACCCTCAGTCGAGAGTGGGCCATACGTACTATTGTACCGATGGGAGGGAGAGCAACTTGTTGAGGCTGGACAGACATAATTTTTTTTATACAGATTCGAGTATGCAAAACTAATGATTAATTTGAAAAGATTAATTACATTCGAGTTTTATATGATTTTTTTTTATAATTTTTAATATGCCAATATTCAGTCAATACTAATGATTAATTTTATTTTTACAGATAATTTTTGGCGTGAAATTGTGGATGTGTAGACACCCCATTTTTGACCGACCTTAAGACTCAGACATCATCGATTGAGCGCTCGATGATGGTGCATGTTGTGCTCGTTTCGAGTTTCCGGAGTTTTGGCTGAGAGCCTTGCCTCTAGGCCTCCGAACTTTTTGTGCTTTGGCTCGGTTTGTAGACCGAACCTTGTTTTCTCTTCCCGGAGGGAGGGAGAGGTCTTGTAGACCATCTCTTTGTGGTCGTAGACCACTTTTTGTGGTCGTAGGCCACTTTTCCCGTTTGGAGACTAGTTTCCTGTTTTTGGAGCCTTCAGCCACGTGCCTTGTCTCGGGACCGCTTAACGTTCTCCGTTTGGCGTGGTTTTTGAACCACACCTTGTTGCCTCTGCCTAGAGGGACACTTTCATCCAGGAGACCACTTTTGTGGTCATATACCACTTTTGATGCCCGTAGACTAGTTTTCGAGGCTTTCGGTCGCGTGCCTTACCTCCCGATCTCTTGTCTTGCATCCGTTTTTGGTACAAACCTTGTTTTCGTTGTTTGGAAGGTGGTACAAGGGTGGGAGACCACTTTTTCTCCTTGGAGACCACTTTTCCTTCTGCCAGCCAGTTTTCTAGTCAGACAACTGGCTTTCTTGGTCTTTGAGCCATCTTTTCTGGTCGGCCACCACACCACTGCATTGTTTTCATGCTATAGACCTCTCCCACCCATGGCCGACCAGTTGTATTCTTGGGAGACCACTTGAAGTGGTCGGCCGACCACTTTAAGTAGCTGGCCGACCACTTCAAGTGGTTGGCTGCTTTTTGGCAGAGCCATCCTCCATACACGTATATGGAGGGATTGGTTTGAGGCTTAGCTTCTCCAAGAAGCTTACACTTTTGTTCTCTATAAGAGGGAGGCTCCTTCTCCCTTCTCTAGGTTCAAAAAATTTCCTTAAGAGTGATAGGTATAGCTTTGTATCTATATTGCTCTTCTTCTTCATTTTTGTGCCTTAAAGTGTCATTTTGTCTTACTTTAACACGCAGACACACATTCAAACACCATCCTTTTGTTGCTGAGGTGCTTAGGAGCTGGTTTTGGTGTTCATGGGTTGGTTTGAGCTTGAAAAACCTGCTGGAGTTGCAGCCTTGAAGAGGTTCTACAAGGGTGAGTTTTTAACCCTTAAATCCCCCCTTTTTGCTTAAGCTTTTAGACCAACTTGCATGCTATTTTAAGCTTAACTCTTAACTGTAAAAAGTTCTGTTTTTGCATGCTTAGAATGTTTGTTTACGGTAACTTTTTCGTTGGGGGTGATCTACCCTCTCTTAGGCCTTGTTAGGCCTTGTTTTGAGCCATCCCTTTAGGCTCTTGTTGTAGTCTTTGCATGACCTTTCTACCACTGAAATCCAGAGGATTTTTTGGATTTTAGTGGTGGAAAGGTGGTTTTGGAGTCCTAACTAGGAGAGGGTCATCCCCTCTCCTTGTATTTTGAATACTTGCTTCATATGCCTCATGTTTGAGCATGTTTGTTAAGCTTATGTTGGCCATGTCTTAGCATGTATTTGGGGTTATTTTGCTGTGGCATACCACTATTTTTACTGGGTTTGGTCACCCCATGCATGCCTAATACACTTGTAGTGTAAATCTTATAAACTAGTCTTGTATGCTTCATGAAGTAGCATGTCATTCTAGCTTGTTTTGTTTTCATTTCAGCATGTTTTTGGTGATTTTTTGCCATGTTATGACTCTATTTTGGTTTGGTTTGGTTGGCCCTTCCATGCTCCATGCACTTGTAGTGCAATCCCATGAATTAGCCTAATGTGTCTCATACTTTAACATGTCTTTTTAGCATGCTTTTGGCTTAGCTCTGAGAAGACTTTGTTCATGTTTTAGCATGTTTAAGGTCTGATTTGTGTTGTCTTGATCATGCATGCCATGCTTTGTATAGCTATTGTGCATTCTAGCGTGTTAGCTTTGTGTATCAAGTCCACTAGCATGCCTTGCTTGGCCTATTTCAATGATTTGGTATCATTTGTTATGTTATTTTAGTCCATGTAGTGTGGCCATACACTTGCATTTGTCACTAATTCAATGCATTGGAGGGTTGGTCCTTTATGCCTTAATATGGGTTATTGTGTATGCCTTCATGCCTAAGCTTGCGAGCTATCATTTCAATGTGTTTTTGGAGTTATTATGCCATGACAAAACTCTGATTTATATTGGTTGAGTCATCCCATGCTTGGTCTTAATAGGTGTAGTGTAATCCACCTTATTTGCCTTGTATGCATCATGCCTCATGCTCGCCATGCTAGCTTGTTTTGGCTTCCTTCCATACATGTTTTAGTATCATTTTGACATGCTTTAGGACTGTTTTGGGTTGCCTCGACCATATGCTTCATGCTTTGTATAGCTGTAGTGCAATTGGCCTTGCTAGCTTTGTGTTTTGATGCCTCATGCATGTTATCTTTGAGCTATTTGGATGATTTGGCATCATTTAATACTTGATTTCAGAGCATGTAGCATTGCCATATTCCCACTTCATTTATGCTTTAAGTGCCTTTGAGTGTTGTGCATTGTTGCCTAGTTTATGGCTTAGCTTGTATGCTTGCATGCTTGCATGCCTAGGTCTTTGAGCCCTCATCTCAGCATGTTTAGGTCCATGCTTTGACTTGTTTGAGCTTTGTCCATGCTTGGTTCATGCATTTGTGCCATGTATTGCATGCCCCCTTTGTAGTCCTCTTTGATAGCTTTATGCTTTAAGGACCCTACCATGCCATACTTGTGTTGTTTGAATGATTTGGCATCATTTCTCACTTAATTTTAGTGCACTTAGTGTTGTTACACTTCCATGCTTTTCACTTTTTAAGTGCTCTTAAGAGTTGCACCTTAGTGCCTTAATTGGTGAGCCAATCGGCTTGCATGTTTGCATGTGTTTCGGTGACTTCATTTTAGCATTATGGCCACTGTTTTGGCATGATTGAGGTCTACCCATTTTGGTTTAAGTCCATTGAGTATGTGGTTTGCATGTTGTTGCATGCTTGGTGTATTGCATATATTGCCCTCGTTGCATTGCATTGTGCATGCATGCATTACATTATGTTTGGAACCTTATGATTGCCTTGCATTGAGTATGCCATCTAGTTCTTAGCATTTAGCATTGTGTATGCCATGTTGCTCATTGCATTGAGTATGCCATGTTATTTGCATTGTGTATGCTATGTAGTTGTATCATGTTTTGCATGCCTTGCATTCCATGATTGTTGCCATATAGTTGCATTTGCATGTTTGCATGCTAGAGTTGCTTGCATTGTTGTTTGGATTAAATGTTAATCCGAGCACGAGAAATGAGGGACGTTTCATACTTGAAGTGATGAAACGTGCCTCAATTCTCGGTCGCCGATGCTCTTGATCATACATGATAGAGTTTTAGGCTTTATGTGTTTACTTGTGCATTCATTTCACATTGAATTATGCAATTTGGCTTCTCGGCCATCATGCATCGAGATGCGTGATTGGTGGCCCGAGGGTCGAGAACCACACTCCCTTGAGTTCATAACATGATAGGGAGGGTGGTTGTGTACACATACCTTGCAAATACATTGCCATGCCCTTTCTTGCTCTCTGTTGCAGCAAACTGGAGAAATGCAGCAACAACTAGTCGGCCAGCCAGAAAAACTAGCTGGCCGACCACTTTTTCTGACTTTTAACAAAGATAGGTGGTCGGCAGTGGCTGGCGACTCCATAAAGTGGTCGGCCACCATCCCTACAGGTTCCCAAGGTGGAGTTTCAGCTTTCTGGAGCTTGGTGCAAAGTTCTGACGACAATTGCAGAGGCAAGTTGGGGCATCGCGTTGGATTTCCGAACGAGGCAACCGAGCATGCATCCAGTCTTCTCCCTCTGAGGCTCTTTGTTTTGCTGCTTTACTTAGCTAATTTGCTTAGCTAGTTGCTTTGGTTTTGTACCTTTAATAGTTAATGCGTTTAGCTATTTCGATTCGTTTTGTAATAATTAGTTAACTAAGATTAGTTAATTAATTGGTTGTGTAATATTTAGTTTAATTAGCTTAGATTAGCTAGTTAGCTTCTTATTTGGTCCCTCCGTCGAGAGGGCGTATTGTTGTAATAAGCGTGCGTGTGTGTGATGCTTGTCTTCCAACCTCCATTTCTTTCTCTCTTTTACTTACCTGCTTACGATGGTTAGTTTTAGGGCATATTTCATTTAGCATACCTTATGCTTCACATGCGTGCATCATTCATCTGTATTGCATGCACCGAGCTCGGCGCATCATACTAACTGCATTGTATTTTCAATACATTTACTTGAATACGTGTTCAACAGTATGTTGTCAAGTTGCATTTCACCTGACATTCGAGATAGCCAAGCCTATTTGAGTTGCATTTTTGCATGTGTTGCATTAGTCATCTTGACATGAACTAGGATCATGCATGATTTCTAACTAGTTCTTTGTTTTGGCTTGGAGTACACTGTGAGTGTTTACGCTTTAGCATACTACATGTGTGTTAATGTTGCCATGAAAGCATGCTTGCCATGAGGCTAACTGCTTATTTGATATAACTACCTGAATGCCTATGGGTGAAGGTTGGATTACTTGAATTGGAATAATTCATCAAAATCCTCGATTTAGCCTACTTGCGAGTAGCAAACTTTAAAATCGTTTTCAAAACAAATGAATATGCAATGTTTTGTTCCAACTTGAGCGATGTAGTCTATACTTGTATGCTGTGCGCATCACATAGTAATTCTAGGTTAATAACCGGAATAAGAACACATGTGTTTTCAAAAACAAGATATCACGCTTAGTAAAGGCTGATCTTTGATCGGGCGAGCTAGAGTGCTCACTGCATGACCTTCCCCTCTCGTACCCAAGTTTCCAAGCCGAGGCAACTTTGGTGATGATGGACACGTGGCCTTCAGCACGAGTCAGGGTTTCCTAAATTCTCCCAAAATAAAATATTTAGGTGGCGACTCTGTATTTGGCAAAGCAGTCCATGTTTGGCACTTCTTTATAAAAATCAGTTTTCCAAGACGATTTGCCGATTTGGACTCTTTGGTGATTTATCGGTCTCATATCGCACATTGTGAGACTAGATTTAGAACCATGACATTGAGTCCAAACTGTAGTAGCTAGAGAGCAAACAGAATTCTGCGCCTTCATACGCACGGAGCTTCGGGAGCCTTCGGGGCGCATCTACAGTTTCTGGCGACTCTGTTGGGGATTTAGAGAACTTGACTCGAACTCATGATATCTTATTTTGTTCACACTTATGTGTTTCTTTGCATTGCATTTGCATTGGTGCGCCTAAGACACCGTGTTTGCCGTATGCTATTCCTGAACAGTTTGTCAGAGGCTCGCTTGGAAAAGCGTGCCATAAGGCTGACCGGTTGCGGGCTCTGCCATGATGGGAACACAAACCCCTGTTTTTATTGGGGCACCCCTTTTGACTATTCGACCTAGTGCATATCGGAATCCATAGTGAGTATTCCAAACTAGGACAGGTTGTTTACCCGATTTTAGGTTGTTTGAAACCACTGTGTGCATAGTGAAACCCTAGCTCCTGACAAAATAGGACAGGGAAACCTTACCCCAACATAGGGGTGTTTTGGGCTCTCATTTGCTTATTATGTACTTTTAGAGTGTGCCTCTACAGGAATGTTTGTATCAGTTTGCAAGTCTGGGTATCAGGCCTGAGGGCATCAATATTTTGGGGAATCAATTTTACCCGAGGGTATCGGTTCTGAAGTAATTTTGGGCGTAACTCAGAGAAAGTCTGATCGTTCAAATTTTTGCTTGTATCTCTGCTCGTGAAATCAGTGAGATCTTTGTCTGTTTTCTTCTTTTGCAAGGAAGTCGTGGAACTATAGCTTCAGAAGGCTCCAATATCCCCCAGGTACATTAGACTTGTGTTGATAGACTTTGTCAGGTCAAAGATTCAGTTCAAGGGCAATCAGTGTTCTTTCGCCAGAGGTAGGGTAAGAAGGCCGGTCAGGCACAGATCACCAGTTCAACAGTCTCCGGATCAGTGGTCATTATACACCTCACCTGCGCGCAGTTGGGCTGAGATATATGTTTCCACCTCAGAAGAGGAATACACACCTGTTCAGTCAGATCCATAGTTTTCAGTTAATATGGAGGACATGATGTGTCAACTCCAAGAGACCATCTAGGCCATGCAACAGGATACTGCCCGTCAGGTAGAGTTTGTTGCCCTTCAGGCGGAGGTTGTGGCTCAACAAGCAGACTTAATCGCCGGGCTTCAGTAGCAACAGCAACCCCAACAAGCCGGAGCGTTTGCTTCGCATCCACCCACACCCCCACCTACGATTCCAACACTCGGGGAGGCGGCTCACATCCAGGAAAATACGGACGTTCTGACAGGGCCAGTCCCACTGCCAATCCCATCTCAACTGTTCAAAGCACTGGCTAATCCAGTGGACACGCCGTTTGAATTTGAGGTTGATCCGACCGCCCTGAAGGTCAGCGAGCTTGAAAAGCTATTCAAAAGAGCTCAAGGCATTAACGCCATTCCGGATATTGAGGATGGTTATACCGACTCAGCGGTGACATTACTGGACCGGTTCAAGATGCCACATATCGATCGCTTCGATGGCTCTGAAGACCCAATGGTATACCTCCACCTGTTTTCTGATATCCTGAGGCCAATGGGCTTGACTACAGCCCAGAAGCTGTCACTATTCGATCGAACCATGTCTGGGATAGCCGCAATCTGGTATGCAAAATTGGAGAACTCTGTGAAACAGAACTGCGAAGAGATGGCTGAGGCCTTCATTGCTCAATACTCCTATAACACACAGATCAAGGTCACAACTCGTGATCTTGAAGTCACCCGCCAAGAGCCAAAGGAGGGTTTTTCAAAGTTTGTGACGAGATGGAGAGCAAACGCCTCGATGGTGACTCTAAAGCCTTCCGACAAAGACCAGATAAGGATGGTTGTGCGCAACCTCCAACCCAGGCTCATGCAAAAAATGATAGTTTTACCCCTACCTACCTTTGCCGACTTGCATGAGCATGGGGTACAGATCGAAGATGCTATGAAGCATGGCCTTATTGACCAGGAGAAGGAGCAGCCCAGGAGGGCGTTTTCTCGCAGTCCGAATGCGACCACCAGTGGTGATGTAGCTGCAAGATCTTCTGAAGTGGGCATGGTCACCACTACCACATCAAAAACAGCTACCCCATTCACCGGTGCGTCCAGAAGTAGCTCGCAAACAACCAAGTTTCCACCCCAAAGCCAGAGAACCTTTACCCCGCTTTACATGTCTCTGTCTAAAGCTTTGGGGTTTTTGATCAGGAAAGGGCACTTGAAGCCCCTCGAGCCGCGGCCATTATCAGACAAACTTCCTCTCTCCCACAACCCGGCTAAATACTGTGCTTTTCATCAACAAGCTGGCCACGACACTGACATGTGTTTTCACCTTCGCCATGAAATACAAGATCTGATTAATAACAAGATCATCGTCGCACCAGGTCCTGTAGAGTCTATCGGCACGGGATCGATAAACTTGAGGGACAATATGACTATGTGATCAGGGAATGAACCACTTGCGGGCGGCGCTCAGTTTACTCCAGATGTAGCGTATGGCACGCATTGTTTTGAGCATTTTGCGAATGCTAGTTTTTGTACTTTCTGACTTGGGTATTGGATCAGTCTTGTTGTATTGTTTTGAGTTAGTCTTTTTGCGTTGAGTCAGATGGGTTTGTCTTGTTGTACCGAGTTAGTCCTGTTTTGCTAGAGTTAGGTGATTTCGGGGGTGTTACCTCGGACGTCACTTGCTTGTTTTGGTGTTTATCTTTACACCCACTCTTTTGAGTCTGTTTTTGCCGTGAAGCCAATTACGCCAGAAGATTCGAATGAAACAGCAGTGATTTTCACGCTTTTGTGTTTGTTTCTGCCTTGAGCCAGTTGTGCCAGAAAATTTGAATGAAACAGCAGTGCTTTTCACTTACTTTTCTGTGCCTTGAAATCATTGCATTGACCTAAGTTATTCAAAAACTTTTTGAACATTGTGATGAAAACAAAGAGGAAGGAATTCCTCAGGATTTGCAAAAATTTGATCAAAGTAAGAGAAGGAGAGGCATGCTAAGCCCTTAATGAATGAGATCATGTTTGTTAATATGAGTACTGAGAACAATCCTAGCTTGATCCAAATTGGTTCTACTTTGTCTTCCGCGCGAGCGACTGGTCGCTTTCTTAAAAGATTTCAAAAAAAATATTTTGCATGGTTTTGCGAAGACCTATGTGGAATTGCTCTTAAGATTGTATAGCTTAGGATCGCTCTCAGCCTCGAGACTCAACCCCTTTGCTTCCAAACCTTGAACCTTAATTCAGAATGTTCAAAGGTCAATCATGATGTGAGGCTTGTGTGGCCAGATTTGAAGCAGCCCACGAACTAGGGGCAAGAAAAGTCAGATCAAGAAGGTCAGACGTCATCAAAAGAAAGCTTGTGAAGCTAGATCAGAAGCCCCCCTCAAACTAGGGGCAAAAATGTCAGATGTGCTCAAAGAGCCAAAAATTAGGACATTTCTCAAGCTAACGAAGATCGGCAAGAATGCCAAATCCCAGAAGTGAGGAAAGAAGAATTTATTGCTGAAGGACAACTAAGTTCCTATCCACAACACTAGGGGCAAATTCAGCCCCCCATTGGATGGACTTCTACATCATCAGCGAACAACAGCCATTCTCTTGGATTCAGATGGCTTCGAGATCCTAAAACCATTTGACATGGACAAAACTACACTTTTACCCTTGAGAGGCTCACTGGGCCGAAAACCCGGAAGGGCGACCCAAGCAAAAGTTAGAGCAAAAAATGAAAAAAGAAGAAAAGAAAATGAAAGAAAAGAATGCAAAGAAATGAAAAGAAATGAAAAGAAGAAAAGAAAAGAAAAGAATGAAAAGAAAAGAAAAACAAAGCTCGCAAGGTTGAAAACCCGAAAGGGCGGCCTTAGCAAAAGTTAGAGCGCAAAAGGAGAGGTTAAATACTCGAGTGTATCTTAACACCCGGAACTACGTAAGGCTTGATTCTCATGTTTGGGATACGTAGGCAACTTCATTCTGAAGTCCAGCCATAAACACTTCCAAATCAATTGTGTCCATGTAATGGTTCCAATCATCTTTGTCTTCTCTGTATCTGAGGGTTCGGTTATGATCGTCACTGTGAGGATTGATTACAGTATGCTGCGGCGCTATTCAGACAAGGTGCAAATTTCCGTTGCCATACAATGTGCTGCAGTATTATTCAAACAAGGGGCAACTTTCTAAAATATGCACATAAGTGTCATGTGTCATATTTTTAATGACAATTATAAACTTACTAAACTCAGTAAGTTAACATCAATCAATTAAGTTGTCCCACAAACGGGGAGTTTGTCCTTTAAGTAGTGCCCTAGAGTAGCTAATGGAGCTACCCATTGAATCGCTCGTGCTTGACTAGACAATATGTTACAAATTAAGGATTGAAATTCAACAAATTAAAATTGTAGGAACCAAAATAATATAATAAGTAAAATGTAAGAATCACCGCTAATTTGCCCCAATTTCTTAGATACACCAAAAAAATAGGAATTATTGGGTTCCTTGTTATGGTGATTTGGACAGAGAATATTAGATTTGAAGTGGGTTTTGATGTGGGTGGGGATTGCCAAAGTCATTGTTTTGGGAATTTGAGGAAGGGTTTATCGATAGATCAAAAAATGTTGTTGAAGTGGACATAGTTGCATAGTTACAACTTTCTAAAATATGCACATAGTTGCATGCATTCACTGCATCACATTCCATCTATGGCTTGCGCCTTTCCTTGTTGAGCTTGGTCTGGTATGTGCCCTTACTTTTCACGTTAAAGCATAGTTCATGTGCATCGCGCCTATTCCTTGATGAACTTGGTTTGAGGTTGTGGCACATTTTCTGTGTTAGACATGGCTTGTATGTGTGCATGCCTTTCCTAAGCGAGATACGGTTTGGCCCGCGCGCCATAATCACATATTACATTGTAGTGTAATTGTTGCATCCAGCATTAGGATCACTATTCTTTCCTTAGCGGGTCGTCACCCCACTTATGTCATTCCACCCAATACTTGTTCTTGTGTCCGTCTGCATCACTCATAGTTCAGACATCGTTCTATGGTAGACGGACTTGTTACTTCCATCAATCTATTTGACATACGTGTGGTTTCGAACCGCTCATGATTGAGTCATGATTCAATTGCTTTGCATGTAGTTTGCATTGTTTCAATTGCATTGCATATCATTTGCGTTATTCATACATCATCTTGTATATATCGCATATCATTTTGCATTTCGCATTGCCATGCATATGGCTAACGATATGGTACCTGTTAAGTTCACTTTCTTTGCAGGCACGATATTGTATGTACGGCTCATTTGAGGCCGGTGCAATCGGACGAGCCGCACAGGTATTGTATCCTCCGAGTGCGACGCACAGAGAATCGCATAATTCTCTTACATCCCTTCTACAGTGTAGTCTGTTGAATGCTAGCTTATAACTGTTGCATGTGTGCTTCATTACAGCTTTCTTTGCATGATCATAAGTTATGCTTGGCTTCTTGCATCGTCTTGCATTTTGCCCCTGCCTTCGGGCGCATACCTTGTTTTGTCTTGCATGTTTGTCCAAGTCTTCGGCCTTGTCAAAAATGGGTTGTCTCTGGGCTTTGACATTCACTCCCGTCATTGTTATGACTTTCGAGGTCTGTCAAAGAGGGGCAACTGTAGACACCCCATTTTTGACCGTCCTCAAGACTTGGACATCACCGCTTGAACACTCGGTGATTATCCATGATTCGTGTTCGTTTGGAGTTCCCGGAGTTCTTGGCTACGTGCCTTGCCTCAGGACCTCCGAACTTGACCGTTTTGTGTCTGGTTGTGCACCAAACATTTGTGTTTTGCCTTGGAGGGGCAGGGAATGCCTTTTGAGGCATCCCCACACACCACCGACAGTGGCTAGAGGCCACCGGCTGGATGGTGTTGCCATCGGCACTATACTGTGCCGGTCGGCACTATTTTGTGCCGGTCGGCACACCTTTTGGCAAAATGACCATTTTGCCCTGCCGATCACTTTACAGCTGTTTTTGGAGATATTTTCAGACAGCTTTGTAGCACTTGTTTCCCCTCTATACACGTGTATGGAGGGATGAGCCTTTAATTGACTTAGCTTGTAAGCTTTGTCCTCTATAAGAGAAGGCTTCCTCCTCTTGGCTCAAAGGTTAGAGGAGTTAGACATTTTAGGGAGAGAAAGGTGAGAAGAAGCTCTGGTTTTAGGGTTTGAATCTTATATCTATTCTATCTCTCTTTTTCTCTCTTGTTTGTGTGACTAGGTGTTTGTGTCTTACTATTGCACATCAACACCTAGTGTTTCACCTTCCCTTGGCTACTGAGGTCCCAAGAGCCTATTCTTGCTGTTCTTGACTGGTTTGGAGCTCAAGGAAGCAACAAAGTCAACATTTGTGAAGAGGGTCAACAAGGGTGAGAAACTTACTTTATTTACCCCATTCTTGCACTCCATTTTGACCTATCCTTGAACTGTTTTTGTGCTTGGTGTTCAATACAAAAAAGTTCTATTTTTTAGTCCTCTTGATAGTTTATTAAGGGTACTTTGTGCTTTGGGGAAGTTTGGCCCCTCTTAGGCCTTGAAAGGCCTCATTTTTGTGCTATTTTGTTGAGCTCCGGGATTTTGGTGTTTGGGTCTCTTCACCACTGAAATCTTGAGGGATTTCAGTGGTGTAGGTGATGCTTTAAAGTCCTAAGAAGGAGAGGGCCACCCCCTCTCCTTGATGTCCTTGAAAAGGGCAAGTTTTGCCTCTTGAAGGAGCATTGTGCTTGAGTGTGTGTTGAGCATGTATGGACTGTTATTCATGCTTAGAATATCATGATTTAACATTGTTATGTGTTGGTTTTAGTACTCCTTGCATGTTTTGCATGGTTGCTTTGTAATGCCTCTTTGGTCCCTTAACATGCCTAGGTTGTTAGTCCTAGTTTGAGCATGCTTTAGGCTTAGACTTATGAATGTTTTATGCTTATTTTGACATGTTTTAGCTCTATCCATAGTCATTTGGGTTGATCTTGGCATGCATTATATAGCCCCTTTGCATGTTAGGCTTGTTAGCCTTTGAGTATGCATGCGTAGCATGTGTTGCTTACCTCATTTTGATGGTTTGGAACCATTTGGCATGTTATTTCAGTCCCTTTGGTGTGCTCGTATGCTCGCCTTAGTTGCCTCTTTAATGCTTTAAAAGCATGTGTTGTATGCCTCATGTTTTAGCATTTGTGCATGCCTTTGGATTCATGCCATTTAGATGCCATCTAAGTGGTCTTTTGGGCTTAGTTTTATGTGTTAAAACTCTGTTTTTAATTGGTTAAGTGTTACCATGTGTGGTTGTAACATGTGTGGTTCAATGCCTCATTGGTTTGCCTTAAGTGCTTGGGCCACTTGTTGTATGCTTAGCCTACTTTGTTGCTTGGTTTAGCACCATATTTTGCACGATTTCCAGAGCTTTCTATGCATGCTAATTGGCCATGTTTAAACTCATTTCAAGTGTGCTTGAACATTGTTTATTATGCTTAAGTGTTGGTGCCTTAACTTGTGCATGTGTGCATGTGTGTTTGGCCCTCATGATTTAGCATTTTGGCCAATGGTTTTAGGCCTATTTGGAGCTGCCCAATCCATGTTTGAGTCCACCCCCTTGCTTAGTTCATATGCTTCCTTGCTTAGGTTGTGCACCTAGCATGTTTTGCTGCGTTGCTTTGCCCATTTTGCATATTGGTTGACATGTCTAGGATTGCATCATATTGGCATGCATCCTAAGCCTCTTGAAGTGAAGTATGATGGAGGTTTGGCACCCTTGTTTGCTTGTTTGCATTGCATGCATTTGAAATTAAAGTTGCATACTTGGTTCTTTGGGCCATCATGCATGAAAATGCGTGATTGGTGGTCCGAGAATCGAGGCACATCTTCCTTTGAGTCATTAGTATGATAGGGAGTGTGTTTAGTGCATATATGCTTTGAATTGCATTGCCATGCGATGTTGCCCTCTCTGCTGTGAGTTGCGAGTTCTGCGAGCATTGATGCGGCGGCGGTGTTTAGTGCCGACCGGCAAATTACCCGATGGATCAATTAAGTCGATGAGCTCAATCCCTTTGCCGGTGGAAGTTTTGTGCGGTGGTAGTGATCTTGATACCTAAGGAAGTATTCCTAGGACTTTGGCGACTTCGGAGGAGCAAAAGCGAAAAGCGAGGCAAGCTAGGCATGGCAGTGTAATTCCGAGCGGAATCCGGGCGCTCGTGCATTGAGCCCTCGCCCCGAGGCGATTTACTGTTTTTCTTAGATTAATTATTTTGTTAATTTAATTAATCTGTAATATTTAATTAGCTTGCGTAGTTAATTATTTGTATTATTCTTTTGGTCCCTCCGAGTGAGGGCGTAATTGTAATAAAGGTGCGTGAGTGGGTGTATGTCTCCCAACCCCAATTTCTTTCTCCCTTTTATTTACCTGCTTATGATGGTAGATTAGGGCACGTTTATTTTAGCATACCTTATGCAATGCATGCGTGCATTCATGCATTTGTTCACATGCATCGGGCTCGGTACATCATACAAACTGCATCGTACTTTCAATTCCAAATTGAATACGTGTTATTTGTAGCATTTCACATGCCATGTTTAGGATAGCCGAGCTTGTCTAGATCACATCTTTGCTTGTGTTGCATTAGCCACTTAACATGAACTAGGACATGCATTTTTGCTAACTAGTTTATTGTTTTGGCATGGAGTACAATGTAAGTATTTATGCTTTAGCATCTCGCATGCGTGTGAATGTTAACATGACAGTATGCTTACCATGTGGCTAAATGCTTATATGAGATAAACTGTTTGAATGCCTGTGGGTGGAGGTTGGATTGCTTGAGTTGGAAAACTCGTTGAAATCCGTATTTTAGCCTACTTGCGAGTAGCAATTTCAAAGCGTTTTTCAAAAGCAGACGGATATGCAATGTTTGTTTCCAAATTAGGCAATCTAGTCTATACTTGTTTCTTTGTCGCATAACATAGTAATTCTAGGCTAATAATTGGAATAAGAGCATGTAATGTTTTCAAAATTGGATATCACGGTTAGTAGAGGCGGTCTTGGACCAAGGCGAAAGGTGCTCATAGTGACCTTCCCGATCGTACCTAAGCTCGAGCCAAGACCACTTTGGTGATGGCGGACATGTGGCCTTGACCTTAGTCGAGTTCCTAAATTTTCCATTTTAAAATATTTAGGTGGCGACTCTGTAATCTGGAAAGCAGTCCATGTTTGGCACTACTTTTTCAAAAATCTGTTTTCTCAAACGATTTGCCGGATTTGGACTCTTTGGTTCAGATTTAGAACCGACACAAATCGAGTCCGAACTGTAACCAGTGAGTCCCCTCGCGGACCCGTTACAGTTTCTGGCGACTCTGCTGGGGAGTTTAGAGAGCTTGACTCGAACTCGTGATATCCTGTTTTGACTACACTTATGTGTTTCTTTGCATTGCATGTGCATTGGTGCGCCTAGGACACCGTGTTGGCCATCTGCTATTCTGGCGGTTTCTTTGGTGGCTTGTCTTGTCAAGGCATGACCATAAAGTGACGGTTCGCGGGCTCTGCCCGATGTAGAACACAAACCCGGTTTCTGGGGCACCCTTGACCATTCGACCTAGTGCATATCGAAATCCGTAGTGACCATTCCAAACTAGGACAGTTGCTCACCCGATATTAGGTTGTTTGAAACGGCGTGCGTGTAGTGAAACCCTAGCTCGACAAAATAGGACGAGAAACCCTACCCCAACATAGGGGTGTATTGGCTCTCTTTTACATTATGTGCTTTTAGAGTGTATCTCTCTGAGAACACACATATCGGTTTGCAAGATTAGTATCGGGCAGGGCACCGATATCGGTGTTGTTGAGAATCGATTGTGTCTGCGGGTATCGATTCGATTTTGAATAGTGATTACGGGAGCAGTGTTGATAGTAGAAGTCTGATTGTTCGACTACACCGTGTTTGATCTGTTTGAAATTTGAAATCTTGCTTGTTTTCCGTTTGATTTAGAGGTTGATGGGTCGATCCGAAGCAGCTAGTGTCTTCTCCTTCTTTGAGCAAGGCGAACATGACATAAAACTTCGGAAGAGATTGTGGTCATAATGACGCGTTGAGTCAGGGAATCCCCTTACAAGATGGGACTCCTGTTGACATGCCGCATCCACCCAGATCGCCTGCCGCACATCCAATTTGGACCCCTCAACTATATCAGGCTCGCGAGCCCACCACATTTGAACTAATGGGAATGATAGGTGATCTTCAAAGGTCCGTGGCGGATCTCGCCTATGGGATGTCTGTTTCACCACCAATGCACCATATCTTGGGAGGCTTCATACCCCAAGAGCCCCGCCATCTTGGGGCCAATTGTAATTGAACTTCGGCCAACAGGAGATGGCCTCGGCTATAACAGCAGCCTTGACAAACCAAGTTCTAGATTAGGCCGAGGCCAGAGACAAAGGTAAGATGAAGGCAGATGCCGACCCTATCGAACAACTGCTATGGGCAGTAGAGGCTTTGAAGGCCGGAGGGATGAACAAGCAACAGATATCTGCAGTTATGTCAAAAGTTGTGGAGGATACTTTCCCTACTCCGCCCGAGGGCAACTCCAGTCAATCAAAGAATCGGGATAGGCCCCGTCATGCCAAAACAGTTCTTCCCGCTCCCAACCTCGCATCTGGGAAGGATCAGAAACCCAAGGCCGCACCCGCCGATCCGTTCGCCAATGTATCTAGCAAGAGTGCTCAGACTCCAAAATACACCTTGGGGCGAGGTCTTCCATGCTCTCTATATGCCGTTGTCCAAGGCGCTTCAAATCCTTGCGAGAGGACACCTTAAACCCACAGAGCCTCGGCCTCTCTGAAGAATCTCCACGACACTCATGACCCTACTCGATCTTGTCGTACCACCGACAATGGCCAGCCATGCTACCGACAACTGTTTCCGCCTCCGTCATGAGGTACAAGACTTGATTGACAACGAGGTTATCCTCCCACCTACCTCAGCAAAGTCCGTCACCACTCAGTTGTTGGATTTTGAGGATACAGATGCTGCAAGTATATAATCAGAAGGTGGACCGCCTCCGGGCAGTGTCTGGTACATTTTTGGATGTGGCGTTTGGCACGCATTTTTGAGCACCTGCCAATGCTAGTTTTGTAAATCCTGACTTGGGTATCGAGTCAGTCATTTGTTTTGTTTTTGAGTCTGTCTCTCTGTATTGAGTCAGTCTTTTGCTTATAGAGTCTGTCTTGCTGTAACAAGTCAGTCCCTTTTGTATAATATACCAGGTGATTTCGGGGTTGTTGCCTCAAACATCGTTTTGTCTTTCAAATAATTGTTTTTGCTTTTTGAGTTTGTTTCCGCCAAAGAGCCAGTTATATCAACAAATCTGAATGAAACAGCTGTGGCTATCACGTTTGTATTTATTCTTTGTTCAAACCAAAGTGCGAAGAATTTGGATGGAGCACGATTGCACTTCACCGCTCTCTTGTGCCTTAAA
The DNA here is from genome assembly GCA_025200525.1 of Camellia lanceoleosa. Lineage (NCBI taxonomy): Eukaryota > Viridiplantae > Streptophyta > Magnoliopsida > Ericales > Theaceae > Camellia > Camellia lanceoleosa. The sequence continues at coordinate 18,436,026 of CM045765.1, read as the reverse complement.
CATCGTCATAATGACCTAAGCTTTTCATAAAACCCTTTTGAACAACTGCGGTGATAAAAGCGAAGAGGAAGGAATTCCTCGGGTTTTTGCAAAATTTTGATCATTTTGAGAGAAAGAGGCTGCTAAGCTTTTAATGAATGAAATCATGCTTGTCGGTGTAAGTACTGAGAAGGACCCTGGCCTGATCCAGACTGGTTCCGCACTATCTTCAACACGAGCGATTTGTCGCTTTCTTAAAAACTTTCAAAAACAAAATATTTTTGCGATCTTGCGAAGACCGTGTGGAACCGCTCTTGAGATGGTGCGGCCAGGATCGCTCCCAACCCCGAGATTTGATTTATCTGTTGCAAACCAGAATCTGTTCAAAACATTCAATGCCATGAAATGCCTGTGTGGCCCAATTCGAAGCAGCCCTCGAGCAAGAGGCATCAAAGTCCGATCAGGAAGATCAGGCCCCACTAAGCAAAGCTCGAGAAGTAGCCGTGATGGATTTTTCGCAAATCAACACAAATCGTTCTCACGGATATGGAGGCTTCAATCTCAAAACCATTTGGCATGGGCTAGCTACACTTTTACCCTTTGAGAGGCTGTTGGGCGAAAACCCGGAAGGCGGCCTGAGCAAAGTTAGAGCAAAGAAAAAGAAAAGAAGAAAAGAAAAATACAAAAAAAAAAATAGCAAAAGAAAAGAAATAAAAAATGAAAAATGCAAAAGAAAAGAAAAATGCAAAAGAATAGCAAAAAAAAAAAGAAGCAAAAGAAAAAAAAAAAAGAGAAAAGAAAAACATAGCTCGCAAGGTCGAAAACCTGCAACAGGCGCCTTGGCAAAAGTTAGAGCCTAAAAAGTGAAGGTTAAAATACCCGAGTGTACCTTAACCGGAACTACGTAAGGCTTGATTCCCATGTTTGGGATACGTAGGCAACTTCATCATGAAGTCCAGCCCCCAACGCTTCCATAGCGTCTTGGTCCATGTCATGGCTTTGATCACTCGTGCCTCCTCTGAATCCAATGTCTCGATCGCAGCGACCTGGAATTACGTGACCAACTTCCTCTTGAAGTCCAACCACTAACACCTTCCAGGTGACTGTGTCCATATATTGATTCAAGCCGTCTTCGCCTCCTCCTCGTCCGAGGGTCCGATCGTCATCAACAAGGACTGACTTACGACATGCCGCGGCATCGTCCAAACAAGAGGCAACTTTCCGTTGCCATCCATTGCCATAAGTTGCCCTAAGTTGCCCTAAGTTACCGTTCAAACCAGGGGTAACTTTCCGTTGCCTTCCTCCCCTTTTAAGCCAGGGGCAATTTTCCATCGTCTCCGATTCGAGGTTGCGCATCTCGAGGGTAAGTTCCGCGCTCATTGAGCGTTGATTGTTTGCAAAAAATGGTTTTTGAAAATTTTTACTGAGGTTGATCTATTTTCTTGAAAACTGTTTCATTTTCAAAATTGGACCATGTGTGGACCCAAAAAGGAGAATTTTCAGTGCTCACAGCCTGACTTGCATGATTTTCAAATCAAAAATTGAATAAGTGTGTTTATCCGACTCTCATTTTGATCAAAACTGTTTTAGAAAACGAAAAAATGATCAAAGTGACGAAGTAGGGGCATAATTGAGCCAGGTCTTCTGTCTTTCCCCCTCATTGCCAACACACCTGCCCGAAAGGCACTTTATCTACCAGAAGAAATAGCCGTAAGCTAGCAGTGTTGGGCGTAAACCCACAACCTCCTATTCATCTATCAATTACTCTGGGGAGGGATGAAAAATGAGAGAATAAAGAATAAAGAGGAGTAAGTTGAGAGAAAAGTAAGGAGAAGGGTTTTGTGAGAAAAACCAAGCTTGAGGGCCGAGTGATGTGACTATCGCAAATAAGAAAGGGTGGGAAATAACACCCGGAGGAACTTGCTCCTCGAGATCTGAGGGCTTTGTAAACACGTCCATGTGTCGTATCTTCTGATTCGTCGGTCTTGCTTTTGGCTTCGAGTCCTTTCCAAGCATGTCTCGTTATGTCAGGTCGTGTGCCTTTTGTTTCTTTGTTTGAGTCTGTCCCGTCGTGTCTTGTGGTAGGCTCGACAGCCCGGTTGAAAACCCTTCCTTATTTCAAAAAAATCGCCTGTGCTCAGAATGCTGTGCCATTCTCTACATCCGTGCAAAGCAAGAGAAGGAAAGGGAAAATTTGGAACATCCGAGTGTGTTTCAACTGCAACTGTGTCAGCTTTGTGATCCGTCTTGTCAGATTGGGGCTATTTGTTCAGGGTTTCTTTGTGTGCAGAATGAACGAATCTTTGTGTTATGGGTTGCGTCTGAGTCAATCCCCAGATTAGTCCCCAACAGAGAATGGGCTTTGTATCCAGTTTTGGGCAGTGGTTTGTATGAGTTGTTTTGCTGATTAATTGGTTGGTTATCCGATTATCATAGTACAATTGCTCAATTTTCAGACAACAGATTAATATCATTTACATTTGAGGTGTAACATGACGCAAAGCAGTGCAAAGTATGAAAGATGTAGATATATACAGACATAACATTCTTTTCAGACAAAAAATTTTGTTTCATTTCATATCATCTTTTTCAAATACATAGTTCTGGAAACAAAAATCTGCCTGCGGCAGTACAAAGTACTCTATCTACCAACAAAAGAGAAAAGTACAAGAAAAGAAATAAAAGAAATAGCAAAAGTCTGGATCATCAGTATCATCAATGGCCTCGCGCCGGGGGATCTGTCCTCGCCCTCTTCCTAGGCAGAAGTCCAGGAGCATCGCTAGAAGTGTCGCTGTCTGAGCCCGAGCCGGCCTCCTCCTCGGATGCCTCCGCCTCCTCCTCAGACTCATCGTGCAGGCTGGAGCCATAAGCTGCTCCGTGTAATCGCCCTCCTCAGTGCGGGAATATCCTGCCATCCCGAGTAGAAATGGAAGGTCCAGATGGAGCGCCACCACCCACAGAAGGAATCGGGAAGGGAGGCTGAAAAGTACAAAAGCAAATGCATCAGTATACATGAAGCAATTTATCGATACGGAAAGTACAGAGTATGAATGCCGTAAGTAGTGAATCAGTACAGAATGCAGTGTATGAGTACAGTGTGTGAATCTGTATGAGTGTGAATGCCGTGAAGCGGTTTAATCGGTCACGAGAATCACGATTGTATGAGTCTGAGTGTGAATGCCTTGAAGCGGTTTAATCGGTCACGAGAATCGATGTATGAATCTGATATGAATCTGGTAAGCGGTTTATTAGTCACGAGTCACGATATATGAATCTGATATATCAAGCCGTGAAATTTGGGTATCCAGTGTTGTGTTATGCATCAGATTATGCGAAGCAGTTTCTGTATGGTTTGAAGCTATGTCAGAGAAAACATACCGGAAGGCCATAAAAGGCTAGGAACTCGAAAGTCCACTGTAACATCCCCGCCATGGAGGCATTCATTTCCAATGATTGCCGGGTGTACTCGGAGGAAGCCTGCAAAAATATCGGATGCATCACTATTCCGCGGAATATCAAATAAACTAAAATGAAATAGTATGTCAATCAATAACACATACCGGAGGTAAGTCGGGATCAAACAAACTCGTGATCGGCCGGCGGAGGCGAAGGAATCGATAAGTCACCCCATTCGACCCGGAAAAACGATGAAGAAGGCAAAGCGGGCCATCTAGCCTCCCGTCCTCTCGGGACTCCACCCCTGCCGCGGACTCGGGCTCTCCTCGCGCTCCTCCTCTCCTCTGCTCGGCAGCCGGCCGCGCAGTCTCTCTCTCTCAGCTCGGCGACCACCACTCAGAGGCCGCATGATGAAGGTTCGGACGTACTCTGATGTCGCCCTCGCCTCTGAAGCCATCGCCTCCCGGTAATGGTGTAGTCGCCATCTGCTTTCGGCGGTGAAAGCCGGTGTCCCTCATATGCTCGGGAGGATGCACCCGGACTATCTGCTCCGGTAACCCTAAGGTTTGACGCAAGGAGCGCTCGCCTAGGTACCAAGCCCGACAGGCCCCTCCAAAAATCCGATAGCGAGGTCTCGGCGCCAAAAATCGATCCCGCACCATCGTGGCGAGAAGCCCACGGTACGCGGTGATCTGAAATTGAAATCTGACTTATTGCCCTCTTGGTATTGCAAATATCTGATGGAAAAGTCAAGTTTAAATGAACAGCAAGTAAAACATACCTCGGCGGAGGTGATGGTGTCGAAATAGCGGCGGAAAAAGCTAAAAGTCTCTCGTCGCCACGGGGCGCACCTCCCGTCATAACGGCGTGAGAAGGAATGACCAGGAGTCTCATCTCGACCTGGCTCGGCACAGGAAAGTAGGCGTAAACCCACAAGCGCAAGGCGGATGTCGGAACATTTATCGGATAAAGCGAAATTGAATAAAGCGAAATAGCGAGCCGTGTTGTGCGGTGTATTGGCGAGTGTGCAGTGTGAGCGATTATGCGGTCGATTATAGCGAAGTATGTGTGCCGTGTATTATGCGATTATCTGATAAGTGTAAAGCAGACTACGATGTGTGCGGTTAATGCAGTCTGAAAATCTGAAGCGAAATGTAAAGCGGAAAAAGAAGCGTACCTCCCAAGCTCGCCAAGTAGCCTCAGAAACAGCGCCGGCCGCCACGGGAGACCGAGCTCATGTACCCATAAAGTGGCGAGCCGCGCCACCCCAATCAAAAGCATAAGACATCTCGGGCGTCCACCGGTCTGTTGAGTAAGTGGCGAAGACGCGATGTTCGCCCGGTCGACGAAGAGGGTCGTCCCTAGCAAGAACATCAAAAAGCCGCGCGCATACTGCTCTATGGCCGCCTCGGTCATCGGAGCTGCGTCAACAAGCAGAGGCTGCACCCGGAACTGCACCTCGAACCAGGAGTAGCAGACGAAACACGGGCCGCAAGGCGGAGCAGCGCCAAATAAATGGATCTGGCGGTCCACTCATCCATGTCGGTGTCGAAGGGATCGGATCACCCCTACCCGTCTTGCGATGAGCACCGAGAAGTCGTGAGGAGTCATCGTCATGTCTCCCGCCGCGGATAGGTGGAGCAATTGGTGGTGTCCACCACCTCTGCCAGGTGGCTAGGAGAGGCCTGCGAGCGATGGCCGGGTCGGACCCTGCAAAAGGAACGAAGCGCCTCGTCCACGATCGTCGAACCGCCTCGAAGCTCCAAGTACCAATCTCGAGCGCAACATTCCCATACCCGGATGGTATGGGAATCTCCTGTTACAAACAAATGGTTGCAAAGCAATATGAAATGTACGATTCGAGGAAACATGTTAAAGTCGATGCAAATCTAGCATGCGTGCAAGTTTTTGATCCGACGAATCTGAGGTTTGATATACTACGGTGGACTACGGGTTTGATGTGTCAGCGTGTTTGTGAGGGTCGTATACGATATGGTGCATGTGTGCACATTTTGATTCAAGCGGATGTCGGGTCATAGTGTGCGATGGGTGAACTACAACGTGTGATGCGTCAGCGTGTTTTGTGTGGTCCAGTTTAAATACAGCATACAATATTGCTTTCAGATTCAAATAAGTGCCGGGTGTCGGTAAGTTTGCAGTGAAGAACGGTGTGTGCCGTGTGTTCGGGTGATTGAGGCTAGTGCAACGTGGGTGCATGTGTCGTTCTTAAACAGATATCAGTTGTAAACATGATTGTGATCAACTACAGTCTACAGCCTATCAGAGCTAAGCCGTTAAAGAACAGATTCAGCTATGGCAGTTAACAGTTCTACATTGCAGAAATTTAAAATAGAGAAAAAAGTGTTACCTCGGAAGCGCCGAAGGATAGGTGAGAGGTCGGCTCGCGCAGGAGAAGCTCCGGGTCTAGCGCTCGGTCAAAGCCGCGGAAATGGCGAAGACCATCCGGAGGTAGGACGTGGATCGCCGGGCGGTAGGTCGCCGGATCAAAAGGACGCTCGCTCAATGGGAAGAGCTCGACCCCGGGATCCATCTCGTGATTCGGGGGAGTCCCGACGTGTGGAACGTCGTCAGCCATGACAGTGGTGATGAGAAAATGGCCGGAAGAGCCGGAATGTGAAGAGTCAATCGAAAAAGTCAACCCCGAGCGGGCCGAAAATGATCGGGAAGGCCGGAAGATGGAAAGACACGGAAACGAAGAGAAAATCGAGGGGAACAAGTCCCGAAAAAACGGAAATAGCAAAAGAGGCGCCGAAACAAAATTTCGATCGGTTCAAAATGTGCGAAAGATGGAAATCGCGAATCGAACAACGAAATGGGCTTAGAACGCAAAGAAACGGAGAAAAGGGGAGAGAAAAAGGCTCTAGAGAGAGAGGGAGAGGTTTTTCGGTGGCAAGGAAATAAGAAAATAGGGTTTAGAAACCCTATTTTAAAAGACCCAAGTCGAAAAGTCGAGACTGCCCCCGATCAGCAATTTTTGGCCGGTCGGCACAATATTGTGCCGGTGGAGTATTTATGCAGCCAGTGGCCAGCCGGTGGCCACCTAGTCCAGCCGGTGGTGTTCCCACCACCTTGCTTAGGCCATTTGAACAGCTTTGGGTCTTCATAGCTCAAGAAAGTGCAAGAAAATGCATCCCCGACGCTCAACCGACCTCCGTTTTGACCTCGGACCGTGTCTTCTGTGCGTGGCACTCAGGTTCAAGCAAAGATTGTATCCTTTTGTATCCTTTTGTCTTTTACAAGATTCAAAATTTGCCCCATGTGCGTTGCACGCATCCATCACATTGTCTAGTGCGTCGCATCGCGCCATCTTGCACGTCCCTTGTGACTTGCACCGTTTTGCATTTTCATGTGGCATGCGTGCCATATTTGCATTTCATTTTCCATTCAATGAGGTACGTGTGCCTCATTTTGCAGTCTTGCATCTTGAGGTACGCGTGCCTCACTTTGCATTTCATTTGCATTTCGTTTTGCATTTTGCATTCCATCGCGCTATTTCGCGCACCTCATCAGTTGCACCCCCGCGGTCTGGCGAGACCTTAAACACGTACGGTCTAGGAGACCTTAAATCCTTCGAAGGTGCAAAACCTTTGGCGCATGCATTGTCATGTATCATCATCTCAACAGCTGCGCATTGCCGCGCGTTTTGAAACCATGCACCCCTGGGTCTGGCGAGACCTTAAACACGTGCGGTCTAGGAGACCTTAAATCCTTGGGAGGTGCAAGACCTTCGGTGCATTAAGGTGCACACCTCATTGCATTTGGCATGCATTTCATCGCGCCGTTTGGCGCACCCTCATTGCACTTCATTTTCCATCCTTTGAAACACGCGTACCTCATTGCACGCACGTCTCATTTGCCCCATTTGCATCCGCATGTGTGTCTCATTTGCAGCGCATTCACTTAAAGTGTTGTGTAATTGTTGCCCCACCCGGGTCTGGCGAGACCTTAAACACGCACGGTCTAGGAGACCTTAAATCCTCGGAGGGTGCAAGACCTTCACTGCTTTGGCACGCGCATTATCATGCATTCGAAAAGCCGCGCGTTGCCGCGCATTTCAAATTCATGCATTGTCATGCATTCGAAAAGCCGCGCGTTGCCGCGCATTTCAAATTCATGCATTGTCATGCATTCGTAAAGCCGCGTGTTGCCGCACATTTCAAATTCATGCATTGTCATGCATTCAAAAATCGCGCATTGGCGCGTATTTCGGAAACAACATGCATTGTCATGCATTGCATCCCGGTCTAGGAGACCTTAAATCCTCTGAAGGTGCAACTCCTTCGGTGTTTGTCGTGCCCGAACGACTTTCGGTGGTCTGGTAAAGCCACCTGTCTGTGTTTGCGGTGAGTTCCTAGAAGACCAATGGGGACGGTGAAAACTAGAGTTTGAAAGGCTTACGCTTAGAACGCAAAGGTTCGGGATTTCCGAGACTAAAGTCTGGTTTAAATACCCAGGGGGTGTACCCTCGGCTTGAAATCTGTATGGAAGCCCCATAGGTTGAGGCGGCATGTTTACGCCTCAGTCTTGGAAACCGAACCAACCTAGTATATCGCCCTGTTGGTAAGATAGGGAAAACTACAATCGCAGCCATTGCATCATACTGCATTGTCATGCATCATTGTAAATATTGCATATGTCATGCATTTCAAAAAACAAAAACAAACAAAAAAAAAACAAAAAACATGCATTCGTCATGCATCATCATTGTAGTATAGCTCATATGTCATGTATTTTCTGTAAATATCCATTTCTATGGCATTGTAGTTGCATGCATTCACTGCATCACCTTCCATCTATGGCTTGCGCCTTTCCTTGTTGAGCTTGGTCTGGTATGTGCCCTTACTTTTCACGTTAAAGCATAGTTCATGTGCATCGCGCCTATTCCTTGATGAACTTGGTTTGAGGTTGCGGCACATTTTCTGTGTTAGACATGGCTTGTATGTGTGCATGCCTTTCCTAAGCGAGATACGGTTTGGCCCGCGCGCCATAATCACATATTACATTGTAGTGTAATTGTTGCATCCAGCATTAGGATCACTATTCTTTCCTTAGCGGGTCGTCACCCCACCTATGTCATTCCACCCAATACTTGTTCTTGTGTCCGTCTGCATCACTCATAGTTCAGACATCGTTCTATGGTAGACGGACTTGTTACTTCCATCAATCTATTTGACATACGTGTGGTTTCGAACCGCTCATGATTGAGTCATGATTCAATTGCTTTGCATGTAGTTTGCATTGTTTCAATTGCATTGCATATCATTTGCGTTATTCATACATCATCTTGTATATATCGCATATCATTTTGCATTTCGCATTGCCATGCATATGGCTAACGATATTGTACCTGTTAAGTTCACTTTCTTTGCAGGCACGATATTGTATGTACGGCTCATTTGAGGCCGGTGCAATCGGACGAGCCGCACAGGTATTGTATCCTCCGAGTGAGGCCGTTTAGAATCGCATAATTCTCTTACATCCCTTCTACAGTGTAGTCTGTTGAATGCTAGCTTATAACTGTTGCATGTGTGCTTCATTACAGCTTTCTTTGCATGATCATAAGTTATGCTTGGCTTCTTGCATCGTCTTGCATTTTGCCCCTGCCTTCGGGCGCATACCTTGTTTTGTCTTGCATGTTTGTCCAAGTCTTCGGCCTTGTCAAAAATGGGTCGTCTCTGGGCTTTGACATTCACTCCCGTCATTGTTATGATTTTCGAGTTCTGTCAAAGAGGGGCAACTGTAGACACCCCATTTTTGACCGTCCTCAAGACTTGGACATCACCGCTTGAACACTCGGTGATTATCCATGATTCGTGTTCGTTTGGAGTTCCCGGAGTTCTCGGCTATGTGCCTTGCCTCAGGACCTCCGAACTTGACCGTTTTGTGTCTGGTTGTGCACCAAACATTTGTGTTTTGCCTTGGAGGGGCAGGGAATGCCTTTTGAGGCATCCCCACACACCACCGGCAGTGGCTAGAGGCCACCGGCTGGATGGTGTTGCCATCGGCACTATCTTGCTGGTCGGCACTATTTTGTGCGGTCGGCACACCTTTTAACAAAATGACCATTTTGCCTGCCGATCACTTACAAACTATTTTTGGAGATATTTTCAGACAGCTTTGTAGCACTTGTTTCCCCTCCATACACGTGTATGGAGGGATGAGCCTTTAATTGACTTAGCTTGTAAGCTTTGTCCTCTATAAGAGAAGGCTTCCTCCTCTTGGCTCAAAGGTTAGAGGAGTTAGACATTTTAGGGAGAGAAAGGTGAGACGAAGCTCTGGTTTTAGGGTTTGAATCCTATATCTATTCTATCTCTCTTTTTCTCTCTTGTTTGTGTGACTAGGTGTTTGTGTCTTACTATTGCACATCAACACCTAGTGTTTCACCTTCCCTTGGCTACTGAGGTCCCAAGAGCCTATTCTTGCTGTTCTTGACTGGTTTGGAGCTCAAGGAAGCAACAAAGTCAACATTTGTGAAGAGGGTCAACAAGGGTGAGAAACTTACTTTATTTACCCCATTCTTGCACTCCATTTTGACCTATCCTTGAACTGTTTTTGTGCTTGGTGTTCAATACAAAAAAGTTCTTTTTTTTAGTCCTCTTGATAGTTTATTCAGGGTGCTTTGTGCTTTGGGGAAGTTTGGCCCCTCTTAGGCCTTGAAAGGCCTCATTTTTGTGCTATTTTGTTGAGCTCCGGGATTTTGGTGTTTGGGTCTCTTCACCACTGAAATCTTGAGGGATTTCAGTGGTGTAGGTGATGCCTTAAAGTCCTAAGAAGGAGAGGGCCACCCCCTCTCCTTGATGTCCTTGAAAAGGACAAGTTTTGCCTCTTGAAGGAGCATTGTGCTTGAGTGTGTGTTGAGCATGTATGGACTGTTATTCATGCTTAGAATATCATGATTTAACATTGTTATGTGTTGGTTTTAGTACTCCTTGCATGTTTTGCATGGTTGCTTTGTAATGCCTCTTTGGTCCCTTAACATGCCTAGGTTGTTAGTCCTAGTTTGAGCATGCTTTAGGCTTAGACTTATGAATGTTTTATGCTTATTTTGACATGTTTTAGCTCTGTCCATAGTCATTTGGGTTGATCTTGGCATGCATTATATAGCCCCTTTGCATGTTAGGCTTGCTAGCCTTTGAGTATGCATGCGTAGCATGTGTTGCTTACCTCATTTTGATGGTTTGGAACCATTTGGCATGTTATTTCAGTCCCTTTGGTGTGCTCGTATGCTCGCCTTAGTTGCCTCTTTAATGCTTTAAAAGCATGTGTTGTATGCCTCATGTTTTAGCATTTGTGCATGCCTTTGGATTCATGCCATTTAGATGCCATCTAAGTGGTCTTTTGGGCTTAGTTTTATGTGTTAAAACTCTGTTTTTAATTGGTTAAGTGTTACCATGTGTGGTTATAATATGTGTGGTTCAATGCCTCATTGGTTTGCCTTAAGTGCTTGGGCCACTTGTTGTATGCTTAGCCTACTTTGTTGCTTGGTTTAGCACCATATTTTGCACGATTTCCAGAGCTTTCTATGCATGCTAATTGGCCATGTTTAAACTCATTTCAAGTGTGCTTGAACATTGTTTATTATGCTTAAGTGTTGGTGCCTTAACTTGTGCATGTGTGCATGTGTGTTTGGCCCTCATGATTTAGCATTTTGGCCAATGGTTTTAGGCCTATTTGGAGCTGCCTAATCCATGTTTGAGTCCACCCCCTTGCTTAGTTCATATGCTTCCTTGCTTAGGTTGTGCACCTAGCATGTTTTGCTTGCTTGCATTGCCCATTTTGCATACTAGTTGACATGTCTAGGATTGCATCATATTGGCATGCATGCTAAGCCTCTTGAAGTGAAGTATGATGGAGGTTTGGCACCCTTGTTTGCTTGTTTGCATTGCATGCATTTGAAATTAAAGTTGCATACTTGGTTCTTTGGGCCATCATGCATGGAAATGCGTGATTGGTGGTCCGAGAATCGAGGCACATCTTCCTTTGAGTCATTAGTATGATAGGGAGTGTGTTTAGTGCATATATGCTTTGAATTGCATTGCCATGCGATTTGCCCTCTCTGCTTTGTGAGTTGCGAGTTCTGCGAGCATTCAAGGTCGGGCGGTGTTTAGTGCCGGCCGGCGATCAATTTGCACCGATGGATCAATTAAGTGCCGATGAGCTCAATCCCGCCGGTGGAAGTTTTGTGCGGTAGTGATCTTGATACCTAAGGAAGTATTCCTAGGACTTTGGCGACTTCGAGGAGCAAAAGCGAGAAAAGCGAGGCAAGCTAGGCATGGCGATGTAATTAGAAGCGGAATCCGGCGCGTGCATTGAGCCCTCGCCCAGGCGATTTACTATTTTTTAGATTAATTATTTTGTTAATTTAATTCTGTAATATTTAATTAGCTTGTGTAGTTAAATATTTGTATTATTCTTTGGTCCCTCGGCGTAATTGTAATAAGTGCGTGAATGGGTGTATGTCTCCCAACCCCATTTCTTTCTCCCTTTTATTTACTTACTTATGATCGTAGATTAGGGCACGTTTATTTTAGCATACCTTATGCAATGCATGCGTGCATTCATGCATTTGTTCACATGCATCGGGCTCGGTACATCATACAAACTGCATCGTACTTTCAATTCCAAATTGAATACGTGTTATTTGTAGCATTTCACATGCCATGTTTAGGATAGCCGAGCTTGTCTAGATCACATCTTTGCTTGTGTTGCATTAGCCACTTAACATGAACTAGGACATGCATTTTTGCTAACTAGTTTATTGTTTTGGCATGGAGTACAATGTAAGTATTTATGCTTTAGCATCTCGCATGCGTGTGAATGTTAACATGACAGTATGCTTACCATGTGGCTAAATGCTTATATGAGATAAACTGTTTGAATGCCTGTGGGTGGAGGTTGGATTGCTTGAGTTGGAAAACTCGTTGAAATCCGTATTTTAGCCTACTTGCGAGTAGCAATTTCAAACTGTTTTCAAAACAGACGGATATGCAATGTTTGTTTCCAAATTAGGCAATCTAGTCTATACTTGTTTGCTGTGCGCATAACATAGTAATTCTAGGCTAATAATTGGAATAAGAGCATGTAATGTTTTCAAAATTGGATATCACGGTTAGTAGAGGCCGGTCTTCGGACCGGCGAAAGTGCTCATAAGTGACCTTCCCGATCGTACCTAAGCTCCCGAGCCAAGACCACTTTGGTGATGACGGACATGTGGCCTTCGGCACCGAGTCAGGGTTTCCTAAATTTCCCATTTTAAAATATTTAGGTGGCGACTCTATAATCTGGCAAAGCAGTCCATGTTTGGCACTACTTTTTCAAAAATCTGTTTTCTCAAACGATTTGCCGGATTTGGACTCTTTGGTTCAGATTTAGAACCGACACAAATCGAGTCCGAACTGTAACCAGTGAGTCCCCTCGCGGACCCGTTACAGAGGCTGGTGTGAAGAAGTGGTGGGGAAGAATTGAAGTATATGGTAGAAAATGGTATATCTCTAATTTTATTTATTTTTTAAGTATCAGCTGATATATATGGAGAGTTTAGACTTCCGGTATCAATATTCAGGGACATATACTTGCATCACTAATATCAATACCTATTCTAAAACCGTTTATGATGGGTTAGTAGCAATTGCTTAAGACTCAGAAAATCACTAGAACAAAGAGCTCTTGGATCTCATAAATAGTAGACAAAATCACATCTGCATCAGTATAAATGCATACTTTATTCAACAGAAACACACAAAAAATCTAATCATTATCATATAAAGACGTTTATGTAAGGTGCATATATACTATGTCAATTTAATTTTCTAACAGTTCTTACATTCCCTAGAAAGAAAAAAAAAAGAAAAAAAAAAACATTGAATCCAGAAATACAACTGTTTGTTTTTATTTATTTCATGCAATCCAAGAATCATATTGCTTCTCTGGATTTCCATTTTCAAACTTGAGCTTTCCACTTCGAAAAAGAAGAGTAACGTTTACATACTTTTATATATATAGAGTCGAAAATCAAATTGAACAAGCAGTGGCTTCACTACTCTGTATAAGAAGAATATGCTTATTCTGTTCTTTCTAATATGTAAATATTCTTGACTGGCACACTATTATAGATGTGAATTATTCAGCATATTGTACATCTCTCAAAAATATTGAACAATACAATGTGTGAATGTCCATGAATCATTTAACAGAACCCGGAAAAGAATAATTTAATTTAATACTATAAGTTATCGAGGTGATACATCTGAAATAGTTATCTCATTAACAGAGAATACGTTAGGATTGTGTGAGCATTGAGCTAATTTTAAAAGTTGTCGCCCAACAGAGAATGCAGGTTCTTTTGGTTGAGGAAATGTCACGGTGTCACTTCCCAACATAACAACTACAAAAGACATAGAGGGTCTATCCGCTGCATCTTCTTGGATGCATAACAATCCAATATGGATGCACTTCAACACTTCACTTAACAAGCATGACTGCACTAGTGTTAGGTCAATCTACTCCAATCCATGACCTTCAGGCCATAATTTCCATGCCTGTAACATTATTCAAGTTAAAATCAATATATGTTTTTTCATTATGATTCTTCATTTAACAACATGTAGAGAGATGGAAACATACAAAAGTGAGGAGGCTGTGACCGTGCTCAGAAAGATGAAACCCACTATTCTTCTTCCCACTTAATATCTTGAACAAAATAACCCCAAAACTAAAAACATCTGATTGAACAGAAAATAATCCTTCCATAGCATACTCAAGAGTCATATATCCACTATTGTAGATATTATAGAATGTCACACAAATAATATCAGGTTAGACCAACATTCATTTTAGAAACTCCATTATCATATGTGATAAAGTCCTAGTTTCATTATCAAATTCTAAGTGCTTTTTTCCTATACTACACTACCATAGACCATGATTAAGCTAAAAATTACAGATTTATGTAAACGTATGGAAACAGTAAAAGGCTTACTATGATCCAACAATTCTATTTGTGTTGGCTTCACTTTGATTTCCACCAAAAATCCTTGCCATTCCAAAATCCGATATCTTGGGATTCATCTCTTGATCCAACAAAATGTTGCTAGCTTTAAGGTCCCTATGAATAATTCTAAGTCGAGAATCCTCATGCAGATATAATATGCCTTGAGCAAGTCCATTAATTATGAGAAAGCATCTCTTCCAGTCTAGCAGCTCACCTATAGTTGAATCTAGCGATTGAACAAACAAAATTACTATATATCTTCATATTGATCTTTGGTTTTGTATTGGTTTCATTAAAATTGAATTGATTAGCAAATAGTATGTGACTAGACTAGAAAGTGTCCAAACCAAAGAGGAAGACATCTAAGCTTTTGTTGGGCATGCACTCGTAGATGAGTAAGGACTCGTTTTCCTTCAAGCAACTGCCCAAGAGTCTGACAAGATTCCTATGTTGTAGCCTTGCAATTAAAATGACTTCATTCTTGAACTCTCTTAGTCCGTGGCCGAAAGTTCTTGAGAGCCTTTTAACTACAATTTCTTTGCCATGGGGTATAATGTATCTTGCATACAAATTTCAAGTCATGTAGTTACTTGAATAATGGTATTTTGAACCTAACATTGCATTGTCAATCACTTGATCCACAATGTATACAATTGATAAGCTATATATGATTTATACTATTCAAAGATTCATCTTGAACTTCGTAAAGTACCTTGTAAACTGGACCAAATCCACCTTCTTCTCCAAGCTTTTTTTTTTTTTTTTCAGAAAAATGTTCTGTTGCTGCAAGTATAATATCTAACTGAAATGAAGGGAAGTCTTGCAATTTCGCGTGCTTCTCTGCTTGCAAATTTTCACTATTGTAGTCATTGTCAAATCTTCTTCCAGCCAAGTCAAACAATTCAACTTCTGAGATATTTCCATTATCTTCTACAGAAAAGAATAGAGAATTAACTAATAGTGGGTTGTAATTGTAATAGAATTGTGGAAATCACTAGAAGATTGTAATTACCTTTCTGTAGATGTGTTATTTTACTTCTCCTTTGGTAGTAGATACAAGAACCGAGCAATGTTACCACTAGGAATACTGATAGACTTGTGATTGTAATTATTTTTCCTCTTCTTCCTTTATACAACAAATGATCTTCATTTAACAACTATTTATATCATGGCCATCTGGTGTACAGTGCTCAATGATAATAAGAATTAAGGAGTAAATTACACTGTTCACCACTAAATTATTATCAAATTCTAATTTTGGTCTTTAACCTGTAGATTTTCTGAATTAGGTCATTAAACTATTGAATTTTTCTTAATATGACTCAGTTTATAATAACTAACATCCCTTTTCTCTTTTTCTTTTCATTTTTTTTTCTTCTTTTTTTTTATAATTTTTTTAATTTTTAATAAGTAAGTCATATATTATAACTAAAAAAGAAAGATATATAATGAAATTCAATACACATCTTTTGTAGGGAGAACAAAAATAAACTGTAACGCCCCGAAAATTTGGGCAGGATATATCTATTTATGCAACAAAACCCACCTGATAGACAAACACATATATATTGCTAAGTAATCCATACACCCATTTCCATTAAATCCCAAATGCCAATTACATGTTGTTCACATCTCAATGCCTCAGTTCCAATCCCAAACATGCATTTTACAACAAGTATGAAATGGAAGCCAAACAGGTAATAAGTGCCCTACAGGCTTACAAATTTATCTAAGAACATTCTTGGTTACACAAATTGAGTCTCGCTCATTACATCTTAAGCCCTTGGCTTTATAAATAACAAACATACACACATAAGGCATAATTAAGAAGCTCTTGCTTCCCAAAACTCCATCCATGCTATTACCTTGAAGGAAGAATCTCACCTGTACCTGAAAATGGTATTCCCATATAGGGTTGCCAACAGCCTAGTGGAAATAATCTAACACAATTTATGAGGTTTAGTAAAGGTATAAATGCCACGTATATAAACAATACCGATCCTGAAACATTCATAAGACCTACATATCCATATGCCACTAAGACCAACCTTATTCCATTTTCCTTTAATTTCATTTCCAGTTCATATATGCTACTCAATTCATGAGTCAAATTCGTTATCTTTCAACAATCAAAATGAGACTACAACTCAATGATTTTCCAATTATGCAAAACTCACATAATCACTTCAAACCTGTCATTTTACGAATATTTCGTTCGAAGGAATCGGCACCCATTTATATATAAAATTTCGAGTCTTTCACTCAGGACACTCCGGTCAATTTCCTTTAAATGGAGTCCATCCCCTTTCTCTTCCCAAGCAAATATACATATGCAATGTATTTATAAACATAATCACATATGGAGTACATCCCCTTTCTCCTCCCAATAAACATACATATACAATGTATCTATAACATGGTCATATTCAATGACACCAATAATGGATTAGCATTAAATCGCCTAATCTTCATGTAATTTCTACAACAATTATAGCTATCCTCCACCGATAACCCAATGCAATTATTTCTAAAGAGATGTTCAATATCAAAATAAATAGTTTATTCAAAACTTCCATAGGTGAGATAATACATATCCAATATCACCATTTATAATTACAACCTTCTAATTTCACGTTTTCAATGTTAATCCCAATTATTTATGCAAAATAATAATTTAATCAAAATTAGGGCAGAATCCCCCTTTCACCAAATATCAACCCAAACATCAAAATCAACTATTTGGGCACAACATGATCTTATATTCAAGCCTCATACTCGTTTATCTCATATACATCAAAACCCCTTTTTTCATTTTACACCCAAATCCTAGATTTGTCCAAACCACAACCAAATCTCATCATCTATACATAATAGCAAATAACTAAGCTAAAAACCATATTAGAGTATAGAAAATCCATATCTCAAGTTTTGAAGAGAATCTGAAATGAAACCCCAAAATTTATGGTGTCGAAACTTGATCTCCACCGCATACAATGAAGCTCTCGAGGTGATAACCAACTTTGGTGAAGAACTTAGGCCTAAATCCCAATGGATTTGGAGAAATCAAAGAGAGAAGATGACTTTTAAAGAGAGAAGCTCTAGACCTGGAAATTTGGAGAGTTTTAGAGAGAGAGAGGGGGTTGCAAAAAGTGATCTGAAACCCTAAGTTACGGACTGATATAACAAGGTCACTCGAGCCTGAAATACACTTTCCCGTAAGCAATTTCGAATGCATTTTGCATTTTTGCTTTCGGCGAGCTGACCGGGCAGCTCAACCCCCGAAGTTGACCGGGTCAAAATCGGGATCGCTATATAAACAAAAACAAACTACTCCCTCAAAAGAAACAAAACAAAGCCTGTAAAAGACAAATACAACATTCACAACAAAAAGGATTCAAAATTTCCCTCTAACACTCTTTCAGTTATGAAGTTTCGCTTTGAGTTTTTTTCTGTTATTCTCCTTTGTAGTCTTTCTATTACTGGGGTCACTTGGAGATGGACTCCCTCTATTTTTTAGGATCTTCATTTGACACAACAACTCTTGACTTAATTCTCCATTCCCTAACTCTCTCATATCACACGATTCAAGGACATCAAAGGCATTAGATGTCGTTGAACCTTGCCCACCATCTCTTTCCTTTTTCTTCACCACTTCCCATTTAGTTGAAAATTATATATTAGTCTCCTTGACTCTCCACTCTTGTTTGAAAGAGGGAGGGTTCAAAGTCTTTGGCTTTTGAGAGCACAAATCAATGGTATGATCAAAAGTCTTACAAATATCACACATTTGAGGCTTTCATGGAATCCCAACTCGAATCTCATACGGGTCACTAAATTGGCATTGTATTTGTAGCAAATTCAGTAGAGTAATGCATATTTCTTAAGATATTGAGCATTAGGCTTCACCGGGTACCTAAAGTGCTAAAGTGGGATGCAAAGTTTGAGTGTAGTGAATTGCTTAAGTGAGAGGTTCGACAAACAAGTAAGAGTTTTTTGATCCTCTAAAAATAAATAAATAAATCAATAATTCCAAAATCCAAGAGACAAAAAAAATAAAGAATGGATGGCAAATTATAGCCAATGTGAAAGGAAAATTTATAAGTGTTTATTTTAATGACATGTACATGGGGGAAAAAAATGTGAAGGTGTTTTTAAAAAGATCAAAAATCAAAGTTTGCATATCCTATTGCCTTGAAAATTGTTGCAATTGAGAGAGATGGAAATATTGCTTCTAAGCCCTCAAAAGGGATGTATTTGCAAAACAAAAATTAGGACATCAATAGAGAAATCAAGTTTGAAGAGGTGTTGGAAAATAAACTAGTTTTTAGTAATCTGAGAATTACTATCATGCACATCTATAGTTAATGGTGTTAACGGATGTGTTTTATTCCAAAATTACATTAGGATTTTCTGACTATATTTGAACCATATGGGCTAAAGTGTTCCGGCCTCAAACCAGAAGGGGTAAAATGAATTTTGCCCCAAAAAACTAATATGTCCCAACTATAAAAAAAAAAAAAAAAAATAAATTAATAAGCCTAGTTGAAAAAAAAAAAAAAAAAAAAAAAAAAAACAACAACAACAACTCAACTCCGGTTTTGTAACATAGCTTTTTTTAGTGTCTTTTTACCTTTTTGACTTTTTTATGAAGTGAAAAAAAAAACCTAAATGTATTTAAAATGGTGTATTTAGTTGAATAAATAATTGTAAGAAAAAAATAATTAATTGATGTATATGATCTGACATTTTAATTAATTTATTTATTTATGACTTTTTAATTTTATTAGCCAAAAAATTTGTTGGCGAACTAGCTTTCAAAGTTTAATTTATCAAAAAGTCTACAATCCCACAAAAATAATCAGAAAATAAACCAGAATTTTTTATCGGTGCTTCACATGTAAAATTGTTTTTGTGAGCACATATTTCAAGTGAATCATCACCATTGATTTCAAATTATTTTCTTGGACAGCTTAAGCAACTACCAACACAATTCAGCTTCAGCCAGAACTCTCATAACCTAACCAAATTAGTCTTGAATTAAGATTAAAAATAAGAAATTTATCATTAAAGATCAAAAACTCACCACCAATGATACAATGGAAATTACACTGATACCCCCGATATGTTTTCAAAATATCAGTACTGTTACTCCTTTTATTTTTATTTTCTGAACTATCACTGTACTTATTACTTTACAAAAATATGTAACAATTTAGTCCAACCTTTAGTCAATTGTCTATTCATTTGAAAAACATGACATCAACACAAATAATTCTTTAAATGTCAACTTTGCCCTTCTATACATCTACTATTTCCTTCTTCTTCTTCTTTTTTTTTTCTTTTTTTTTTTCCACTCTCTCTCTCTCTCTCTCTCTCTCTCTCTGACAAATCTAGCAACAAAATTACCACCCAAAAAAATCACCATAACCAAACCATGAAGATTTCTCATCACATCACTCACAAATACACCTTCTCCAAACTGATTTAATCAATACTAATGTAATGTCCACCCCACAGAGGATTCATTGTTGTTGGAACTCTAAATTCATCCAATTGTTACAATGTACACTTGTACATTGTAGAAAAAATTATAATGAAGTGATATATTTTGTAAGATGAAAGTTATGATTTTTGTGATGAAAGTTATGAATTTTGAAGTAATGATGTGTACCCTAAAAGTTATGTATAACTAAAGTTATACTTTTTGTGACAGAAGTTATACATTTTGTGAGAACAAAAAAAGTTGTATTTTTTGTGAAGAAATAAATTATATTTTCTGTAATAAAAATTATACATTTTGTAAGAAAATTTATACTTTCTGTATAAAATGCATACCATAACAAAGAGGTGCACATTGTAAACTTTTCCTTCCTTGGGATCATTACATTTTGTCTGGTGGATAGTGGGTTTCATATGGCAGTGATGGTTATGCGGCTAAAAAAAAAAATTATTTAAAAAATCTAAAAATTAATTTGGTGAAAAAATATTTAAAAAATTAAAGAACTTATCATTTTTATGTAGTTTAATTTTTTTGGGGCACAAAAATAATTTTTAAAAATTCAAAAAAATATTTTTGATACTTATTTTTGTCAAATTAGTTTATATTTTTTTAAAAAAAAAATTTCTGAAAAGAGAGAATCAAACCAAACATGGCCAATATTTTTTTCATGAAAACAGATAAGTAGATAAGTAAATGCTAGTTGTGGGGTCATAATTTTTGAATGACAACACGTAGCCGAGATGGTACCGAAGTACCAGCCAAGGTGCCACGTGTTCTGGACATGACGTCGAGATAATCTCGGCTAGGCCGAGGTTATCTGCGAAGATACTGGAATCCGGGATAACCGGATAAGGGACAAGAGTTCTAGAATAAGAGAGGACTTCAGTTTGGATAAAGATAAGACTTTAGAGAGTTTATCCCAGTCTAATTGGGAGTCCAGGATTAGCATTGAGTCCGAGTCGATTGAAGCCAGGCTTCTATTGGGATTAGGTCAGTGTTGGCTATAAAAGAGAGGCACGCTCGCGGGTCTAAGGTACGCTTTTTGTATTCTGAATAATGAGTTAAGCACTTTTGTTATCTTTGAGAGATAACTGACTTGATCGTCGAAGTGCCCCCAACGGGTAGACGAACCATCACCGGAGTCTTTTTCTTTCTGTGACAAGTTGTTCGGGTATGATCTATTCTGTCAGTGTTCTTCAGCTGAATACCTATTTGACAATGTGGTCAGAAAACAGCATACATACTAGTAATTAAATAAAAATGTAAAGAACGATGGGTCTTTATTTATTTAATTTTTTTTTTTGCCGTAAAAATAAAAGTGAAGATGAGTCTATATATAAAGATGATGATGGCAGGTGAGGTGGTGGGAAGAGTATTATAGTGATAACGATATTATAGCAATTGCACAATTAAAGTAATGTTGTCAACTAATAGATGGCACTGTGATTTCAAAAAATAAAGAGACTAGCAGTGTGATTTTGAAAGAATAGAGGAGTGTTAGTGTAATATACCCATAATACAAACAGGCTGATATCTATGCCCAGGGGTGCTCGCGGATTGGATTAGATGGGGTGACGTCCATCTACTATTCATTTGAACTTAGACGGATTGAAAAAAATTAATCTGTATCCGTCCGCTTTGTTAGCAAACACGGATTGAGCAATCCGTGGTTAACGAGTGGATGTGGATCGATTTGGCAATTGAACTTTACTGTTTTGTGGTCTCTTTTTTTTCAACTATTTTAGAGTAATTTTTTTTTATTATTATTTTAGGTCTTATTTGAGTCTAAATTTTTTATTCTTTATTTTTTATAGTTAAAATAAAGACCAAACTTTTATATTTCATAAGTAACTAATATTATTATTAAATAAATGCCATATTTTTAACATATAAAGTATAATAATATAACATCATTTTCTTAAGAAGGTTGACGAATCAAGTTGGGTCAAGTGACTCCACGTCGCCATCCATTTGAACATAAACAGTCGCATCAGCAATCCATACCATCAAAACTACTTTAAAATGGATTAATTAAGTCGGGCTGGGTCAATTTTGACGAATTGATCACATCCGTGAGCACCACCTAATACCCAAACACACGCCCATAAATAAATATAGTAGCTGCCTCATTTATGTGGGACCGACACACGCACTGATGTATGTTTGAGTTTAAAAATAGGATAATACTTGGGACCCCCTTTTGGGGCACCCCCTCACCCCTTTTGCCATGTGTCAGGGGGTGATTGGATGTGCAGGAAAGTGGACCAATGAGAGAAGAGAGGGGGTCAAAAGGGGGTTTAAAAAAGGGGGTCTCTATCACCACCCTTAAAAATAACAGAAAATTTTATTTTGCCCACGTATTAGTCAAAAATTAATATAATTCATATGTTCTAAATTATATCAATTTTATGTTTAAATTATTTAATTTTCTATCAATTTCACTCCATCGTCAATTGTCATTTATAATTAGATAGAATATGCTAATGTGACACTAAATTTCATTTTATCCATCAAATTATCTCTTATAAATCAATTAGAACCCTAAATATAAAAATAAAATAAAATATTTAATAATAAGTTTTTATCTAAAAAAGTGAGAAGAATGAATTTTAAATAAAAAAGATTTGAGGGTTTGTGTTGTTGAGTAATCTCCAAGAGAGTTGTTGCTAACTTTTGTCTTGAAGTGTTATTCAATCAATGATATGACTAGGTAGGTACTAGCATCGATTTTTTATATAGAGATCTCCAGATATTCACTTCCATCATTCGATATATCTTTTTAAATGTTAGAAGAAGAATAAGTATGGTCTAAAACAATTTTGAAACTATTACTAGTCAATCAATCCTATTAGAATTAATTTGGTAAATAAACTAACTACAATTGTAGAGAGAGCGAGAGAGAGACTTAGGAATTTTAGACTCAATTAGTTTATCCAAGACTAACTTAAGGTAATTTGAGACTTAAAAAGACAATTTAAATGAGGCTTTTTATATTTTTTTGTAAAAAAATATTATTTAAATTTTATTTTCCTCATTTTTTAGATAAAAATTTAGGCACAAAGAAATTTCATTGCAAAAAAAATCCAGATTCACAGAGAAATTTTAGAAATTTCACAAAAAAATTTCAACTTCACAGAACAATTTCAGCTCAGCACTGAGAAATTTCAAATTTATCTGTAATGAATTAAAATTTCTCTAATAATATTATTGGAGGACCTTAACCACCGCCGCCGTCACTATTAGGCCTGTTGGGTGCAGTGCAGGAGGTTGTGCTGTAACTGGCGGGTCCAGCAAGAAGGTGTACAATTCATACCTTATGTCACAGCTTGGTGCCAAACCTCTCCCTCCCTTCTTTCCGTCCAAGAGGCTACGAAGTCCAGAGACAGCAAAATCTAGGCAAGTAACGCAATCCGTTGGTGACAAATCAGGCGTACACCGCACCGTGCTCTGCAACTCAATAGAACTGGTCACATTAGTTTGACTGGTTGCATACATACTCAGATTAGAGAATGTCTTTTCCAAAATCTCATTGAATTTATCAGGCTGGGTTGCATTTGCTACGTTCCACATATGAAATGGTGGGTCTGTCTCCATGGTAGAAAAGAAAGACCTGTTCGAGTAGCGAATCAAACACTCATAATACCATATAATTGCCTCTTTGTAGGGTGAACAATATCTTAAAATCTCATCGCCAGCCGTGTCAATGCAATTGTTTGTCGCAGATACTGGGTTGAACATCACCTCTGCAGAGGAATAGACCATAACTTTGTCAGGATCATCCCCTTGGGTAACATTGGAGAAGATGGAGTCACCGCCATTATTGTAAAGAGACCGGATGAGGAGGCATTTCAGATTGTCTTCAAATTGGCTACCCGTAGTGTAATTTCTTATTTATCAAAACCAACCAGTCCTATTGAAATTAATTTGGGAGCTAAGCTACCTACAATTGCTAGGAGAGAGAGAGAGAGAGAGAGAGAGAGAGAGAGAGTAGACTTAGAATTTTGGGCTCAGTTAATTTTTCTAAAGGTAACTCAAGGTAATTTGAGACTAAAGTGATAATATTAAATGAAGCATATTTTTTAAATATTTTTTTTTTTTGTAATTTAAAATTTATTTTGCACCTTTTTAGAAGAAAAATATTATTAGATATTTAAATTAAATTAATTTTTTTTTATATAATGATATTTTTGGAGGAAAAATGAAATTTCAAAATAAGTTTGTTGCAACATCAGCAACTTTCATTTGACGGCAGGAGTAAAATTGATGCAATCTCGAAAAGTTAAAATATAAATTTAATATTATTAAAAGAATGGGCCTAAATTGATTTTTGAGTTATAATTTGAAGAGAAAATAAATTGATTTTTGAGTGATAATTTGAAATTCTTAATAATTGTTTACATTGTAATTTTTTTTTTTTGATAATATATTTTTTATTTAAAATTCATAACATTCACAACCAAAACAATTTTATTTTTTTTGCTGGACAATCATCCAATATCTCTAACATTCACAACGAAAACAATCATTCAATTTTAATAATTAAAACTATAAAATTTTTCATAAAATTCACAAATATTTTGTGAAGTTGCAACTGATTTGCAATTCAGAAGCAGAAGCAGAGCAAGAGCAGAACACCGCCCAACCAGGTTCCATGGAGTCCAATTTCTTAGATACACCAAGCAAGTAGGAATTGTCGGTTCCTTGTTATGGTGATTTTGAGAGAGAATATTAGATTTGAAGTGGGTTTTGATGTGTGTGGGTATTGCCAAAGTTCATTATTTTGGGAATTTGAAGAAGGGTTTATTGATATAGATCAAAAAAATGTTGAATCGGACAAGTGGGTATTGATAGATGGGTTATTAATCCGTAGTTTTGGGGGCTTAGTTTTGATGTGGCTTGTGTTGGGGTTGAATCAAGAGTGTGAAAGTAGGGAACAAGTGTATGCAATGATAATTAATTGGGTTTTGGTGGGCATATGTTGGGTTGGGTCGGGTTCTATAGCGATTTTGATTTAAATTCGGCCTGTTTATTGTTTTGGATTTGGAATTTCTTGTCTTGATGGTTATTCATATTTTTTTTTGTCTCATTTGCATTATACTTCACCTCAATAATCTAATAAAAATAAAAACGAAATGAAATGAAATAGTAAAAAACAAATTGTTGATCAATCATCGGAGGAGACAGACAGTTTAGTCGCGTTGCACGATGATATGCCATCCAAATCATTTTGAATTCGCTCATTTTCACTATAATTTTGTCTTCTTGTAAGCGCATGCATATGATCACTAGATATCGTCAGTGCCTTAATCATTTGGGGTGAAAGCCTGCTTCGGTAATTACTCAGCACCTGTCCACCTGCACTAAAAGCTATTTCCAAAGTAATTGTAGAAATAGGAATAGTTAATATATCACGGGCTATCTGTGAAACCACAAGCCATATAGTTTTATTTTGTTTTCACAATTTCAAAATGTTAAAATCATCAGAATCATCCAGTAACGGACTTTCCAAAAAAACGTTGTGATTCAGAACTATTTATGCTTGTATGTTGAGATATTCTTCTACTTTTTATTACTGAAAAAACACTTAATCTCTCGCCTCGAGATGAGACTGCTAGTGTAGTATGTGTAGATGTATCTACAGATGCAGTTGCCCTGTATTCTTCAAATAATCTGTTGCATGTTTGCATAATAGGGGCAAACTGTGTTTGATCAACTAAAATACGTTCTAAAAATTATTTGTAAACCAATTTCTTTACACTTAGGATCAATTATTATGGCTAAACCTAAAAGATGAGACAAATGATTAAAACATTTATCAAATTTTGCTTTCATTGAAGTAATAATAGTTATATAATATTCATTACTCATATATTTTACGAAAACTTTAATTATTTCTGCTAGTATATGTAAAACAAATGGTGAAGTAGGAATATATATATATATATAAGAAAATAATTTTGTTGAAGTATCAAAAACTTTTAAAAAAATCTTTATACAAGGCTACTTAGTGCCAATTAAGTTCTATGGGAGTCAGTACTTCTCCTATTGATGTTGTTGCAAAAAATAAATCTATTGCTCTTCTTTGTTTACAAACTATTTTTAACATATTATATGTTAAATTCCACCTGCTATCTACATCTAAAATTAATTTTTTAAATGACATATTTTCTCGTTGACAAATTTTTCTATATTCTAAAATTCGATTAGCAGAAGACATAATAGTAACAGCTGCATTTTTTTATTACAAGTACAGAAGTCTCGTATACATGCATAACTTCTTCAATAATCAATTTTAAAATATGGGCACAACAATGAACTTGAAATAAATCACCATCAACAAGTAATGTAAAGTTGATTTTAAATGGTTACAGTTTAATTATAATATGCTGCATTATCTAAACTAATTGTAAATATTTTATTTTGTAAAACCCACTCATATAATACATTTCTTATTTCTAAACCAAGTGAATGACCAGTGTATGAAAGTTTAACTAATTTAAATGGAATAATTCTTTTATTCAATTTCCAATCATTATTAATAAAACGTGCAGTGATATATTGATGTTCAAAACCATTATTTGATCACAGATCAGATGTTAAACAAACTCTTCCATTCAGATTTTTAAAGATGTCAAATAATTCACTTTTAACATCCTCATATTTCTTTAAAATCTTGTTTCTAGTAGTATTTCTTGAAAAACTTTGATATTGCGGTGCAAAACTTTCGTGAATTATTTCGGTAAGATCGGGACATTCACTAGAAGTAAAAAGTTGTTCTTTTTTAATAATATAATCAACTACAGAATTTTGTATATGTATAAGATCATATGAAAATTCTTGCAAATTACCAGTTGATGAAATCCCTAATTGCATTTGACTTCTAATATCAAGTTGTTGACTTTGTAAATGTTTGTTAGCATGCCTTTTTAGATGACTAGTACCCCCCACAGATGCAGCACTAAGCAAATATGCACAATATTTACATTTTTCTTTAAATGTAATTGTACCATCAAGATTATTTATAGATATTTTTTCAAAATGTTGTCAAACAGTACTAATTGTGCCCCTAGATGATGATCCAACTATTGAAAGATGGCTATTAGAAGGAGAATCAACAAAGTCATATTGTGTAGTATATGTATCAATATCGACATAAACATTAGGAATATTAGTAATGTAAGTAAAACAATATATAAGAATTAACAATTAATTTAAATAATGTGTAAATACAATGAGTAAAAAATAATAATTAATATATGTGCACAAATAATTAATGAAAAAAATGAGTAGCTACCAAATTTAATTAAACTACTTAATGTTACTGATTGACAAATGCGATACAAATTAGCTTCTTCTGATAAAAGTTTCTTATTGCACAATTGCAATTATCACTTATGAATGACACTTGAAAATTAATTGAGAGTTGAGAGAGATTGAGAGTTTGAGAGAGTTTAAGAGAGAGAGAGAGAGAGAGAGAGAGAGAGAGAGAGAATTATTTGTGAGATTTATTTTGAAAAAGAGAAAATATTTATAGTAGCTTGAAAGAGTGAAGTAAATTTATAAATATATATATATATATATATTACCGGTGTAGTAAATGGTAATATGACCGTTTGAATATATATTCAAACGGTCATATTACCATTTACTACACCGGTAATATATATATATATATATATATTTCATTCATATTTATTATTGGTCGTCACAGCCTTTTGGCCTGAAATTTATATTATTGTTGGATAGGTTTTTTGGAAAGGAAATTTGGCACAGCGATCGTCAGAGAGGACAACCGCGCTCTAGTTCGGTTTTTATTATGTGAAGGCTAATTTTCAAAATTTAACTTTGCAACGACCATATCTTGAACAGGAAGAAGAAATGGACCATGTTAGATGAACAAAAGCTTGAGCTCTGCTATACATACAGAGCAACAGAGCTCTTGCTTGCACTGCCATATTTATCTAATATTATTTGTGATAATTATCTGATTTTCCTACTGTTCTAATTGATGTATTAGTTTGCAATTTTTATTGGGGATTATTTATTTTAATTTGTAGAAACTTAATTCACCTCTCTCTTAGGTTGCTTTTTGGGTAACATGTTGAAATATATATATATATATATATATTATTCATTCATTACAAGGAAATGACATTGATTGTTGTGTTATTTTGTTTTGTTTTTATTTTTTTTTAATTTTTGCAAGATCAATCTTTTATTTATTTTATTTTTTTATATTTTTTTAATTATTTAACCATTGCAAGTTGTTTTTTATTTTTATTTTTTGAAATTTAACCATCGGGTGGGCCGGGCCGCCTGCAAGGCCAGAATCTTTTTGGGCCAGGCGGAGCTAGGCCTCAAATAAAGGACCCAAGCCCAGGCCCCAAGGTACTAGGATGGGCTCGGGCCTATCTGGGCTGAAACGGGTCAGGCTTACCTCGAGGCGAGGGCGGGCTTTGGGCCGCCCATGGGTCTCAGACCCATTTTACACCCCTAATCGGAACCGGCCTCACACCTATTAGTAAATAAAATATTCTTGTTATTTGTATTTTAAATTATTAAATTTCCTATTTATATTAAGCTAGGTTTTTAGGTTTCTTTTATTATAAATAGATGTTAAAACCTATTGTCAGAGGCATCTTTCATTCAGCCATTTTTTAATACAGAATTGTCTTTTTTATTTTATTTATGAAGTTCTAGTTTTCTTTGCTAGGGCTAGGAGAATGGTTTCTTTTATGATTCAATTATAGTTTTTATTGTTTGATTATTGCGATTGGTTGGTTTATATATTTTTGGATAAAGTTTTTGTTCTTTATAATTCTTTATTCCATCGTAAACTTTGGACACAGTAAAAGTTTAGAATTCTTTGCAAATCAAATAATTTGATTTTTATTGTGTAATCAATCACTCAAAATAATCAATCCTTTTGAGATAATTTTTTATTCAAAATAACTGTTTTATCTTTTTACACCGTTTGTGTGATTTTTAGTTGAGTTATACAAATTAAATCAAAAATATTTTACAAATAAAACATTGGTGGTGAATCCTTAATACTTTAGTACTTTCATATTATTGTTACTACAAATTATTTTTAATCAATTACTTTCTCAAATTATTCAAATCTTTTTCAATTAATTTAATTTAATTTAATTTTATATTATTCTCGATCACTTGATTCTTTATTCAAATATACCAATATACGTGTGAATTCGACTTCGGACTCACTGACCCTTTATTACTTCGCGACAACCGCACTTGAATATCACATTCTAAATTGTGGCACTTTGCTTCATCTCCTTCCTTCACATAGAAAATGGTGTTCATTTAATCACTATTCATCTCATGGCCATTTGATTTACAGTGCTCAAAGATAACAAGAATAATGAGTAAATTACACTCTGCACTCCTAAAGTGTAAAATTATTCCCAATTAATAACTGGAATCGAGTTCTTTCACCAAAAAAAAAAAAAAAAAAGATGTTACTTTTAAGTAAATGGTTTGAGAAAATTCAATAGTTCAAGACCAAATAAAGATTCT
This sequence comes from Camellia lanceoleosa, assembly GCA_025200525.1. Lineage (NCBI taxonomy): Eukaryota > Viridiplantae > Streptophyta > Magnoliopsida > Ericales > Theaceae > Camellia > Camellia lanceoleosa. The sequence goes on along the minus strand of CM045765.1, from coordinate 18,406,603 downwards.
GCTAGAAAAAATACGGTAGTTTAGTAGAGCGATGCATGCTTTGCTTAAGGTATTGAATTTTGGGTAAATTACGCTTTACCCCTTTTATGTTTGGTCATTTTTTTACTTTAGCTCTCAAAATTTGATTTTTTACACTTTGACCTTTCATGTTTCATGCTTTTTCCAGTTTATTCTTAAAGCTAATTTCTGTTCAAAATTAAGTAGAAATGTTATGATAATAGTCATATAAGATTAAAAAATATATTATTATATTGAGATATGAGTTTGTATCAGAGGTATATATAATAAAATATTTTTATACCACGTGATTGTTAATATGTCATTTTCTGTCTAATTTTTAACAGAAATTAGCTTTAAGACCAAACTAAGAAAAAGTTGAAATGTGAAGGGTCAAAATGAGAAAAAATAAACTTTAACAGTTAAAGTTAAAAAAAAAAAAGTAAACATAAAGAGAGTAAAGTGTAATTTTCCCTTGAATTTTTGGCTTCACTAGTCGATACGCAAAGTGAGATGGAGATGCTCAACTTGATACTTGGACTATAAAATTATTGTTCATGAAAGTTTCTTTTATCCTTATGTTTGGATTTTTAATTTGGATAGAAATTTAAAAAAGAGAAGGAAAATAAAATAAGTGAAATGCAATTATTAAAATTTTAATAAATATAATTTTAAAATTTTTTCTAGATATTTACGTCAGAGTTGCATTCCATTTCCATCTAGTGTAATTATTTTTTTCACTTTACTATTGATTTACAATTTCCTCCTTTTTAGAAGGGACTTAGCTCCTTTTCAACATAAATACCTAGAAAAAATATTTTAAAAAATATATTTATGAATCACAATTATTTTGAATGTAATTTATATCTCACCAATTATAGTCCATACCATCCATATCATTTTTGGTATATAAATTGAGACACAAATTCATGATACGTAACCTTTTTTGGTTTTCAATAAAAATAAACTAGTGGTAACCCGTGCAATGCACGGCATGTAAAAAATTTAATAATATATTTTTATACAAAATAATATAAAAAGTTAAATTTTTATATGCAAATTATGAAAACAAAGAAGATTGAAATTTATAATTTAAGTTCTACAATTTTATCACAATTTATTTATTAGTTTTTAATTTGTCACAAATTTAATCATGTGACTTTCAACCCCCTTGCTAAAATTGCAAACTTAGGTGACACTACAAAAATTTCAGGTTTTTGCGACGGAAAAATGCTATTGCTAATACTTCTAATGCCGTCTCAAAAAACTTTTAGTGACGACAAATGACTTTTAGCGACGACAAATGGAGGGTCACAATAGAGGGTGTTGCAAAAAAAATTTAGCACCTTTTTTTTTTGCGACGGCATTTTACTGTCGCCTATAAGATGTAAAAAATTGAGACTTTTTGCGACGACATTGTTTTGTCGTCGCTAAAAGTTTTATTTGAGACAGTAAGAAATCCTGTCACGAATGGTGTGTTTTTTTTGCAACGACATGACCACTGTCACCAATGGTTCCAATTTTTTTTCTGACGGTGTGGTACCGTTGCAAAAAAATAAAAAAAAAAAACAAAAAAAAAACCTAAAATAAAATTAATAAAAGCATAAAAAGTACCTGTGTTTTTTACGACGATGTGATGCCGTCGCAAAAAAAATATATTAAAAATATTAAAATTACCTGTATTAAATGAAAAACAATTGAAAAATAAACCAATAATTGCATAATAATATAAAAATTCCTGTATAAAAATAACAATTTTTCCATAATAAAAATATTATTGCATCCATAACTACACATCAACAAAATTACCCCACTATATAATGTTCCATAATACATATATAATGTTTAAATACATAATGTTGTTCATAACTCAAAATAACATAAACCAAAATTAAAAGTTTTCCTCATCATTCTCCGTGGATAACAAAAACAAAAGCTAGTCGCATTTTTCACATGCAAGCATTCCACAAGAAGCAAACTTCTACTAGGGAAATATCTGAAAACAAAAAATAAAAATAATTAATGACAACATAATTATGTGTTGATATGTTAATTACAAAAAAATATAAAAATTTAACTACTATACAATTACAAAGATAATTAAGTAAATAATTTTGCCTAGATCTTAAGGAACTAGTTTGCCTAGATCGAAATCCGTCAACACAATTTTTAAATTTCTTAAGAAACTAGTTTGTCTAGACCGAAATCCGACTATAACTCCCAAACCGGGAACCTGATTCGAGTCATGTCTTCTCCTATAAGTCTCTCATGCCAAGGCAGTCGTGTGTGCCAAGTTTCGTGCTAATCCGACGCTGTTTGGTAATTTTGGGGCGTCAACACCTCGAATTCTAAGTTTCTTAAGAAACTAGTTTGTCTAGAGTGAAATCTGGCTCTAACTCCCAAACCGGGAACTCGATTCGAGTCCTATCTTCTCCCACAAGTCTCTCGGATCTAGGCAGTCGTGTGTACCAAGTTTTGTGCTAATCCGACGCCGTTTGGTGATTTTGGGGCGTCAACACCTCAAATTCTAAGTTTCTTAAGGAACTAGTTTGCATAGCGTGAAATCCGACTCTAACTCCCAAACCGGGAACCCGATTCGAGTCCCGTCTTCTCCCATAAATCTCTTGTGCCTACGCAATCATGTGTGCCAAATTTTGTTATACTCCGACGCCGTTTGGTGATTTTGGGGAATTAACATCTCTAATTCTAAGTTTCTTAAGAAACTAATTTGTCAAGAGTGAAATCCGACTCTAACTCCCAAACCGGGAATTCAATTCGAGTGTCGTCTTCTCCCACAAGTCTCTCATGCCTAGGCGGTCGTATGTGCCAGGTTTCGTGCTACTTTGATGCCGTTTGGTGATTTTGGGGCATTAACACCTCGAATTCTAAGTTTCTTGAGAAACTAGTTTGTCTAGAGTGAAATGCAGCTCTAACTCCCAAATCGGGGAACCTGATTCGAGTCCCGTCTTCTCTCACAAGTCTCTTGTGCCTAGGCGGACATGTTTGCCAAGTTTCGTGCTACTCCGACGTCGTTTGGTGATTTTGGGATGTTAACATCTCGGATTCTAAGTTTTTTTAGAAACTAATTTGTCTAGAGTGAAATCCGACTCTAACTTCCAAATCGGGAATTCGATTCGAGTCATGTCTTCTCCCACAAGTCTCTCATGCCTAGGCGGTCGTGTGTGCCAAGTTTCATGCTACTCCGATGCCATTTGGTGTTTTAGGGTGTCAACACATCGAATTTTAAGTTTCTTAAGAAACTAGTTTGTCTAGAGTGAAATCCGGCTCTAACTCCCAAACTGGGAACCCGATTCGAGTCCCGTCTTCTCCCACAAGTCTCTCGTGCTTAGGCGGTCATGTGTGCCAAATTTCGTGCTAATCCTATGTCGTTTGGTGATTTTGGGGCGTCAACATCTTAGATTTTAAGTTTCTTAAGGAACTAGTTTGCCTAGACCGAAATCCGGCTCTAAAACTCCCTAACCGGGAACTCGATTTGAGTCTCGTCTTTTCTCACAAGTCTTTTGTGGTAAGGCGGTCATGTGTGCCAAGTTTCGTGCTAATTCGACGCCATTTGATGACATTAGGACGTCAATAAGGGTGTAAATATGGCCCGGCCCGGCCTGACCCACTCGGGCTTGGGCCGAGCTAGGCCCATATCAAGCCGAGCAGGCTCTCGCCAAAATTCGGGTCGGTCCGGGCCACAGGCAAAAAAATAAGCCTAAGCCCAGTGGTATTCGGGCCTTGGGTGGGCCAGTGGGCCGACCCAATAGGCTTGGGCGGGGCTTGGGCGGGCCTAACCATTTTTTTTGTTTTTGTTTTTTTTTTTTTTTTTACCAAAATTTTATTATTTTTCATTAAAAAATACACTAGGCCTTGGGCGGGCCCAGTGGGCTAGGCTTCAGGTTGGGCCCTAAGTGGGCCGATGGGCTGGGCCACGGGCCGAGCCGGGCTTCAAAACAATAGCCTAAGCCCTAGCCTAGGGGCTCGGGCCTGGGCCCAGGCCCAAGCGAACCTAAACGGGTCGGGCCCATCTCGAGCCACGGGCCATTTTTACACCTTTAGGCGTCAACACATCGAATTCTAAGTTTCTTAAAGAACTAGTTTGCCTAAGCCGAAATTCAGCTCTAACTCCCAAATAGGGAACCCAATTCGAGTCTTGTCTTCTCCCACATGTCTTTCGTGCCTAGGCGGTCGTGTGGGCCAAGTTTCGTGCTAATCCGTCACCGTTTGGTGATTTTGGGGCATCAACACCTCAAATTCTAGGTTTCTAAAGGAACTAGTTTGCCTAGACCAAAATCTGGCTCTAACTCCCAAACCAGGAACCCGATTCAAGTCCCATCTTTTCCTACAAGTCTCTCATGCCAAGGCGGTCGTGTGTGCCAAGTTTCGTGCTAATCCGATGCCGTTTGGTGATTTTAGGGCGTCAACCCCTCGAATTCTACATCAATCAAAGCTACACTAGATTTCATTCAACGGGTGGAGCATTTTTTAAATGTTAATGTCATCTGTCTCTTTTCTATGCCCTGTCTATATATAAATATAACTTTAAGCCAAATTCAATGCCCACCTTCCTAAAACTTGAGGGCGACAAACCACCAAACCTCTTATACTTTGAAGCCAGCTTTCAACTCTCTTTTAAGAAACTACGTAGTCTTATTGGTTTTGAATGATATCAAAGAGCATGACTAGGGTGTTTTTGCCAGTGATGTAGAGAATCAAAGAGAAGCCTCTAGTAGTACATGACAATAGAAACTGAATTGCATACATTATAAACAGCAACATTCTAATGTTATTTCAGATCTTGGATTTATCATGGGAATTGAAAATGAAATTAAAGAAATAAATTCAGCTTCTTTTCCTTTATTTTCTTAGGTCTACAAATTTATAATCCAAAGCCTAAATGTGTGTGCTTGCTTAAACTATGCAAACTTTTAACCATGACTTGTATAACTCTTCTTCCTAGAGAAAAACATTGAATATATCACAATTATATAAATTTGCCTCAAATATATCATCTGTTTCTTCATGTTCATAGCTTCTTGGCTGCTACTTTTCTCCAATTTCATCATATCAAACAAAACACAACCAAAATGAATCCAAGGTTTCGTGCTTTTAATAAATCAATGCTTCTCTCTGTTTAGCTAATTTTGTTTGTCAAGGTTATGTATAAGTACACAACACACTCGACTTTTGCCCATCATAGATAAGATCTATCCATTGAAATTTTAAAGTTCTTGCAAGTAATGAAAGCCTTCATGCTCATCACGATGATAGTTTTGTCATGGATCTCTCTGAAATGATCTTGATGTGACAATTCAACGGTTTACTTTTAAAGTTGAAGCAAAACTATGTTGCTTTAAGATGTGTAATTTAAAAGAAAACAATTGCATATGATCCTTGTCCATGATAATGAACTTGGAAGTGGCTCAACAGATGGTAAAATGGAGACCACATATGGAAATCAAAATATATGACCCGCAAATTAAATTCTATCAATATAATAAGGCATGTGCTTTGTAGAAAATAGAAATGAAGCATAAAGAAGAATTTTGGCCCATCACATTGACAAACTTTAATGCTTAGAATAACATATAATTTTAATCTCCAATGCTGATTATGAACTGAAACAAATGTTGAACATACTCTCAATATTAAAAAATAAATTTAGAGAGAGAGAGAGAGAGAGAGAGGAAAACATAAACCTTGCCTGCTCATTAAGAAAGTGTGCTAAAACAAAATTAAATGAATATGAACTTAGTTTATAATCCCTTTGCATAACCTGCACAATCAGAGTGATAGTATAAATATTAGGTTTTGATAAAATCTTCATGAATATACCACCATGAACCAATCTGAGAGAGCATAGAAAACAATCTCAATGAACATAACTTGAAGCAAATCAAATTGAACTCTCCCTATTAACTGTAACTTCTTTGCTCTCCCTCGTTCCATACTGTCTGTATTTCCACAAATATCAACAATGTAAACATCTCAATCCTACACATCACATCAACATCAATGGTAGGATATTTTTATTTTTTTTTTATTTTTCCCCTTTCCCCTTTTCAAGCTCCATTATTTGGGTCTTTATTTTCCATTTGTTTATGATCTTCATTTATAATCTATTTCTAAACTCTAAAACCACTAATTGTCATTTAAATAGTTTGTTTTCATGTAAGTACACTTGAAATTTGGTCTTGTTCATGATTCTTTCGTAACTTTTTGTTATACATAAAAAAATGTAGGAACTGATCGAGTGTCAAAAGTTTGTTGCCCTTCCCTAATCACAAGGCAAAGAACTTGGCATATTTGAAGGCGAAACAAAACGTTATAAGGGAATGCCCCTAGCCCTGACATGGTATTTTCTATCTCTACCCAAGGGGTTGCATAATGGGGAAAGTTTGATTTTGGATATTCTAGCTATTTTCTTCACCCATGCATTGAGGTCATTTCCTTGTGAAAATCAGTTTTTTGTGTTGTAGGATAGTGCACACTATATTTCTCCTTACGCAGTGAAGGTCCAATCAGTTATAGAATTAAATTTCCCCATGATTTAAAACTGGAATCCTATACAAAACTAGAGAGTAACCAGGTTTCTAGTTCAAAGATTAATATGGCCCATACGAGAACCTTCCTTTTTACTCATACTCAACTATAATTCATTTTGAAAACAACAAGCCCTTAACCAACTCATTGAGTTAACCTTAACTACAACATTATACAATGAAAGATTATAATATTAGAATTGAAGCACAAAACAAATTCTCTAAATAAGGGTGCTACTTGATGTGGAATGACACACCATATCACACACAATACAAGCTATCAAAGTAGGGGGGGTTTCTTGATCTCAATAGCCCTTCTCTTTTATTCCAATCAATTCATAGACTCCTTTACTAACAAAATATCACTCATAAAAGTAAGAATTGATACTAATATAATGTCTATAAATTAATTTGCACCAACCCATTAGATTAATTAAGCAATAGCAGTATGATGAAAAAGAAAATAAACTTGTTTCCCTAGGTGCAAAAAAGCTTGTGCTTTAACATATAAAAAGGGAAAAATAGATGCATATAAAAAAAATAATTAAAAATCAACCAATCAAGGGAAAGTGCAAAGGAGTTTTAGGTAGAGAAATTTTAGAGAGAGAGAGAGAGAGAGAGATGACTTGTTTTTGTTGAAACCTGAAAAAGAGGTTGCACACTTGATAACCCTCAAGATACTTTATATGCTTGGTCTACTTCTCATTTTAATCTTTGCTATGTTCAATTTGGAACTTTTTATGCATGAGAACTCCACAACAATTGTTCCAATTTCAAGATAGCAGCAAACCAACAGAAGAGAGGAGAAAACCAAAGCAGAAAATTAGAGAATATGAAGGACAAGAGAAGAAAACTAGAATCTGGAAGAAAAAGGTGTTAGGACCCTTTGTTGTCAAATTCCATGGAAAAAACTAAGGTTGTAATCAAATTGTAATTTTCTAGTTTTCCAGTTTTCATCTTCCCGCCCGAGCGGGAAAAGTGATGCTCGATGGGGGTTTGCACTCTCACAGCATCTATTACGTCTGCAAAAATACTGGGTGATGTGATTGTACGCTCGAGCGTGGGATCTTCTGCTCGAGCGTGAACCCTGTATAGAACAAGCAATGTAGAGTCCCCGCTCGAGCGTCAATTCCCACGCTCGGGCGGACTGCGCGATCTCTGTGTCTATATATTCGCATGTTGGTTCTATTCTAGGGTTACTTTTCCTAGATCTTGTTTAAGGGTCTTAGGGTTTGGTTTGAGGTTTTGTTCTGAAGTTTTTGGTGAGTTTTCCTTGATATATTTGAGAGGGTTTGTAACCTATGATCTAAGTCACATACATCAAGGAGTTTTGTTTCTTCATAATTAAGAGTGTTTTTCTTTAATGGATTCCGAAGATTTAAACATGGAGTTTCAAAGGAGTTTGATTATGTATGTAGTCGTTGATTCGACAAGTGAAGTTGTGGATTTAACTTCAGATTAATCAGTTCCGAGACGAAGGCTTGGTGAAACAGTTACAGAAGGTTTGAAGACAAATTGGAGTAGTTGGGTAATTTGTTTGTTATCTTTGTAATCTTTCTTTCTTTAGTAGTGGATTGATTAGTGGCGTTTCGCCCATGGTTTTTGATTACAATTAAAGGTTCTTCAATTGTGGTTTTTCCACATAAAAATTGTTTGTGTCGATTTATTATTTATTTCAAAAACAACAACCTAAATCACTTTTGTAAGTGCTTGATGATTTAGATTGTGTGTTTTGAATGATTGGGAATTAATTTATTTTAATCTTGATCTAATCACGAATCACTTAGGATTTTCAATTGGTATCAGAGCAGGTCACTCTTTGTTTTTTTATCAAAACTATAGGAGTGTGATTTTGTGTGATTGGTGATATGGATTTAATTTGTGAAGGTAACTCGACCCATAGACCTCCGTTACTTGATGGTACAAACTATTCTTATTGGAAAGCTCATATGAGAACGTTTTTAAAATCCATCGATGAGAAAGTTTGGCACTGTGTGCTCTATGGGTGGAGTGAACCTATTGTCACCATTGATGGTGTTGAGATTCCCAAACCCCTTGATAAATGGGACATAACCGATTATCAAAGCTTGAGTTGGAACAGCAAGGCTCTCAATTCCCTTTTTGCTCCATCACACCTGAAGAGTTTCATCGTATCTGCACGTGTGAGGTTGCAAAAGAGGTTTGGGACATTCCTAAAACAATTCACGAAGGTACTACTTTTGTCAAAAGGTCAAAACTTCAACATCTCACCTATGCCTTTGAAACCCTTTTTATGCGTGATGATGAGACGTTTGATGATTTCTATGTAAAACTTAGTGACATTGTGAATTCCTATTTCACACTCAGTGAAAAAATCCCTAAAGCTAAAGTTGTTGGAAAATTTTTGAGGTCTTTACCCGAGAGGTTCCAATCAAAAGTGGCAGCCATTGAGGAGGCTCAGAATGTTGATACCCTCAAGCTTGATCAGTTGGTTGGAAATTTGCAGACTTATGAAGCCCACCAGATTTCTAAGAAAATACAAAAAGATAGTGTGGCTTTCACTAGTGCTCATGAGACTGCAAAATCTCTGGAGACTGAGTTTGACTTAGAGTCTGAGATGACGGCTATGTTCACTAAGCAGTTTAAAAAAAATTTGAAGAAAAAGAAGCCTAATTTCAGAGACCCTATTTCAAAAGACAAGAGTAATGAAAAACCCAAAACTTTTCCACCAAAACTTGCTCCAAAAACTGAAAAGAAGATTGTAAAGGGGCAAGGGGTCAAGTGTTATGAATGTCAAGGGTTTGGCCATATTGCCCTTGAATGTCCTTCGAAAAAGAATCGAATGAAAGTCTACACAGTGACTTGGAATGATGAAAGCGGGTTGGAGCAAGAACCTGAAGAACCTGAATCCGGTGAAGACGGGGATAGTGCTTTCATGGCATTTTGGTCCACTTTCACTCAACCTCTTCCAAAGCCAGTGGAATTAGCTCGTGGTCAGAACCTACATCATGCTCCCACCTTTGATGGGTGTAACTACTTGTATTGGAAGATTAGAACGAGGGCGCTTTTGAGAGCTTTCGATCCAGAAGGCTGCCAAGCCATTGAAGAGGATGTTGAAAGTGTTGACAATCCAAGCAATCAGAGAGTCCTGGTTACTATTCGTGGAGCAATTTCTGATGAAGAACAGCAACGGGTTGCTCACTGCACAAAGGCTAAAGACGTATGGGAAATTCTGAGCCAATTTCATGAAAGAGGAGATTCATCTTCACCACCATCTATCACCTTTCCTGCCTTAGTTGCTAGACTAGATGAGGTCAAAGAGAATGAGGAACAAAAAGAAGATGATGAAACATTAGAAGACAATGATGAGATTAATGGTGATGAACTATAACAAGCCTACGAAAAGCTTTATAAGGAATCTCTAAATTTGTCCAAAATCAATGACAAACTCTCTCTCAAGCTCAAAGCATGTGAAAGCAAGAATGTCAAGCTAAAAGGAGAACTTGTAACAGCAAAGCAGAATGTCATCAAGATCTCTAGTGACATGCAAGACTTTTGTGAGAAACTCCTATCTTGTGAAACTGAAAGGAATGAACTCCTGAAAGTGTATTCCACATATGAAGAGAAGTTTGAAAGTCTTGAGATGTCACAAGCTACATTGGAAAAGATGGTTGGCCAGAAAGATGAAGAACGCCGTATTGCTAGCGCCACAACTGCCATGTGGAACAAAGGTTCCAAATCATTAGAAGACATCCTCGGGTCTCAACAAATGGGTTGTGACAAAAGTGGGCTAGGCTATGGTGCTACAGCTCACAAGGGATAGGCCTCTACATCACATGACCTGAAGACTCAAGCCAAGAAAAAGCTGAAGGTAGACCAGGGTGATCCCTCTCTTTATCTACCTAAAGGGGGTAAGATCAACAAAAGGGAGGTAAAACCTGTTTTTATTTGTCATCACTGTGGTAGGTATGGCCATATTCGTCCTTATTGCTTTGAATTGTTTGGTAAGGTGTCTCAAAAGGGTAGAAATTCGAATACTTTTTAGGTTAGGAGACAACCTTACATGTCTAGGCGGAATACCAAGATTCATGAGGGTGTTCACAACGCCAAGACATTTACCAAGACCTCAAGACTTGATTTTGTTAAGACCAAAAAGATTTGGGTTAGAAAAGATGATTTGACTTGTCTAGTTGTTCACACTGCTCTAAAAGCACATGACTCACACATGTGGTATCTTGATAGTGGGTGCTCCCGTCACATGTCAGGTGACAAATCCTACTTCATCTCTCTTGAAAAATATGAAGGTGGAATTGTTACCTTTGGAGATGGTGGCACTTCTAGAGTCATTGGTAAGGGCTCTATAAGTGTAGCTGGTCTTCCCAAGCTTGAAAATACTTTACTTGTTGATGGTCTTAAAGCAAATCTTTTGAGCATTAGTCAAATGTGTGATTCCCATCATGAAGTATTGTTTTCAAAAAATAAATGTGAAATTTTGGACAAAAAGGGAAATACTGTCTTGCATGGGGTTCGCACATCTGATAACTGCTATGGGATTGTTACTACTAATGATCTCACTTGTCACTCAACCATCATAAGTAACATTGATTTGTGGCATCAAAGATTAGGTCACATGAATTTCAAAGACCTAACTAAGATAGCCAACAAAGAGCTTGTGAGAGGAGTACCTAAATTAGGTAAGAATCTGAATCATGTGTGTGGACCATGTCAACTTGGGAAACATACCCGTGCCCCTCACAAAAAGGTGAACAACTTTACAACCAAATGTCCTCTTGAATTGGTTCACATGGACTTAATGGGACCTACTCGCACTGAAAGCATCGGAGGTAAAAGATACATTTTTTTAACTGTTGATGATTTTACTCGATTTTCGTGGGTAAATTTTTCAAGGGAAAAATCTGATACGTTTGATGTTTTCCAGGCCTTAGTCCTTAAAATCCAAAATGAACAGGGTGTTTCCATTGGGCGTATCATAAGAATCCAAACTGATCATGGTCGTGATTTTGAAAATCGTTCGTTTTCGGATTTTTGTGATATGCATGGAATTAAGCGTGAATTTTGTGCACCTATTACTCCACAATTAAATAGAGTGGTTGAGAGGAAGAACATAGTTGTTCAAGAAATGGCTAGGGTCATGCTCCTTAGTAAGAAACTTTCTCCAAACTTTTGGGCTGAAGCCCTAAATACTACTGTTTATGTCATAAATCGCGTGTATTTAAGGCCCATCACTTTACAAACTCCACATGAATTGTGGAAGGGTTTGCAACCTAATGTAAAATACTTCAAAACTTTTGGGAGTAAGTGTTACATTTTCAAAGATAGAGAGCCTTTGGGCAAATTTGACTCCCGAAGTGATGAAGGTATTTTTCTAGGGTATTTAACCACTAGTAGGGCTTTTCGAGTCTATAACCTGCGAACTTCTTCTTTAATGGAATCAATCAATGTGGTTATAGATGACACAAGTCCCCCTACTCCAGCAACAAATGAGGATGACAATGGTGAGTCTCCAATCCTGGATACTGAACCACAAAGTCAAAGAGAAGTTGAGGTCCAAGCACAAGAAGTTGAGACATCACCATCTTCTCGGGTAAGTCAAAGTCCAAAGAGTGCACAAAGAGACATCACTCCTGATGCTTCTATCACCGCAAGTCCTGAGTTCAAACCATCAGCAAGGGTGAAACTGAATCATCCAACTCAATAGGTGATTGGAAGTGTATTGGATCGAATGAAAACCCAAAGATAGATTCGGGATGAGGTATCACATATGTGTTATGTTTCATTAATTGAACCTAAGAATTTTAAAGAGGCCTTGCTAGATGATAGTTGGGTCAATGCTATGCATGAAGAATTAGGTCAATTTGAACGTAACAATGTTTGGACTTTAGTTCCTAGACCTAGAGACATGAATGTGATAGGTACCAAGTAGATCTTTAAAAATAAATCTGATGAGAATGGTACTGTGGTTAGAAATAAAACCAGGTTGGTTGCTCAAGGATACACTCAAGTAGAAGGTGTTGACTATGATGAGACGTTTGCCCCAGTTGCATGTCTCGAATCTATTCGTATTTTACTTGGTGTTGCATATTTTCTTGGTTTCAAATTGTATCAAATGGATGTGAAAAGTGCCTTTCTGAATGGGTACTTGAAATAAGACGTTTATGTTGAGCAACCAAAAGGGTTTGAGGACCCTAAATGTCCAAACCATGTCTACAAGTTAGACAAGGCCTTGTATGGGTACAAACAAGCCCCTCGGGCTTGGTATGATAGACTTGCTACCTTTTTTCTTGATAATGACTTTCAAAGGGGTAGTGTGGATAAAACTTTATTTGTGAAGCATACTATGTCTCATATTCTTGTTGCTCAAATTTATGTTGATGATATTGTGTTTGGATCCACTGCTAATCATCTTGTGAAATATTTTTCGGATTGTATGATACATGAGTTTGAGATGAGCATGATGGGAGAGTTGTCCTACTTCTTGGGTCTTCAAATTAAATAGTCTCCTTCTGGAATGTTTGTTTCTCAGACTAAGTATGCCAAAAATCTTGTGTCAAAGTTTGGTCTTGAGTCTGCCAAACATGCACGTACTCCCATGAGCACTAGTCTTTGCCTTTCCAAAGATTGCTCTGGTATTGATGTAGATCCTACCCTTTATAGGAGTATGATAGGGAGTCTTCTTTACCTTACAGCCAGTTGTCCTGATATTTCCTTTAGTGTAGGTGTTTGTGCCCGTTACCAAGCCAGTCCTAAACAGTCTCATCTTCTTGCGGTCAAACGCATCATCAAATATGTTAATGGGACATTGGGGTATGGGGTTTGGTTTTCTACTAACACTACAGCTGAAATTACTAGTTTTTCTGATGCCGACTGGGTAGGGTGTGCTGATGATAGGAAGAGTACATCCGAGGGGTGTTTTTACCTTGGGAATAATTTGGTTACTTAGCATAGCAAAAAGCAAAATGCCATCTCTCTTTCAACTACTGAGGCTGAGTACATTGCTGCAGGGAGTTGTTGTGCACAAATACTATGGATGAAGTAAATGCTTCATGATTATGGGATAGATCAGAACGCTCTCACTCTTTTCTGTGATAACACAAGTACCATAAACACTTCAAAAAATCCTGTCCAACACTCTCGCACCAAACATATTGACATTTGTCATCATTTTATTCGAGAGTTAGTGGAAGAAGGCCTTGTTGTTCTTGAACATGTACCCACTGAGCATCAAAAAGCTGATATTTTTACTAAACCCCTTGATTTTCTTCAGTTTGAGTTTCTTAGAAAGACCTTGGGTGTATTGCTTAGTAACTAAGGTGTTTCCTGTTTTTTAAGTGAGTGTGAGTGGTTGGCTTTTTGTATACTTGGATGTTGTAATCTCATTGTCAATGATTCATGTCAACTTTGTATCTAAAATTATATGAACACTGCTCATGCTGCTTACAAAATTTTTTCTTTGTTCATAGCTCATTCTGAATGCCCATACTCATTAACCTCATGATCTCATTCTGTACATATCCTTGAGATAAACTGTTGCATGGGTTTCCGCATAAGTGATCAAAGTTCTCTATGGACCACTAACAGTGTTTCTTGTATTTTTTCAAAGGAATTGACCTATACTAGAATATCATGGGTGATGTTGAGTCTCTTAACCATCTACCATCTTTTTTCACTTCCATGGTTTCTCCCTCATTTCATTGAAATCTGGGCATTAGGAAAATACTACCTCAGAGGCACCAACCAGGCCATCCTTTTTGATTTCATCCTTCTCTGGTTTGGTCTCCATACTCTTGAGCGTGCATGCTACCAGTGAGTGCCCACAAGAAAGAAAAGTCTTAAAAAAAAAAAAAGGAATCATTGATTGAGGGGGAGTCTCCGCGTTTACTCAACAAATACCCCATGATTCCTAGTGGTTTGACTTTTCTCTGTGATGTTTAGTTACTCTTGCCGGAGGTCCAGCCATCCGATCACTACAAGGATTAACCCTAGCTTTGTGGCTCTCAAGGATTGCACACACTCACATTCTATTTGTGAGCTCTCATGTGTGTTTTTGAGTTATGCATTCTCATGTTGCTTATGTCATTGATTATATTTTATCGGTTCGTTCATGATTTTGTGATTCATTTTCTTTTTTTGTACAAGTTTACAAGATTCATGATTGATGGACAATCTTATCCCAATGTTACAGTCTTCCATTTGGACTCCCCGCTGGTTACAGGACATCTTAGTTATTTTTTTGTTTTTTTTTTTTTTTAAAAAAAAAAAATTGATGTCTTGTCCCTGCTCGAGCGGCAAATTCCACGCTCGAGCGTGTTTTTGGGTCTTGCAGCATTTTGTACCATGCTTTATAGTTCTGTGAGGGTTTATTTGGAGCTCGAGCATCCGTTTTTGCGCTCGAGCGGGTCTCTGCGTGCTTTGGCTCCCGCTCGAGTATTAAATATTATGCATGAGCGGACTGGTTTGGTTTGAATTCTCCCTTCCTCGTCCCTTCAGTTTATTTTTCCCAAATTGTTTCTCTCTCCTAGGGCATCCTTGGCGATTCCGTGCATCTTCTCTCTAGGTCTGTTTATTGTTGTGTTCAGTTCTTCTCACACACCTCAGGTATGCCCATTCTCTGTCTCCTCTTTGTTTTAATGGTTATTTTAAGTTTTTTTTATTGTTCACTTCTTCTCCCATGGTCGTAGTTTTTTTGTTTTTTTTATTGCCGTAGTGTGTGTTGGTCTGTATTCTTGCTTTAATGGTATACTGAGATGACCTTAGACTTGTTTTATCATATGTATCTATGTTTACCATTGCGTCTATTTTTTTGGTTTCTCTTTTTTGGTTTCTCTTAGCCTTGCTCACCCTGATTCATCTCTATTGCATTTCGATCTGTTGGGCTTACTTTGCCTTGACTAAATTGCTTTATAGCCTTATCTGCTTGAGTTATGTTGTCATATTAAACTATACTACTAATGCTTTGTTGTTCTTTTTTGGTTTAATTTTTATCTTGGATTGGGGGTTGTGTGTTCTTTGTCTTTTGTTTTTTTTTTCCTTGGTTTAGTCATGTCTACTTTCAAGAGACAGAAGTCTACTACCCCTCGCCCTACATTTAACTCTGACCGATTCCCCTCGGCTGAGAAAGCCAAGTTGTTTCAAGAGTCTTACCCAGCCCGCACCGTTCATCTTGAACGCAATGTTCAACTCAATACCTTTGAGTCGATACCAATCCATCCTCTTTTAGATCCCTTGGGTGGAGATGTGGTACTCTCTTTCTCTGGTCCCCAAAATCTTAGTTGGGTGCGTGAATTCTACTGTAACATGGACAGTTTTGATGATATTGGTTCGTCCTTTAAGACTTGGGTCAGGTCAAAGTCAATTACTGTTATCCCTGATCTTATTCGAGAGTTGTTAGGAATTAGTGAAGTCTTCCCTATTTTCTATCCTTTTCTTGTGCGTCCAACTTGTGATTTCAATGAGGTTGCCAATGCCTTATGTGGTTTCCCTCGCCCTTGGCCCTCCGGCTCCTTAATCAAACAAAATGAGCTTCTCCCTTAGTTTAGGTTGCTTAACCTCATTGTGTGTGCCAATGTTATCGTCACTACCCATAGTTCAGCAATCAACCAGGACCAAGGGTTTGTTCTCCAGTGTCTCGCTCAACATTGCTCCATTGATCTTGCCACTTTGATCATCCAGAAAATGGTTGCCGCATGTGAGTGCAATAACCTCGGTTTACCTTACGGGTGCCTCATCAACCGGCTTCTCGCCAAGTTTGAGGTCCCTTCCTTTGATGAGGATGAGTTTGTTTCACCTACCCGGCCTTTCACCAAAAAGACTGTCTCTCAAAGTCAGTCTCACATTCGGGGGGTTTCTCTTGGGGCGGTCGATCTAGTGCAGCACAAGTCTTCTTCTGCTATGGCGAAGAGGTAGTACGATGCATTCTTGCCGGTGGTACTATTGGTGAGGGGGAGCAGCCACCTCCGGTTTGCACTATTCGTGGCCAGCTTCAGTCTTTTGAGCAGTCTGTTGCTTCACGTTTTGATCGACTCGAGGGGCAGATGGATATTTTTGAGACACAGCTCACAGATCTCGAGACCATTGCTGATGCTCAGTTCATTGCGTTGGAGGCTTCTTTACGGCGCATTGAGGAGTCCGTGGCCCAGTCGTCTTCCCAGTTAGCTCAGATCCTGTCTTTTCTTCAGATGCAGTCCCAGCCCCCTGCTCCATGATCTATGCTGTCTAGTCGTGCTTTTTGTTACTGCTTCTCTTGGTTTTTGATCCCTCTCGGACAAAAAAGGGGAGTGGTTGGTTTGTTTTTACTTGTTTTTACTTAATAAGTACTTACTTGATACAGTCCTTGTTTACATACTTGGTTATTGACTTGATACAGTTGGATGGATGGGTATATTGTTTCTTTTATGGATGGATCATATGTTTCTCAGTTATTTTATATTTTGTTATTTAATACAGTTCCACAGATTTTGGATGGCTTGTGTGGTTGCTTTTCTTTCAGGTGGATTGCTCAAAGACTTTGATTACAGAAGTGCATGGTTTTTGGGATTAGTTTTTGTTTGTCTTTTTTGTTTGGTGATTTTGATAGGAACATTGTTTTAGAATGGTTTTGTCCGGGATTTGACAAAGGGGGAGATTGTTAGGACCCTTTGTTGTCAAACTCCATGGAAAAAACTGAGGTTGTAATCAAATTGTAATTTTCCAGTTTTCTAGTTTTTGTCTTCCGTCTCGAGCAAGGAAAGTGACACTCGAGCAGGGTTTGCACTCTCACAGCATTTGTTATGTCTACAAAAATACTGGTTGATGTGATTGTACGCTCGAGCATGGGATCTTCCGCTCGAGCATGAACCCTGTATAAAACAAGCAATGTAGAGTCCTTGCTCGAGCATCAATTCCTACGCTCGAGCGAACTGCGCGATCTCTGTGTCTATATATTCACATGTTGGTTCTATTTTAGGGTTACTTTTCCTAGATCTTGTTTAAGGGTCTTAGGGTTTTGTTTGAGGTTTTCTTCTGAAGTTTTTGGTGAGTTTTCCTTGATATATTTGAGAGGGTTTGTAACCTATGATCTAAGTCACATACATCAAGAAGTTTTGTTTCTTCATAATTAAGAGTGTTTTTCTTCAATGGATTCCGAAGATTTCAACGTGGAGTTTCAAAGGAGTTTGATTATGTACGTAGTCATTGATTCGACAAGTGAAGTTGTGGATTTAACTTCAGATTAATCAGTTCTGAGACAAAGGCTTGGTGAAAGAGTTACAGAAGGTTTGAAGACAAATTGGAGTAGTTGGGTAATTTGTTTGATATCTTTGTAATCTTTCTTTCTTTAGTAGTGGATTGATTAGTGGCGTTTCGCCCGTGGTTTTTGATTACAATTGAAGGTTCTTCAATTGTGGTTTTTCCATGTAAAAATCGTTTGTGTCGATTTATTGTTTATTTCGAAAACAACAACCTAAATCACTTTCGTAAGTACTTGATTATTTAGATTGTGTGTTTTGAATGATTGGAAATTAATTTATTTTAATCTTGACCTAATCACGAATCACTTAGGATTTTCAAAAGGAAAAAATAAACAAAAAAAATGACCTAAGAAAAAAAATAAAATTCTGAAATAGTGAGCTGGAAAAAGAAGAAGAAGTGGGGGAAAAGGGAGAGAAGAGAAGTAAAATGACGAGGTTCTACCCAGATATAAATGTCATTAGGTGTTTAAGGTAACAAGCAGCAATGAAGACAACCATAATCAATATCTATTCCTAGAATTTTAACATACTCAGAATTAATTCAGAAACTCCTACATCCTTTTTTTTAAAATTTACAAATTTCAATCAAACCCCATTTAAATTATGGCCCATTCCTACAAGTTTGGGTAATCTAAGCTTGTTCATGTTTTCTATGCCATTTTTTTGTCAAACATTACAATACACACACAACATAAGGACTGAATCAATAGAATAACCAATAGAAAACAAAACAGCAAAGTAGGTCTAGAACTAGAACTAGAACCAGAAACACAATAGCCAATAAAATTTTTTAAAAAAATTAAAAATTAAAAAATTTAGGAGAAGTGGCGAAGGTGGTGAATACATATACATGCACAGACAGGACTATACACTGCTTTGCTAGGACTAGATAGTTACAAATTGGAATTTTGGACTGTTACGGTTTTAAAAATTAGGGACAACAAAGAAATTAGTTTTCGAAATTATGGGAAACATACCAACTTTTTCTAATACCCTTCTATAGGGCAACATCATAGGACACATAAATATTCAAAGATTCCTATTCACCCCACTAGATGAGCATTGAGTAGGAGTGAAGATAAGAGTGTAGCGTGAAGGGTTTCAAAATTATAAAAGGGGTTTTGAAAAACCGTAAGTCTAAAACAAAAATCAAAACCCATTTACTCATTTCATAGAAATCAAAATCCTACAGCATCAAAAAACCAAAAAAAAAAAAAAAAAGCCCTAGAGCAACAGTGAAATCGAGAAATAGAGAGAGAGAGATAAGGAGAGATAGAGGAACCTGAATGTCGATGAGAGGCAAGGTAAAGATGAACGACAATGACTAAGCGACTATGAGAGAGAGAGGGAGAGCAAGCGACCTCTGTTTAGTGCTTGGCGTTTGGTGTATGTATCTCAACTGGTTTTGGTTGCTTGAAAGGTTTTAGGTATTTTGGAGACAAACGAACGCGAATGGGCTGAAGGAGCGAGACATCCAAAATTTAACATTACTTTTTGCGACGGCATATTTAAACCGTCACAAATGATAAATCTAACAAGTAAAACGACGTCGTTTTAATAAGAGTTTGTTTGCGATGGACAATTGTTGTCACAATTTGTCCATTATTTGCGACAGCAAATTATTTCCGTCTCAAAAAATTTGTTTTTTGCGATGGTACATAAGGCATCGCAAATACTTTCGTATTTTACATACATTTTCTTGTATGCTCATTCGCGACGGGGTAACTACCGTCGCAAAAGCTACTTATTGGCGACACTATAAACTCCCGTCACAAAAGACCGTTTGTTGCGATGGGATAAGTGTCGTCGCAAAAAGCTCCATGTCATATAAGCCCTTTTCTTGTAGTGTGAGCTCAACCCCCAAGCAACTTGAGTCAAGCTTAAAAAATTTTAAAGATTGAACAACATAGTTTTTAATTAAGTGAGGACCTTTGCAGAAATTTCAAAATTCAAATTAAATTTGAGTGGACTTTGGCAGAAATACCAAATAACCTGAGCAACCAAAACAAAATTATATATATAAATATGTCACACCCCGGATTTCCATGGTCCGACTCACGTGAATAAGCCAGTCAATGATGAACAGTAGATAACAACTCTCATGCAAATGAACATAATAAAGTCACACAATATATGTGTTTATCCAATTTTATACATTCCTAGATACAAGATCTAAGTCGAATGGATGTTCTGTAACTAAAACATGCACAAATGTTATAAAAGCAAATTAAACGCCCTGAGGCTTACATTATACACAAGAGTGTAACCCTTACAAGAATGGCACACAGTCAAAAAATAACATAAATGGCCCTTGGCCTACAAATAATAGAACCACCATACACGGTTCTGAATGAAGCCTCACGTCACAGTCCACATCCACACATGTACACCTGAAAAATATTTTCAGCTACGTAGGATGAGCATAAAGCCCAGTAGAGAATGTTTCAAAAACTAAACATGCTCTACCAACATAAATGATCATAATGCAATACATATATACATATGCCCAGATGCATTTTCAAATCCATTTGATTTCCCAACAAATCTTTTCTTTCCAATTACCAAAACCTTACATTTAATCAAAACGTTTTCTGAGTTCTAATCATCCATTTGATATAAAATCTCTTTCCAAAAATCAATCCCGGTGCCTCAATACTAGCCAACAAATACATTGCTAAATCAAATGAGAATACATCGCTAGACAACAACAAATACATTTTTAAAACCATTTTCCAAACATCCTGTTCCAAATCAACATAGTAGTAAATAAATGGGTGAATCTCCAAAACAAACATACCCTTTTACAGAAATTTTGTCTGCGAAAAATCGTAAGCCAGCACCCATATAAATGTAGGCTATACAAACGCTACTATTGCAATCTTACGGAAATTTCGCCCACGGGATTGGCACTCATGTATACGTACGGTTATTGAGACTTTCACTCTAGACACACAGGCCAACTTATTTGATGTAACAACAACTTTCTCTTAGATTCACCATTTCATTTACCCTTTTCAATAGTACAATATATGTAACTCAAAATATTATTTTTCCAAAACAATGCAAATGTTGCAAGACATAATGCAAGAATTTCCAAAACCTCTTTTCAAAACTTACAGTTTTAATTTTCAAAATCCATTACATGCTCCATGGCATGAATAATTTCAAATTGCCTAATCAATATACAATTTCGAACACACGGCAATGTTATCTTCCATCGATAGCCAAAACAGTTATCTCTAATGCAATAATCAAAAGATATCAATATAGATAAATTTTCCAAAAGAGTAACAACAACCATTTCCAAAATCCCACAGCCATTTTCTTCTCATCTCTTACAAAACCAACATCATTTTTCAATGTTTCCAACATTAGCCAAAACCCATGGTTTTATAACAAAACCTCATTTTCCTTCAAAAGCAGCTTTGAGTAAATGAAAGCCACCATGTCAACATATCTCAACCACTAATACAAAATTATAACCTTGTTTAAAACTCATTTGAAAAATCTCTCTTTTACGCTTCAAATCCAAACCCCAAGTTTAGCCCAAAATACCCGAATCCATAGATCTTTTGAAATAACAAATAAGTAAAGTAAAGATCATACCAAGTGACTGCCAAATATAAATAACAAAATAGGTCACAAATATGCTACCGAACTTATATTGAGTTTAAGAAATAGACCTTACCTCTTGAAGCGAAGAGGAGAACTCAAAAAAACTCGAAGTCGATGAAACCACGAAATTCTTGGATCAAAAGAAAGCCCTTGACGAGATCTGCAATCTTTCTCAAAGGACCAAGGTGAAAAGATGCCTCTACTTGAGTAGATCTAGAGATCTAAATGAAAAAGTTGGGTTTCTAAGAAAGAGAGAGAGATTCACAGTGTAAAGAGGAAAGAGAGAGAGATTCACGATGTAAAGAAGAGAGAGAGAGAGAGAGAGATAGAGAGGAAAAAGTGAATGAGAAAAGTGTGTTTGGGGTCTATTCATAGTGGTAGGATAATAGCCCTAAAGTCAAAGAAAAGAATAAGTTAAACCCCCAAAAGCAGAGCCCAAAAACTAAACCAAAAATCTGGAAATTAACTCAGAGGGGTCGACCATTCAGACAGTGCTGCCAACCCTCAAGAAGAAAAGCTGAGACACTAATGTGTGTAGAGGACAAGGGTCGACCTTTGGAATCAATGGTGTCGACCCTTTATTTCAGAATGCAACCCAGAACAAAATAGTAAAGGAAGGGTCGACCCTTAGAACCCCTGGTGTCGACCCTATAAACTAGCAAAGACACTAAGAGCGGGGCAACAAGGTGGTGTCGACTCTTAAGAAGGCTAGTGTCGACACCAAAACAAATTTTCCAAGTTCCCAAAGAACTTTTCAACGTAAACAAGCGTGAACGAACAATCCCAGCAAGTCTAGATCGAATTGTACACCTCTAAAGACTTCCAAAATGAAAATAAATGAATTAAATACACTCTCCAATAGTTTAAAGGACACAAGTGCTACAAAATATATAAATTATTTGCTAATTTATTTTTTATAATAATAAGTAAAATTAATTAAAAATTATTATTAATGAACAAAAGAAAAGAAATATTCTTAAGATTTTCAATGGAATTTTTCTTGAAAATATTTAAAAAATACACATTTTAGAAATGGATCATTGAATAAAGGGTTGCTTGGGAAGTGCCATATTAGCTTACTTTTTTATATTTTTATCTTTCTTAAGTCACATAATATCTCTACTTTCCTACACATCTTTTTCATAAAAACTAAAAAAGCATACTTGATTATCTATTTTGGGTCATATCATATCTCTACTTTTTTGTACATATTTTCATAAAAATAAAAAAGTATGCTTATTTAGCACTTCCCAAACTACCACTAAGTTGATATTAAAAAAAGGGAAAATTATTTATAAGTCCTATTATAGAGACTTATGCTACATATGGTCCTAGGTAAAAACTTATGTTCCCATGAATCCTATGGGAAGTTGGTTGACACATTTACCCTCGAGCGGAGGGAGAAATTCTGGATCGTTACAATCTTCCTTCCTTAAGAAATTTTGTCCCCGAAATTGCATCCATTCTAATAAAATAGCAACAACCTTATACTCACAAATTCTTAACAACCCCTAGTCCAAAAATAAAACATGAGAGCACCCCTATATATCTACCATACCTTAACAACTTTCAATTACACCTTACTTCAGTTCTAAACCCAAAATGCAAAGTGTCACAATCTCCCTTCCTAAAGAAATTTCGTCCTCGAAATGAAGAAAACCAAACAAAAAGGAAACTCAAACATGAACGGAAACACACCCTTTAATGTTCAAAACTAGATCCACACTCGGGATAAATTCTCAATTTCAAGGAAAAGAAATCACCCTTAAAGTAACACCAAGTCAACACAAGCAAAACAAATAACACATTGCATTGTATGATCCACTACCACAATTTTCAATTGCACGTAAAAGTAGAACAGAGAAAATCATTCCTGAACATGTTCAAATTAAGTTTTTGACATTTAGTTCAACCTTGCCTGCCCAGGCCACGTACAAGGAAAATAGATTTTCGTTTTCCACATCAACCTTTACATTCTCCCGGTGATTTCCAATCATCACCAGATTACCCCCGCCACCCATCCGGTGATATCACAACACAACTTCTATACACATTTGTAGCAACAACAAACAAAAACAATCCGGTATATCCAAGGAGTAACAAAAACATACGACTTCCCGAAAATTAAGAGTTCTTACTCATTACAAATGTCTGCACAAATAATCATTGATACACATTGACACAAGTACACTCACAATGTTTTACATTTAAACACTTTAACTTAATCTGGGTCATTTTACAGATTTACATCAACAATATACGTACACAAGCAAAATTTAGCACTCTTCATTACTACAAGACACAAATCTCACACTCCTTATAAACACTTCTACAATCTTCTAAGTGACACAAACCAACGTTATCCCATCTTAAGATACTATCTCATCTTGACCATGCACTTTCTGAACTATACAATTCCCACATTCAATAAACACTTTAATTCAACTTAAGACTCATAAGTCAACACATATGTTATTCAGAATTGAAAACAGTTATCCAACAAAATTGAGCTTACAATGCCCTACAATATTTTCCCATAATAGACAAATGTCAAAATTTCTTACATGCCCCCACTGATGGGTTCCAAGGACCACCATATGTATATACATACACAACATTCGTAGATATACGGCCCTACGCACAAAAGACATTACATGATAGTATGAAGCACGAAATTTCCATCAAAACACAATGTTATTCGTGTCCTTACCCAGACTTTTAAAACAAACTGATCCCACGCAAAGGACAATGGCGTCTAACATGGCCCGATTACTTACACTTAGAGCAAAAAGGTGGTCCTCTATTTCCTGACCGACTTGAAGAAACCTGGGTTTGGTTGGATCTCCCGACCAATGAACTCAACAAGGCAGAACTAGATTGTGGTTGTGACTGGGATTTTGATTGAGATTCAGCTCTCCTTTGCCTCTTACTAGATCTCGTATGCTCTTGAGCTACGGGACTCACCATTGTGGCCCTCTCTCTTTCATCCTGTTCAACCTCAAGATTGGTGGCTTCCACATGAGCTGCCGCTTCCACTAATGTGTGATAATTTCTATGCATACACCCTACTACCTTCCATTTGATCTCATCACGCAATTTCTCCTCAAATTCTATACAACGTCGTTCCTCACTTGCTACTAACTATGGAGCAAATCTAGCCAAACTAGTAAACTTCGCTTCAAACTGAGCTAATGGTGTTGTACCTTAGCACAACTCCATAAATCGTTTCCTCAATTTTTCCTGAGTGGAAGGAGGAAAATACTTAGCCCAAAAGGCCTCAGTGAACGTAACCTAAGTGGTGCCTATGGTAGAACTTACATACTTCCACCAATAGCTCGCTTCTCTCTTCAGTAGAAAACTCGCTAATGACACTCTCAACCCCTCATCTGTAACTCTGAGCATATCGAGAGTCTTAGTGACCTGCTCTAACCAACTCTCTGCCTTTAACGGTTCTACTCCTCCTGTGAATTCCGGTGGGTTAAGACGAAAGCACTCCTTAGTGATCTTGAGGACACGAGACTCGTCTCCCCTCATTATGAGTTAAAGCCTCCTTTACTGCTATTACTATCTCGCGTGCAATCTCTTCGCCCACAACCGGTGCTACAAGTATGGCCACTACTGGAACTGTTGTGCCCCTACCAGTACCCCTAGTCCCAACACGACCTCTGCTGGCTTGCCCTGACATCCTATCAATGACAATATCAAGCATAAGTCAACAAAATTCTAACTCCTTCTTGGCACATTTACACCCCCTACTGAAACATGAAACCAACATAACACATAATCACATAACATATAAACAACTTTAAGTAACAAACCACACAATCAAGTCAAGGCAACGAGGATGATCACTTGTCCGGAACTTCCAAGGAATTCTCACTGGAAACCACGTTGATCAGACGCATTTCCAATGAGATCTCAAAGCAAGTTAGCTGGCCACAAGCACTATCCATGAAGCTCAACACATGTTCACACAATGCAACACAAAATGTCCTACACCTCCTAATTCTATATGCAAATATCCTCACCAAGTGAAGCCAACCCATTGTGGTAAAAACCACTTCCCACGAGCTCCAGGTATTCAAACCCAGTTAGCTCTAATACCAAGTTGTCACGCCCTAATTTTAATTACTCAGAAACATTACCAAAACCTTAAAATTAGGTCCATTTTTTTTTTTATTTACAAACATCCATTACCCTTAAGTAATAGAAATACAATGATACATGTTCTGTCTCTCTCAATGAACATTACAATGATAACAATACATGCCAATCTCCTACTGTGATGCTACAAATGAATAAAATACAAATACATGATTCGTCACATCTACAATGAAATTACATATAAAAGACACATGGACTTCTTAACTCTTCAATCAAAGAATCCAAACTTTCTTCCTGTAAAAAGATAAAACTACAAGAGGTGAGCACTAATGCCCAATAGGAATCTCATAATTCTAAATCAATAACTAACACATAGATAGAAATGACCATGCATGCAGGGTGATACCATATAGTAGGGTGACATCTTCTAATTTCAAAATATCATAAGTAAAGTATCTTTTTCTCAAAACTATTTAAACACTTTTAAGAAAAACCTCCAGCCATTAAAAATCATCCATTAACTTTAGAAAACCATAGATCCTTGTGAAACAACCATATTTGAGAAACAACATCATTTAAAAGTTATTAACCAATTCCTAAAATATTTCTCATTCAGTTTCCATTTTTAATGTTCCTCTTTTTCTTTCATTCTTCCTTTCTACTCATTATATTTATTTAGAACTCCATAACTTCAAGTTCAAATTCCCTTTTTGATTCACTAACAATTCCCCTATACTCAATTCACACCGTTATTTACACTATCAGATTTCATTTCAAGGTAACACAAGATTAACAAACCCTTTTCAATTTAGTCTCTTATTTATTTACAGAACAACACTCATAATTTACCTTTATTGTCGCAGCTAATTTATTAAGTTCACCATCACCAATCCATAATCCAATTACCACTTCAATTTCCATTCTTTCAATTAATTTCATATCAAATACTGGATCCAATCACAAGTCATCTCCATGAGTCACATGCTTTACCGGTCACAAGCCGAAAGGAACGCAAAACCTCAACATACCACACGCTTTACCGGGCGATACTCCGGAAGGAAGGCAGAACCTATCCCAAGCGCCATGCTTTGTCGGCTCAAAATACGATAGGAAACGGACCCCAAGAAAACATCACAATCCATCATTACAACTAGTCAACACGTCTTCCATTATTTCTGTAACACATTAGTTCAATACATATCCACCATATATTAAAATTCTATTTACATAACAAGTACAAATATGTTCCATGACCTTCTTCATTATTCATTAAATCATTCATTGTTTTGTCACACAAAAATATAACAACACATCCATAGAGGCAAAGATTCATCTTTAAAGTGTTCACAATTCTTGGGTTCAAACTATTTCTTCACTTTTCCATATTATTATCAAGTCTTCATATTCAATTTTTACAACACATCGGTTATCAATTACTACCCACAGTTATAAATTTAATCTCCAACATTTAATTTCTTTGATACAACTCCTTCATATAATACCGTCATATTTCACAATCTCCCATTTATCATTATTCACACTCATCTTAACCCAACATAGACTTAATTTCATAAATTTCATGTTGATTAAAGTATCCTCATTTTCCAAAATAAAACTTCATAACTAAAGTCAAACATAAATTTGGGCTTTTAGTTTTGAGGTATAAAATCACTTTCTAACTACACAATAAAATTCTTAAATCTACACTTCATCATCTTATCACAAATTCCACATCATTAACAAATCTATTTCTCCAAATTTCATTTCATATTAGAGCATGATTTACAATATCCATAATAAAGGTTCATTCGTTAATTTTTAACATAATTTTCAAACACTTCCAAAATCCAATTAAACTTGTATACCTATAATTCAACCTCTCAATTTCATGATTCCACTATCAATTTAGGCAAAATCATTAATTGTCATCATGAATCAACTTAGGGTTTTCAAGAACAATTAAGATTTTCAAGAAAAATTCAAACTTCTCAAACCACTAATTTTTGTTCTAATTTTCCCATTGATTATACATGTAGACCGCCCGAACTTCCTCCGCGCCCCCCCTTTCAGATAGGGCGCAGATTGTGTTCTAGCTACTGCAGCTCGGACTCCTGTCACGGTTCTGAATCTAATCTCACAAAGTGCAATGTAAGACTGATAAATCACTAAAGAGTCCAAATCCGGCAAATCATTTTGGAAAATCGATTTTAATCAAAAAAGAGCTAAACATGGACTCCTTTGCCAGATTTCAGAGTCGCCACCTAAATATTTTGCTTTTGAGAAATTTAGGAAACCCTGACTCGTGCCTAAGGCCATGTGTCCATCGTCACCAAAGTTGCCTCGGCTCGGGAATTTGGATACGAGAGGGGAATGTCCTGAAATGAGCACCCCCGCTCGCTCGATCAAAGGATCGGCCTCTACTAATCATGATATGTTGTTTTTGAAAACACATGCGTTCTTATTCCAGTTTATTCACTAACTTACTATGTGATGCGCACAACATACAAGTATAGACTAAATCACTCAAGTTGGAACAAAACATCTCATGTTTGTTTTTCGAAAATGGTTTAAAGTTGCTACCCTCAAGTAGGCTAAGACGCGGATTTGCCACCCTCAAGTGGGCTTAAAACATGATTTTGCCACTTCAAGTGGGCTTAAAACGCACATTTTGATGAATTGTTGCAATTCAAGTAATGAAGCCTTCATCCACAGGCATTTATGTAGTTAAACACTTAAGCAGTTAGCCTCATGGCAAGCATGCTATCATGACAGTCACTTACACACATGTAGGGATGCTTAAGCATAAACACTCACAGTGTACTCCGAGCCAAAAAGAAAGCTAGTTAGTAATCAATGCATGATTCTAGCTATGTCAAAAATGCCTAATACAACACATGCAAAATGCAACTAAGAAGGCTCGACTATCTAAGATGGCATATGAATGCAACAATTGATACATGTATTCAAATAGGTATTGAAATATAATGCAGTTTGAATGGTGCACCGAGCCCGGTGCATGCAAGACAAATGAATGATGCACGCATGCAAGCATAAGGATGCTAATTGAAATATGCCCTAATCTAACCACTGAAAGCATTTAAGTAAAAAGGAGAAAGAAATGGGGGTTGGAAGACATGTATCACACACACGCACGCACGCTTATTACAACAGTTGTGCCCTCTCGACGGAGGGTCCGAATAAAAGCTACACTAAGCTATGCTACTTAGTTACAAACCGAAACTAATTAACTAATTTTAGCTAATTAAGTATTACAATTTAAATTGAAATAAATAGCTAAGTTAAGCTAATTAGGATATTAGAAAACAAATCAAATGACTAATTTACACGAACTAATCATAAGTAATGAAATGGCCTCGCGGGCAAGGAAGTGATGCATGTTCGGTCGGCTTCACTTGGAAATCCACTACCGTGCCTCATATTGCCTCTGTTTGCACACTTCTGTACTTTTGAAAATTGTGCCAACTTCTCAGATGCTTCTGATCCACCTTATGACCATACTGAGGGATGGTCGGCCAAGAGGAATGGCCATCGGCCAGAGTTTATGGCTATCGACCAATTTTGATAGCCGATCGGCAGACTAAATGGTCGATCGGCAACTCTGATGGTCGGTCGGCCACTGCTTCTTGCAAATTCTCCCTTTGCTGCAACAGAGCACTAACAGAGGCATGGCAGTGTATTTGCAAGAATATGTGTGTGCAACCACACTCCTTATCATGTCTAAAGCTCAAAGGAGTGTAGTGCTCGGCTCTAGAGCCATCAATCACGTATCTCAATGCATGATGGCCAAAGAAGCCGAGTTGCACAAATCAATGTCAATGAATGCACAAATAACACATAAGTGCCTTAACCTCTATTATGCATGATCAAGAGGGTCGGCGACCGCGAAATGAGGCGCGTTTCGTCACTTCAAGTATGAAATGTCCCTCGTTTCTCGTGTTTGGATTAACACCCTATTCCAAACACAATGCAATGCCACAACCATGCAACCAACATGCTATCTAACAACATGCTAAACATCATGAACATGCAACAACATGCAAATAACAATATCATGCAACAACAATGCAACATGCAACATGCAATATGCAAACAACATGCTAACGATATGCAAATGTGACAACATGCAAACATAATGCAATGCGACAATATGCAAACAATATAAGCATGGCAAGTGAAGGACAATACACAAGGACTATGTAATGCAACACTTAATGGATTTAAACCACACATGGACAGACCTAAGAGGGTCCCAAAATAGTGGCCAACACACCAAAACTTACAAAAGGACCAAGAACACATGCTCATGTGGTGGCTCATCAATTAGGCATAAGAGTACAACTCTCAAACATGATGAAGAAGTGACAAATGTGAGAGTGTAACAATGAAGTAAACTCTGAAATTACATTCCAAGTGAGGCTAAATCATGCACATATGACAAATAAAGCATGCTAGTGGGCTCAAAGCCGAAAGCTAGCCAGGGGACTTACACCTTGGCCATATCAAGCAAGCCCCAAAGAGCCAAGGTGACTCAAAACAGTCCCAAGGCAGGCCAAAACAATGCTAGAAACATGCTTAAACATAGCCAACACAAGCTAGAATTAAAAGCATGAAGCAAGGAGCATGCAAGGGGAACAAGGAGGATTCCACTACACCTATCAAAACCAAGCATGAGATGACTCCACCAACCAAGATCAGAGTTATGACATGGTAAATAATGACCAAAAACACACTGAGATGGTGACCTGAAAGCCTAGGCAAGATGGCATACACAATGGCCCATTTTTAAAGCATAAAGAACCAACCCTTCAAAGCATTGAAAGAGTGAAAGATGTGAGGGCATGACAATGAAACATGCTCTAAAATCACATAACAAATGATGGCAAATCATGCAAATAGCCCAAGCAATGCATGTTAATGGCTTGGAAGCTCAAAGCTAGTGAGCTAGAATGCACTATGGCTATACAAAGCAAGGCATGCATGACCAAAACAATATAAATCAAAGCTTAATCATGCTAAAACATGTACAAAAGCATACTAGAATTATGGTCAAAAGCATGATGCATGTTAAGGCAATAGAGAGGATTGCACTACAAGTATATTAAGCATGCAACAAGTGATCAAACCAACCCAAAATAGTGCCATATCATGGCAAAACAAAGCCTAAGACATGCTGAAATGGAGCCTCAAGGAGGTAGAAAAACATGCTAACTTGGTGAGCCAATACCACAAGCACACAAGAAAAGAAGAGGGGGGACAACCCCCTCCTATTTGGGGCCTCAAAACCACATTTTCACCACTGAAATTCCTCTGGAATTCAGTGGTGAAGAGGCCAAACAAAGGTGATCCAAAGGCCTAAAAGAGATGGCTCAAAACAAAACCAAATAAGGCACAAGGGGGGGTAGATCACCCCCAACACCAAAGAGGCTTTAAACAAACATGTTAAGCACTTCAAAACAAGACTTTTTTTAGTTGAAAGCTAAGCCAAAAGAAGCATGCAAATTTGGCTAAATAAGCTATGAAAACAAAGCACTAAAGAGGTAAGAGACTCACCTTTGAAGAACCTCTTTAGAATAGCAACTTCTGAGCCAAAGAAACAAACTTTGAAGGTCCAAACAAGGTCCTTTAGCACCTCAGCAACAAAGCAATGGTGCTTTACTAGGTGTTGTAGTGCAAAAGTGATGAGAAAACACTCTTTAAGGCACAAACTCACACAAATATAGAGAGAGAGGAAGAAATATAGAGAGAGAGAGAGAGATATGTATATCTCTAACCAAATTTTCAGAACCTCTGGAAAGGGAGAGGGGCCATCCCTCTTGTAGAAATTCAAGTCCTAAGCTTGTTGGACAAGCTAAAGGCTTGAATTCAATCCCTCCATACACGTGTATGGAGGATGAAATCTGTGCTCACCAACTGTCACAACTGGCATAAAAATATCTGCAAAAGCAAATTAAAAGGTCTCAGCCAAAAGATATGGCCGACCCGCCAAAAGGTGTGCCGACCGGCCAAAAAAGGTGCTGACCGGCCATCACTGATGGCCGATGACAAGAAGTAAAGGCCGATAAGCACAAGTCTTGGCCGATGGGTTGTAGGGTTGGCCAACAAGCCACCATCTTCCCTCAGAAACAAAACCACAAGTCCTTGGTCCACAACCAAGCACAAAACAGACAAGTTGAGAGGCTCTAAGGCAAGGCGCGCAGCCGAGACCTTCAGAAACTCAAAACGAACATGAGCATGGATGATCATCGAGTGTTCAAACGATGACGTCCAAGTCTTGAGGACGGTCAAAAATGGGGTGTCTACAATACACCTAAGGTTCATAATCCATAATCTTAATCCAACAATTGAACCCCAACACTTCAAACCCTAAACCCCCAAATTCCATGATACAACACTATATGCTCAAAAATATAGATTTTGCATTTATATAATCAAAATACCACAAATCTATCTATGAATGCAAGTATTGAAGAAGAAGTAGGACCCGTACCTCAAGAATCAAGCAAGGAACAAAGCTTTGATGAGATTCCTTCACAAATCCGAATTCCAATCGGTAGAAAATGTTAAGCTTCAAGCCTCTTCACTTTCTTGTAAGGGATCTTGCCCAAATCTTAGAAGAATAGAGAGTATTTGGGGTAAAAAACCTAGGGTTTTCAGACCTGGGGTGAGAGGGATGAAGAGAGAAGATAGAAGTGTGAAGAATGATCTAGAAAAGTGCCTCTAAACTTGTTGAATTCGCGCAGTCCGCTTGAGCGTCACTTTTCCCGCTCGAGCGTACCTGCTTCCAGCATAGATTCCAAAACTTCAAATGGGCATAACTTTCTCATCTGGACTCTGTTCCAGGTCGTTCTTGTGTCCAAATCGAAGCCCCAGAAATAAGCTTTCCAATAGTTCTAGCCTCACATCCAAATTCAAAGTGTGGAAAAATAAAAGGGCAAAAGAGTGACAGCTGTTCGTAGGAGTTCGTAGGAAAAATTATCCAAATTAAATTCTTGGTTCACTCTTATTTTACCATCATGTTACCACTTCGATCAATGTCCCAAAATAAAACAAGGAGGTTCCAAATACACTAGAAAAAAGTCAAGGGCAATCTCACTTTCCATGCTCGAGCGTCGCTTTCCACGCTCGAGCGCGCATACCAACAAAGCTGTCTGCTTGAGCGACCGCTCCTACGCTCGAGCGGGAATTCACAACTCTCAGAATTTCAGACAGATTGCAAAAATGCTGGGAGCCTCTCAAGTCTGCTCGAGCGTCAACTCCCCCACTCGAGCGGAGGGAGAAATTCTGGATCGTTACACGAATCATTGACCAAACCACCTAGATTTTGCTACCGGTCTAACATTGCTGGAATTGTGAAGGTTATGGTAGCATCAAATCTAAAAGATGAGCATTTGCATCATCTTCAAAAAAAACACCGTTATGGCTTCTGTTTCATGCAATGCAAAAAACTGAACTAAATCAACATGATTTCCAAAAATGCGATGACATTGTAATGAGGATCATTCAAACATTTGTTCTAGAGAAGTCCGCTTTCTTGATTGGTGAGAAACACATTGAGTTGATGAGCATCAATATATTGCTAATATTTGGAATCCATGGTGGCAAGCAAAGTTTAGATGTGCCACACGGGCCAAGACTTCCGACCGAATTCATTCAATGGAGGTGTCCCAACATAGTGCACATAAACTTGAAGACCATTAAGGAACTATTAATGGATGCATTATTGGGGACCACAAGTCAAGACCACTAGGATGTCGCAAAGTGACTATGTTTGTACTTATGTGGAAAGTTGTTCTTTGCCACTTCGGGCGAGATCGTGGGATAGGGGTTTGTCCGGGTTGTTGAGGATTTGGAGAACATGAAAGCATATGATTTTGCGGGAACAATATGCGCAACATTGATGGAGTCAATTAAGGGATTCTACTCTAAGCCTGAGAAAGTTACTGGATGTGTAATTGCCTTGCTTGTAAGTGCTCTATAATATTTTTTTTTTCCCCGTTTAGTTAATTATGATTTTTTTGGTAGCTTAGGTACATGTATTCGTTTCGAATAAATTTGACAACTTAATTTTTTTTTACCATGGTTATACAGTTTTGGATATGTGAGCACACCAACTTGATCAAAGCTGATCGTGGAGATGGATTTCCGAGGTTCATGAAATGGAATATCAGCAAGTTGGTCACAAAGATAAGATTTGTGGACATCGATCAGCCTCATGATGTTCAAGTATGCATTTGTGTTAGTGTTAGCATAAATATGAGATGTGGCAATTTATTTTTGTTTTTGTTTTTGTGTTTTTGTGTTTTTGTGTTTTTGTGTTTTTTTTTTTTTTTTTTGCAGGTTGTGGTAGGAGAGCTGTACATGAATCATGTTCAACGGAAACACTTGGCTGCATCATTCGTCCCAAGTTCAATAGAACGGACCATCACGAAGGCGAATGAGATGAAGGAATTTGGAGCAAATGTCGAATGTTCATATCGCAGTGGGGTTGGTGGGAACACGGGTTCAAGTAGTGGGACAATTGTAGATGGTAGCATTTTGGGTTCAATTGATGGTATTCGTGTCCATGGACTCGACAACGTAAAAGAAAATGTACAACATGAAAGGGGTGTGAACAGAGGTGGTGCTGATAGTAATGTTCATTGTGGTCAGTGTACATCTATGTTTGAAGAGTACTAGAAAGCACTGGGTAAAATTGGTGTGCTTGAGCTAGAACTCCATTGTAAATGTGATATCATATCTAATTTAGGGACATAACTATCAACAATGAGGGCATCAAACAAAGAAAAATGTAGGAAGTTAGCAAATGAATACACTGTGCAATAACTAGAAAGATTGTGAGATAGAAAGGATGAAGCAGCTAGCGGCTGAGCTTAATGACAAAAATGCTAAGCTTGTGGATCAGTTTGAGGAGTATGCAGTGCATGAATACACCCAAGCAGCTGGTGGTGTACATGATATGAAGATTAAACAAATTTTGTTGTTATCATGTTTTTGGATGTTTTGGGTAGCATTGTCAATCCGGTTTGAGGATTCGTGCCATTTTGTTGGGAATATGTTAGAATGGTTCGTTCATAATTTTTTGTGTGCACTTGTTTGTTACAATTAGGCGGTTTGTCTCAGTCAGTCAGTAATGTGAGTAGGAATGTTAATGTCAGTATGAATCTTGGTAGTTCTAAGTTGTTGGTTTTGACATTCATATTGCGTATCGATGGTGGATTGTTCTAATGAAATTTGTCTTCTCATTTCTAATACCCAGATTGTGAATGTGAATGTATGGAAGTGTTTGTTATTTGTAGCAGGGAGTTGAAAAATACAACTAAC
The DNA here is from genome assembly GCA_025200525.1 of Camellia lanceoleosa. Lineage (NCBI taxonomy): Eukaryota > Viridiplantae > Streptophyta > Magnoliopsida > Ericales > Theaceae > Camellia > Camellia lanceoleosa. The sequence goes on along the minus strand of CM045765.1, from coordinate 18,371,775 downwards.
ACAATTCAAGATTGATGATCTGGCATTTGAATAGTAATATATGAGATTTGACTTTGATTTTTTGTAAAGCACATTATACAGGCTAATCTGATATCTATGTTGTCTAAATTGCTGGTTTTGACATTCACGTTACGTGTCGATGGTGGATTGTTCTAACCAAATTTGACTTCCCATGTCTACTACCTAGATTGTGAGTGTGAATGTATTGGAGTGTTTCTTACTTGTCACAGGGTGTTGAGGGTGGTGGGTTTTGTTGGGCAGATTTGGTTCACGTTTCAAACATCAAATCTCACATTGTATTTAAATGTGTCACATTTTCAAATTGTCATGTACACAATATATAAGCTGTCACATTAATGTTGGGGGTGTGTCACTATAACGCCCCAAATTTGTAGCCCAAATGATAATACAGCAATCATGGCTCTTTCAAGGAAAACCGAACATAAATCTCAAAACTTACATTACATGATACAATAGTTCTTCATGCAACAATACATTAATCCAACAACAAGTAAATAAACAAATAAATACCCCCAATGGTTTACAAGTTTCCAAAGCTTGAGCCTGGTTACACAAAATGCTTATTCAAACCCACACAAATACAGCCCTTGGCTTACACACAGAGTCACAACAAAATAAGAGTTTCATATTCTCAACACACATTTCCTCGCCTTTAGTTAAATGGCATCACCACATCTTTTCCTCCACAAAAATCCCGTAGGGTGAGTATAAAGCCCGGTAGGAAATCCTTAACAAAGTATATACATTTTATACAAGTCTCAAGGGATGAAATGTACATGCCATGCTATGCCCTTTTGAAAGAAAATCACATCCTTATCTTTGAAAACCATCATGCTCAATGATGTCATGGAATTTCAATTCTTCAAAACTTAACAATTCATTTCAAGAGCGGTAAATATGACTTTGGTAATCCCTAGGTCGGTGTCTGCAAGTAAACTATACAAGTACTACCAACTTGTCATTTTTATCAGTATTAACCGGAAGGCTCGATACCTATTCGCGCGGGTTTTCGATCTTTCAGCCTGGACTCTTAGGCCAACTTATTCAATATTATCTACACCACCTATCAAGACCTACCAACGTATTTACCCCAAAACCATTCCATGAAAACTTGTTCCTCAACATTCTTTTCTCAATGCAAGTTTTCAAATCAACTTCCAGAGTTTAATGTAATCAAATGAATTGATATGCCAATAACACAAGATGAATATAAATACTTTTATTTCAATTCATCATCCAAGGAATAAAACAATTCTCTCTTCTCAAGTATCCTCAACAATTAGTCATTTCAAGACTATTTCAACGTTTTAAACAATAATTTCCAAAATGAACAACAATTCTCATATTCCTTGAAATTCATCATTTATATAAATATAAACAAGAAATTTTCCAAACATTCATTTATTTTGACACACAAAATAAATATAACAATATCATTCAAGGATTTTCAGTCTCTTTTAAAAAAATCCCCAAATTCTAGGTTTTCTCACCAAAACTATACAACTCAAATATTTTGAAAGAAAACTTTCTAAAATCATATTTTCTTCAATCAACGAAAATCAAAATCCATAAAATCATTTTAAAAGGACACGAGACAAACTCACTTTCAAAATCGCTCAACTTCTTGAATCAACAATCAATTTTCAAAGCTATCGAAAGATGATTTCGAAAATCATATAAATCTTGCAAAAAATATATATATAACTTTAAGAAAATCCCTACCTCAAGTTTTGAAGAAGAAATGAGATGAAACTCCCAAAATCAACAGTGTCGAAACTCGATCTTCACCGCACACAACGAAGCTGTCGAGAAGTTAACCAACTTTGATGAAGAACCTATGCAGAACTCTAATGGATCTTGAGAAATCAAGGTTTTGATCCAATTTGGCAAAGGGAAACGTAGAGAGAAGGGAGACAAAATGTTTTTAGAGAGAGAGATATATACAAAAGTGATCTGAAATATCATATTCACGAACTGATATAACGTGGTCCGCTTGAGCGTGGAAAGCCCCGCTCGAGGGCATAAACGGCTGCTCGAGCGGACAAGCAACTTCGAATGCATTTTTCATTTTTGTTTCGGGGGCGCTGCCCCTCGTCCCCGCCTAGGCGCTGCCTTGGACTAGCCAAGGGGCGCTGCCCCCTTGATCCCCGCGAGCTGACAGGGCAGCTCGATCCCCGACATAGTCAGCAAAGTGGCAAAACATGAAAAATACGCTACAACCCAATACAAACATAAGACATTACCTGTTCCAAACACACCGCTACAACCCGATAACCAAAATAAGGGGAATACAGAGAACTAAGATACGTAACACTGTTCAAAACCATACCAACCCAAGCCCGGAACACCACAAAGAGACGAGTCAAAATCGGGATCGCTACAACCTTCCCCCCTTAAAGAATTTCGTTCCCAAAATTTCAAATCAAATTACCCAAACAAAGGAGTTTCTAGCGATCAAAACCACGTTATTTCATTTTCAAATCACAATACTAACTCTCAACCAAATTCCACCATTTCCACTATGGTTATCTCATTAACAACAATCTCCCAAATATACGTAAACATGAAAATTTCCAAAAAGTAATGGCAACTCTCAACAACCTTATGCTTAAAACAACAACGAACATATCAACATGTGGTTAACAACTTTAAATACGTTTCCCTCAACACTAGGGAATATTACAAAGAAAAGCAACTTAAGCATTTTCAAACAAATCTGGATATTTGGAGCGGACTTCCACCTTCTGTTCCCACGTCGCTTCTTCAACCCCATGGTGTCTCCACAACACCTTTACCAGTGGTATAGTTTTACCACGTAGGACTTGCTCCCGGCTATCTAATATTTGAACCGATCGTTCTTCGTAAGAGGCATCCTCATCTACCTCCAAGTCAACCCAATCAAGCACATGAGAATGGTTGAGTTCATACTTCCTAAGCATAGCTACATGAAATACATTGTGAACTCTCGAAAGTTATGGCGGCAAAGCTAACCAATATGCCACTTCCCCAATTTGCTCTAAGTTCTCAATAGGCCCAATGAATCTTGGAGATAATTTACCACTCTTACCAAATCTCATCAAACCCTGCCTTGGTGAGATTTTTAGAAACACATGGTCACCAACTTCAAAAGATAAAGGTCATCTCCTCTTATTGGCATAACTCTTTTGTCGACTTTGGGCCGTAACTAACCTCTTCCAAATGAGAACAACTTTATCGGTTGTCTCTCTAACAATTTCAGACCCAGTAACGGTGCATCACCCACTTCGGCCCAACAAACCAGTGATCTACAAGGTCGGCCATACAAGGCCTCAAATGGTGCCATCCCAATACTAGCTTGGTAACTATTGTTGTAAGCAAACTCAATCAATGGTAAGTGTCTTTCCCAAGGCCCCTTAAAATCAAGGACACAAGCTCTAAGCATGTCCTCTAAAATCTGAATGGTACGTTCTGACTATCCGTCAGTTTGAGCATGATAAGCGGTGCTAAGAGTCAACTTAGTTCCCAACGCCTCTTAAAAGCTTTTCCATAACCGGGTAGTAAAACGATGATCCCTATCCGACACAATAGTCACAGGGACTCCATGAAGTCGAACTATCTCTCTAATGTACAACTCTACCAAGCGTTCAACTGAGTGCTAGTGCACATCGAAATGAAATGGGTAGACTTAGTCAACCTATCAACAATCACCCAAACAGCGTCATTGCCTCGTTGTGTTCTAGGAAGCCCAACTACAAAATCCATGGTAGCACGCTCCCATTTCTACTCGGCTATCGGTAAGGGTTGTAACAAACCCACTGGTCTTTGGTGTTTGGCCTTCACTTGTTGACAAGTAAGGCACTTCGATACAAATAAAGCGACATCCCGTTTCATACCCCTCCACCAAAACTGACAACTAAGATCATGATACATTTTAGTGTCTCCCGGGTGTACCGCAAGGTGTGAGTGATGGAATTCCCGAAGTACTTCCTCTCTACAAGATTCTGGTATAAACAAACGGTCTAGGTAATGTACACTCAAATCCGAGTGAACATTCAAACCTTTCTCTTCCTTCCCATTGGAAATCTTAACACGGATTGATTCCACATTACAGTCTCGTCATTGTGCCTCTATGACCTTACTAACCAAGGTAGGTTGAGCATTCAAAGTAAACAAGGTAGCACTCTCTCTGGACTCACCCAAGTGCAAATCAAACTTGCTAATAACATCTAGCATATCCCATTCCCGAATGGCCACACTTGCCAAACTACTCACAGATTTTCGACTCAAAGCATCGGCCACCACATTGGCCTTCCCTGGATGAAAGTGTAACTCAAAGTCATAATCCTCCATAAATTCCATCAACCTCCTTTGTCGTACATTCAAGTCTTTTTGAGAAAACAAATACTTTAGACTCTTATGATCGGAGAAGACTTCAAACTTCTCAACATACAAGTAATGCCTCCAAATTTTCAAAGCAAAATTGTCACAGGGTGTTGAGGGTGGTGGGTTTTGTTGGGCAGATTTGGTTCACGTTTCAAACATCAAATCTCACATTGTATTTAAATGTGTCACATTTTCAAATTGTCATATACATAGTATATAAGTTGTCACATTAATGTTGGGGGTGTGTCACTGTAACGCCCCAAATTTGTAGCCCAAATGATAATACAACAATCAGGGCTCTTTCAAGGAAAACCAAATATGAATCACCAAACTTACATTATATGATACGATAGTTCTTCATGCAATAATACATTAATCCAACAACAAGTAAATAAACAAATAAATACCCCCAAGGGTTTACGAGTTTCCAAGGCTTGAGCCTGGTTACACAAAATGGTTATTCAAACCCATACACATATAGCCTTTGGCTTACACACAGAGTCACACCAGAATGAGAGTCTCATACTCTCAACACACATTTCCTCGCCTTTAGTTAGGTGGCATCACCACATCTTTTTCTGCACAAAAATCCCGTAGGGTAAGCATAAAGCCCGGTAGGAAATCCTTAACAAAGTATATACATTTTATACAAGTCTCAAGAGATGAAATGCACATGCCATGCTATGTCTTTTTGAAAGAAAATCACATCTTCATCTTTGAAAACCATCATGCTCAATGATGTCATGGAATTTCAATTCTTCAAAACTTAACAATTCATTTCAAGAGCGGTAAATACGACTTTGGTAATCCCTAGGTCGGTGTTTGCAAGTAAACTATACAAGTACTACCAACTTGTCATTTTTACCAGTATTAACCGGAAGGCTCGATACCTATCCGCGCGGGTTTTCGATCTTTCACCCTGGACTCTCAGGCCAACTTATTCAATATCATCTACACCACCTATTAAGACCTACCAACGTATTTACCCCAAAACCATTCCATGAAAACTTGTTCCTCAACATTTTTTTCTCAATGCAAGTTTTCAAATCAACTTCCAGAGTTTAATGTAATCAAATGAATTGATATGCCAATAACACAAGATGAATATAAGTACTTTTATTTCAATTCATCATCCAAGGAATAAAACAATTCCCTCTTCTCAAGTATCCTCAACAATTAGTCATTTCAAGACTATTTCAACGTTTTAAACAATAATTTTCAAAATGAACAACAATTCTCATATTCCTTGAAATTCATCATTTATATAAATATAAACAAGAAATTTTCCAAACATTCATTTATTTTGACACACAAAATAAATATAACAATATCATTCAAGGATTTTCAGTCTCTTTTAAAAAAATCCCCAAATTCTAGGTTTTCTCACCAAAACTATATAACTCAAATCTTTTGAAAGAAAACTTTCCAAAATCATCTTTTCTTCAATCAACGAAGATCAAAACCCATAAGATCATTTTAAAAGAACAAGAGACAAATCCATTTTCAAAATCGCTCAACTTCTTGAATCAACAATCAATTTTCAAAGCTATCGAAAGATGATTTCGAAAATCATATAGATCTTGCAAAAAATATATATATATAACTCTAAGAAAATCCCTACCTCAAGTTCTGAAGAAGAAATGAGATGAAACCCCCAAAATCAACGGTGTCGAAACTCGATCTTCACCGCACACAAAGAAGCCGTCGAGAAGTTAACCAACTTTGATGAAGAACCTATGGCAGAACTCTAATGGATCTTGAGAAATCAAGGTTTTGATCCAATTTGGCGTAGGGAAATGCAGTGAGAAGGAAGAGGAAATGTTTTTAGAGAGAGAGATATACAAAAGTGATCTGAAATATCATATTCACGAACTGATATAACATGGTCCGTTCGAGCATGGAAAGCCCCGCTCGAGCGTCAAGTACACCTTCCTAGTACTTTTGCAGACAGGTCAAACTTCTGGAACCAAACATTCTCCGCTCGAGCACATAAACAGTCACTTGAGCAGACAAGCAACTTCGAATGCATTTTGCATTTTTCCTTCGGTGGTGCTGCCCCTCGTCTCTGCCTGGGCGCTGCCCTAGACCAGCCAAGGGGATCTACTTCCTGGACCCCCGCGAGCTGACCAGGCAGCTCGATCCCCGACATAGTCAGCGAAGTGCAAAACATGAAAGATATGCTACAACCCGATACAAACATAAGACATTACCTGTTCCAAACACATCGCTACAGTCACACATCGATCATTGCATCTCACATTCTTGTTTATACTATTGTATTGTTCGATAAATCGGCATGCATACCGTTGTTTTATATGTTGTTATATCATGTTTGACATTGTTAGTATATGTCAATTTGTGTATTGTCTTATATTATACGGTGTCATATTTGTGTTCGTAGTGTGTTATATGTTACCCCTCATATAGCACATTATCGTTCGTATGGTCATATTGTTCAATGACATTAAGGTTCGTTTGGCGAATCACATTTTTAGTTTTTTTGTAAAAAATATTATAGTTAAAATCACATTTGTTTGGAAACGATGTTCATTTTTTTTGCTACAAATTACAATTCCAACAATTTCCAAGACTAGAAGTACTAATTTTTTTTTAAAACTTTGTAAACAATATTGTTTTGTGAATTCCAAATGATTTGATTCGATTTAAAATTTATTCCCACTGTTGAAGTATCTAGTGAACCCATTTTTTATAAACAAAAATGGTGATCCAACTGAACAACGGGTGGCATGTGTCACATTAGTTACATTTACGTTAAGCATTTTGGTGGCACATTTGTGAACGTATTTTGAAATATGGGTACGTTGTTATGTGATTGGTTTGTGAAATATGTGGTCATGTAATTTCCATTGCAACATCAATTGTGTCATGCATGACAAATAGTGCGACTTCGAGTGGTGGTTTGTGGTTTGTGTAGATTTGGTTCGTGTGTCAAATGACATATGTCAGATTGGCAAAACATACACTTTTCAAATGGTAAGTGTGCTTCGTCAATTTAATCTTTCAAGGATATGCTGTAAATTAAGATTGACAAATTGATTGTGAGATTACCTATGTCACACCGACATAACAACACCAATGTGGCATGGCTTCAAAAACTGTAGATTATCACATAGAAGTCCAGTGTGCAACGTACTACGCAAACGTGTATTGCTAGTTTCAAAAATACAATTTCATGAAGCATAACATAAATCTGTAACATTAATATATGAATGAAAGTGGTGTGAAGAACAACGCCAGCTAAACTGTCAGATGTCAACAATGTGTTGACTTATTAAAATTTGTCATCATTGTGTTTCGCTACATTCTATTATGATAATACAATGCTGCTATTCAAAAGTGATTATGAGACTTTGCCGCTAAGTGTCCATTACTATATTGGTTCATTACATGTCTTTCGGTTGTGGCTCCCCAGATGGCCACATCGCCAGCACCTGATCTGACTTAGTTTCTCTCCCCGAGATGGTATCTGATTCTTCTTCGGTCACCCTAGAGGACATTTAACTGCCGGTGAATATATGATGAAATCATCTTCCAAAAATGAAGGTTTGTCAATTGTTGGTATTGGCTGAATGTATCCGGAATAAGCTGCTTTGTACTGATCGACGGTGAAAAATGGTTCAACACATGTACTAAAATCCTTTCCACTATTCTTTATTGCAACCACCACATGTGCACATGGGAATCCATTCAATTGCCACTTGAAACATGAACATGAACGCTTGCCAATGTCTACCAACACTATTGGAAATGAATGGACCTCATATATGTCTTCGTTTGCCTGGCTAACAATCCACGTGCAACCACTAGAGTACGCCTCCCTCACACAACTTTCCATTTTTGGACAAAGTAAGCCATTAAAATTAGTAGCCAATAATTTATACTTTTCCCTTATTGTCATTATCTTATTTCTGATAGTATCAACCAACCTAGTGATTAGGCAATTATGGGCATCAAGTATCCACTTATTGAACGATTTTGCAGCGTTGGAGATCATCTCCCCATAGCGTTTGCCCCTGTCGACATTTTGAAAATATCATGACAATGTTATCAAATATTGGGTATTTTCAAATGTAAATTGGGTTTACAATGTAAAATATGTACCAACAAGCAAATATAAGTAGTACATACAAGTATTATACAAACCTGAAAAATGCGTTGGCCCAATGGTTCGGTGGCATATCTTCCAAAAAAATATTTATCCCAGATCGTCCTGATCCTTTTAGTTTGGCCAAATGGTGCTGAAACGAAGCCTTGGTTGGAGCGTATGCACATTCACGCAATTTGGCCATTAAACCAAAACGGACACAATTGTCAACCCACTGTAATTTGTCCCTTAAATTTGATTGGAGATGTTGCAAACAGTACGCATGATGTGCAGATGGGAATACAGTAGGCAAGGATTCGAGCAACCCAGCATTCCGTTCAGATACAAAAGTTAATGTTTGATTACTGTTGACAACGTTAGCGAGTTACTGTAAAAACCAAGTCCAATTTGCAGTCGTTTCAGAGTCAACGATAGCGAAAGCTAATGGGAATAAACCTGGGAGTTATGACAAGTGTTACGTTAGGTGTGTAATTGGTTTAACAATGTTTACGTTCACATTAAGAATTGTCTACATTTCAATCTGCAACATGGACAATGGTAAAAAAATAACAATAAATTGGAAACACATTTTCCATGGAAATTCCCCCACTGCTGTAGAGGACTACTAATCAAGTGTTTAGAGGCCACGTGATGCATTACTATATAAAATGTTGCAGCAATTATAATAAGACACGTACCTTTGTTGCCATCCTTCCCCGTCGCTGCAAGCAAATTGCCTTTAAATCTCCATTTCAAGAATGTGCCATCAAGGAACAATAATGAGTGGATATGGTTGAATCCATCAATGCAAGCTTTGAATGATATGAAAAACCGCTTAAATCAGCCGGTTGACTACTTGAAATCTAAGTTCACATAACTCCCAGGATTATACTGCATAATTGCACTAGTGTACCACCTAAGTTGATCGAATGAAACATGATAGTCACCATACACTTTGCATCTTGCCTTCTCCACACCTAACCAGGCTATGTGGTAACTAATAGTCAATCTGTAATTTTTTTTAAGGTTAAACACGACGTCAGTGGGACGTGTAAGGGGTTTGTCACGCACCCGATCACCAAAAACATTGCAAACCAATTTAGAGTTGATTCTACTATTTTTCCCAGTGCGAACTATAACACCACAATTATGCTAGTTGTTCAACCTCTTCAAGTAAAAGTATCCATTGCATGTTTGAACTCTTCTATGTATCAACCATGTACCAACTATGTACACCCTTTTTGCTCTCGCAACGTGCACATAGCCATGACCTGCACTGAATCATTTTTAACAAATTTGTAGTCAAACCCACACTCAATAGCATATTTGGACAGAACCAAACGGAATGCAGTAGCACCCCCTTCGAAACATTGGCCTACGTGACTAATGCCATGTGACCAATCAACTGTCATCAACGTTTTATCACTGTGGCGTCAATAACTAGACAACAAATCTACATCCATTTCCACCTCCGAATATTGTTCCGTGTTATGATCCATTTGACTTGCGCATGTAGTCTCACCGTATTGATTACCTTGAATCAGATCATCCATCCCATTTTATGAGCCAACTGTAACGTAGATATGGGTAACACCAAAGGATCTTGCAAGGGAAAACATGTTTTCAACATCCACATCAGTACTCATCATGAAGTGGTTCTCATGACACGGTAATTTGTAAGAAATGGAAATTGATGATGGTGTCACATCGGCCCACCTCTCAGATAAATTACCAACTAACTGTGTGAATGTCAATCCATTAACACCCCTGACAGCAACAATGGATCAATCGAACGTGCACAATAGCATATTGTCCATATCCTGAGCAACAAAATAAATGAACAATAAACGTGTCATAACATTCCTCAACCAAACAAAAAAAAAAAAAAAAAAAAAAAAGGCATGCAACATATGTGATGTATAATCAAATGTGAGCACATTAACTTTGACATCATACGACGGGGTCCAACACACATTCAATTAAAAAATTAAAAACACAGTAAATTTTTTTTTTCTCTACAGAATCTTAATTGGATGGTAAACTAAGAAAAATAGATATGTTAATAATCTCCACAAGAACGCCAATGAACCAAATCTGGGATTGAATGTTAAACAAAAAATAAGAGATATCCTGACTAGAATCAAATTCAAGAGGCACAAGATATACCTAGAGCAACCAAACACTATATATATATATATATATTTTTATGCTTGGATTTCAATATGGTCGTTTTGCTTCTAAACATGAACGAACGAACCAAGGTTTTGATATTCACAACCCACTTCACAAGCCATCATAAGAAAGTTTATAGATAAACAATCTAACTCTGAATTCAATAATATATAATGAAAACTAAAAGTTTCATTCACATAGATTCCAAGACTTTCCACGAACAAGCAACATCTTTACATGCAAATAAAAAAAATCAAAAATCCATTAAGTTTACGACACGTAACATGACCCTTATGTAAACACTGAATACAACAACGTCACAACACAAATTCAAAGACAAATACAACCGAACGTAACACGTACAAAACATGACAACATTGTAGGCGTGGGTTAACATTACACCCTTAATGTAACGTTGTTAGAGGCTAATAAAAGTGTGTCAATGTATAGTTGTACCATTTTTCATAAACCATCAACATTTTCATATTCAATTAAAAAAATCAAAAACCCAACAAATTTGCGAAACGTAACGTGACACGTACGTAAACACTTAATACAACTACGTCACAACACAAATTCAGAGACAAATACAACTGAATGTAAAACGCACAAAACATGACAACATTGCAAATGTGGGTTAACATTACAACCTAAATGTTACGTCATTGGAGGCTAATGAAAGTGTGCCAATGTATGGATGTACCATTTTTCATAAACCAGCAACATTTTCACATTCAATTAAAAAAATTAAGAAACCAGTAAGTTTGTGAAACGTAACGTGACATGTATGTAAACACTTACTACAACAATGGCACAGCACAAATCCAAAGACAAATATAACCGAACGTAACACGCACAAAACATGGCACCATTGCAGATGTGGGTTAACATTACAACCTAAATGTTACGTCATTGGAGGCTAATGAAAGTGTGCCAATATATGGATGTATCATTTTTCATAAACGAGCAACATTTTCACATTCAATTAAAATAATTAAAAAACCAGTAAGTTTGCAAAACGTAATGTAACATGTATGTAAACATTTACTACAACAACGACACAGCACAAATCCAAAGACAAATACAACCGAACGTAACACACAAAATACATAACCACACTGTAGATGTGGGTTAACGTTGGATGGCTGTAACAAATTGTGAAAGCCATATTAGAAGCAAAAAACCTTACCTCATTCCCTCAAACACTTGGAGTCCAAATCGCAAAAACCAAACAACATAACCCCCAACCTTGACGACATCATCTCCCATATCTAAATCCAAACCAGCAACATTTTCAAAATCTATTGGAATTCGTGATCAATGCGACATTCACTCCCACGACGACGTGTACACATTGCACTTTCATAAAAGTCTCCAAAAACTTAATAGGCCAAATGATAGAATAATTTATAATATGGAAATATATAAAGGGTATAATAGTACACTAATACCATTTAATCACAATTCATAGGACCTCTTGGAACACCTACCAATCTAAATAGAATTTCAAACTTTATAAGAAACTACACAAGACTTCATATTAAATAAGTTCTCCTAATAGGACTTATAAATAACTTTTCCTTAAAAAAATTTACTTTTTATAATGGCATAAATAATTTAAATATGATTTTTTTAGAAATTCTTTTTAATTTAAAAATAACAATAAAATATTAAATAGAATAAAAAAAAATTCTTACAAAATAAAAGTATTTGAATAACAACAGGTAAGAAGAAAATTTAATATGGTATTTTCATTTAATCTGAAAATAGTTCTAGATGAACAATAAATTATCACCTATAACCCTATTTTTTTTAAATAAAATTTTTTTAACGAACTATCACTTTTAATAAAAAAAAAAAAAAAAAGATTTCTTTCTAATTTATTTTACCAAAAGTAACTTCTTAACAATTTGTGCCAAAGATATCTTTATTCTTTATTTGAATCTCTTTAATTGACAATTGAGATATAAAAAATAAAAAAATAAAAATCTAACAAAATCCACCATGTTTGGTAAATACTAAAAAAGTTATGTTTTGTTCTTTTGTCCAAAAAAAAAAATTATATTAAAAAATATTGTTGTTCAAGTCCTTGTAGTTTAAAAGGATATAATTTTTTTGGAAAATTTAAAAGAAAAAAAAAAGAAAAAAAAATTAATAACAATTAATAATTTGAACACATGTATTTAAAGAAAATTATATTTAAACCAATAATATTATGATACATCATTATAACATATGTGAATATTGATCTCATTCTAATTGTAGTAATATAATTTGAAGAAGAATTTAAATTTGAAGTTTTATTTTATAATTTAATAAAGGATGCAAAATTTAAGAAATGAATATAGATCTTATTCTAATTATAGTAACATAATTCAAGTAAGAATCCAAATTTAAAATTTTATTTTAAGAATGTAAAATTAATTTATAGACCAACCATATTGTAACACATATTAATAAAAAATTAAACAAAATTAAAAAAAAATTAGAAAAAAGAATTACAACTTTCAACCTTAATAAAATGATAATATTTTACAATTATAATAGTATATAGATATATAGATTAGTCATGGTCATTATTTAAAACTTATGTATTACGGGATAAATTATTATAATTATAAATTTAAATTAATGGAGTTCTTTCCATATTTAGTACCCTTCAAATTTGAATTTTGAAATAGATTAGTATACTTTCTATTTTTTATTTTATATATTTGATATACTTTCCATTTGAAAGTCATAAATCAAGAGATATTATTTTTTAATTTTTAATTTTTTTGCTTGAATGAGAGCTATAAAGGATTTTTTTAATTATTTAAAATCAAAAAATTAGAAACTTTAGTTTAAAATATTGGAGCTCCCATAAGACTTATGGTTAGAAACCTCCTTTTACTTATATGATATATAGATAGATAGATTTAATAAGAATTTATAATTGTTTTAGATATTTTTTTAATATACAAATTATTTTTTTAGATTTTTTATAAAAATAATTTAACAATCTCATTACTAATCATAGTGTATAGGAGGAGTTGAAAATGGTATAGCAGTAGGTATGTGAAAAGTCAAAAAGGCTCGTGGGTTGAGAGAAATCAATAAATGCAGAGATTATTTTTTTTTAAATCAAAAAATTAGAAAATTAAGATTGGATATTGAAGCTCTCACAAGGTTTGTGGGTTAGAAACTATCTTTTCTTGTATGATATATAGATAGATAGATAGATTGATAGATGTATGTTTTTAAATAGGGCAATTCTATAATACACGCCCTTCTTTGGAGTTTGTACCATATGTCCAGTTATGATTTTTGTGGTATTTGATAATGATCCATTATGGTTTTAGTTATGACTTGTTTATAATACATTATGATTTTAGTTATGACTTAATTATGATCATTTGTGATTTTTATTTTGGTTATGACCGAGAGGTCTTTCATTATATTTGAAGTTGAGAGGGTAATTTATATGAAAATTGGGCGGAGCTAGGTAATGGGCCGTTATGGGCCGCAGTATGAAGAACTGAGTAAAAAGGCCTATATGTTAGTTCGGTCCATGAAGACCTTGGAGTTAGTCCGGTCCAAAAGAAGCCTTGAAGTTACACCTGTCTAGAAGAGCACGGTTAGTTCGGCTGCCAGTTGGGCACTCAGAGTTAGTTCGGTCGCGTTGAATTACGGTTAGCCTGGTCCTGTCCTCTAAATCGAAGTATGAGAGACCTTCAGGACTGTTCTGAGTTAGTTCGGCTCTACACTTCTATGGATAGCTCGGTCTTAGCGTTCGAAGCCGAGGTAGAAGAAAGGAAAGGAAGAGCCGGACTAGAAGTTGGATCGACCATACCTGCCTGTCTAGTATGGCAGTATTATTTCGGTCGTATAGAAGTTCGGTCATGGTAAAACCATCTCTCTTGGTTTAAGCAGTGAAGGGGGTGTTGAAGGATAAGCATTATCCTTCAGGAGATTGAATCCTAGGAGGACTCTGCATGGAGAAGTAAAAGTCCTACTAGGATTGTACCACGCAGAACCTACAAAAGCTCACAAACATCACCTATGGAGAGGTAACGCAACTTTGATTCCCGAATACACAGAGCTTTTGTCTATTTGTCTAGTTTGCTGACTTAGGCATCGGAGAGGTTTCTGGCACACACCCGCCAGCTAGCTCACGTTTGTATTTTCAAGTAGTAAAACGACGTCGTACGGAGGAGCGCAGTCTTGATCAACAGGATTATACGAGAAGGTTTATTTCTTTTCCGTACAATTGACGCCGTCTGTGGGAATTCAAACAAGAACAAAACCTCTTGATCAAGCTTTTCCTCTTAAGGATCAATGGCGCACAACGAAGATTTACAACAGTCCGCCATCAACGGACAAACACCAGAAGGGGGTGCGAGGCGCGAAGGTCTACCTCTCATCCCACCTATGGCGGATTTGGAACCACAACGACAGAATCCCAGGAGGGATACAAGGGGACGAAGGAAGACTAACAGCCCTCGTCACTCTCGTTCATGGTGTCTAGAGAGACAAAAGGCGGAGGATTGACCCTCAAGCCTTAGAAGATCGCGTCAAGGAATAGGACGAGTTGATACGACGAATGACGGCAGACATGGAATGGTAAGAATACCACACCCTCGCAAGCAGAGAGTAAAAGCCTCAGGACAGGCGATACTCAATCCAGTCTTCGAACTTCGTCCTCCAGTGCGAGAGGACGAGATCTGAGAGGTCATACACGGAAGGGAGCACTTATTGGCCTTCACATACGCACCAAACAAGGTCCAGACAGACGGAGTTGCCCAGATTGTCCGACCTACGAACCGTGCTAGAAGAGAAGGCACGATAGAAGGAAGATGCCAGGGCACGCGATCCGCATAGAGTTTTTGCCTTACAGCGGTTGGCTCCTCGGACGCACGGAAGCGTCGAGGTTGGAATGCCAATACCGTGCCCTGCCTATGAACCAACGGACAAGGCATTGGCGAGGCTGCAAACCTCACCATTCGTTCCGACAATAGAGAACACACCCCTACCATCAGGCCTCCTTCAGCCCAAATTTACTACATATAAGGGAAAGACGGACCCCTACTCACACTTGAGCCACTTTCCCTAGATCATGGCTGTATACCGGCGAAACGAGGCCTTGACGTGCATCCTCTTCCCATCTAGCCTTGGTGACCTAGGCTTGACTTGGTTCGAGAAACTTCCAGAAGGCAGCATAGCCTCTTGGGCGCAATTGGCGGAGGCGTTCGTAACAAGGTTCTGAACAAACACTAAAACCCCGGTGGAGATCGACCAGCTACTCTCCATCGACATGGGCGACAAAGAGACCCTAAGATCCTATAACAGTCGCTACTGGGAGACCTTCAATCAGATTGGGGACTGCCCCACCAATCTCGCCATTGCACAGTATAAAAGAGGCCTTCCAGTCGAGAACAGACTAAGGGACTCAATCACCATGACACCGCTCTCACCATGGGCCTACGATGGAAAGAGTGCATCGAGACATCGAGGTGGAGGAGGATGGCGACGTGCAAAAGCAAAATCGCACGACCACGATTACCGTAAAAGAAGGCCTCAGCAAAGGTCAACGCGGTAGATAGTCCGAACAGAAACGGACGTGGCAGGCGAGACAACGGAGAGGACTAGGATAAAAGATGGTTGAGAGTCCGCACTGCCATAACCATGATCTTTAAGAAACCGATCTACCGAATTCTAAGTGAAATAAGAGACGAACCTTTCGTCAGATGGCCTGCCAAGCTAGGAGAGGCCCAGAAGGACTACGACGAGAGGTCGCGGTGCACCTTCCATAAAGAAAAGGGACACCGCACTGAAAATTGCATGCCATTGAGACAACACCTAGAGGAGTTGGTTGCAGCAGGTCACTTGGATAAATACATTGAAGGAGGAACGCAACTAGCCCCCCAGGACCATAATAACCCTAACGAGATGCCGATCGACGCCCCACCTCAAGGCATTAGCAATGTGATACATGGAGTCTTTGAACCTGAGCGTGTATGCGAGCTCGGGGGATCAATCAAAAAGGCTGAGCATTTAAGAGAGGTACTAAGTGCCCAACCTGCCATCAAAAAGGAAAAGACAGAGGCCACAAACGTCATGTCTTTTTCGAATAAAGACTTGGCAAGAATATATTGCCCTCACAATGATGCCTTAGTTGTCACTCTCCACGTCAAGGATTTTGACGTCAAGCGGATTTTGATAGACCAAGGCAGTTCATGTGAAATAATGTACTATGACACCTTTAAACAGTTGAAGTTACAAGATAAAGACTTGGCACCTACCGTATCCCCCCTGATTGGATTCAACTCCATTCCAGAATGGCCCGTCGGCAAAATAATCCTCCCAGTCAAGGCAGGAAGCGTGACAAAACAAGTGGAGTTCTGGGTATTAAAAGTCCCCTCCACTTATAACATCATTTTGGGTAGAACATGGCTGCATGCCATGCGATCGGTGGCGTCATCCTACCACCAAGTAATGCGGTTTCCCAACGACACCGGTGTAATTGAAGAGGTCTATGGAGATTAGATTATGTCCAAGCAATGCTTTGTCACGGTGAATGGCAGCTGCGCCGCCAAAGGATACGTTCATTCGGTGGAAGAACCTGAGAGCACTGAACTGTTCACAGATGTCGGCAAAGCAGCTAATCAGAAGGCGGTGGAAGACTTGGTAGAGGTAAGAATAGATGAAAATAACCCGAATAAGTTCTTTTTGCTCGGTTTGTCGTTATCCAGCACTGAAAGATTAGAGGTCTTGGAATTTTTGATCTCTAATATCGAAGTGTTCGCCTGGACACCATATGACATGCCAGGCATTGATCCCAACTTCATCTGTCACCAACTCAATGTCCACCCATCTGCCAGACCAATCATTCAGTGCACACGCAGATCGGCACTCCACCACGCCGAGATAGTGGCGGAAGAAGTAGGAAACCTGCTTGAGGCAGGAGCAATTAGAGAGGTGCACTACCCAAGATGGATCTCCAATACAGTGGTGGTACCAAAGAAGAATGGCAAGTGGCGTGTCTGCGTCGACTACAAAACAGTCAACAAGGCATGCCCAAAAGACAGCTTTCCTCTGCCACGGATAGATCAACTGGTAGACCTAACGGCGGGGCACAAACGACTTAGCTTTCTGGATGCATACAGAGGCTACCATCAAATTGCCATGCACGAACCAGATCAGGTAGTGACATCCTTCACAACTCCAAGAGGTCTATACTGCTACAAGGTCATGCCCTTTGGCCTAAAAAACGCAGGGGCAACATTCCAGAGAATGGTCACCAAGATGTTTGAACCGTTGTTAGGCAGAACAATGGAGGCTTACATCAACGATATGGTGGTCAAGAGCAAAGATGAGAATGACCATCTCCAGGACCTAGGTGAGATGTTTGAGATCCTGAAGAAGCACAAGTTACGCCTCAACGCGTCGAAGTGTGCATTCGGAGGAGGATCTGGCAAATTCTTGAGCTTCCTGGTGACCAACCGGGGTATTGAGGTAGACCCATCTCAGATCAAGGCAATTCAGGATCTGGAAAGGCCTAACTCAGTCAAAGAAGTGCAGCATCTCACCGGCATGGTAGCTGCGCTCAATCGGTTCATAAGCCGGTCATCAGACAGACTACGACCATTCTTCCATGCTCTAAAGGCCAAGTTTGAGTGGGACGACGAATGCGACCGAGCTCTGGAAAGCTTGAAGGAATACATGTCTTCTTCACCACTACTTGTAACCCCAATTCCTGGGGAAGAACTCTTTTTGTACTTGGCAGTCTCACAGCACGCAATTAGCGCAGTATTGGTCCGTGCAGAAGGAATCCAACATCTACCCATCTATTATGTCAGCAAGACATTACTGGGCGCCAAAACAAGGTACTTGCCACTAGAAAAACTAGCCCTAGCCTTGATGATGGCCTCAAGAAAGTTGTCGCATTACTTTCACGCCCACACCATAGTTGTCCACATAGCCTTTCCATTGAAAGCTCTCTTTGAAAGGGCGAACTTTTCTGGGCGAATTCTGAAATGGGCAGTAGAGTTGGGACAATTCGACATCAAATTCCAGCCCAAAACCGCAATAAAGGCACAAGCCTTGGTAGACTTTGTCGCAGAATTCACCCCAGGAAGTCATCATATCTGCCCAGTCGACCTGACTAAAACAACCGAACTAGGGATAAAAGTTGACGCCGGAATAACGCAACCCCTGGTACAGGTTACTCAATCAGGTCCCAGGGCAGACCAGAGTAAAGTAAGGAAGGAAGAAACAAACCATGCTACACCAAGTCAAGACTCACCAAAAAAACAAGACTTGGTACAACCAGATGGCGAAGGGTAGACAGCAGGCATGAACCATGAAGAAGAAGACACCAGCAACATGAAAGACCCCAAGGCATCATCTGATCCCTCCACTTGCTGGAAGTTGTTCGTCGGGGAAATGTGGAAGCTCTTCGTGGATGGAGCATCCAACCGGCATGGAGCAAGACTTGGCATAGTCCTCATCTCTCCAGACGGCCTAGTAGTGGAGCAGGCAGTTAACCTTGGCTTCCCAGCATCAAACAACGAAGCGGAGTACGAAGCGCTTCTTGCAGGTCTCAAATCAGCATTCTACATGAAGGCCACCGAACTAATGGTTTACAGTGACTCATAGCTGGTGGTGAACCAAATTTCAGGCGACTATGAAGCAAAAGATGACAGAATGGCCAAGTACTAAGAGCTGGTCAGAACAGAGATCAAGAAGTTTGAAGTGGTAAGGATAGAACAGATCGGCAGGGAGGAAAACAGCAGAGCAGACGAACTATCAGGCTTCGCCTCAATGGCATATACCTCCATCCCTCATCCACTACTGATTGACTACCTGCCTAGACCAAGCATTGAAGACCCAGAAGCAGAAGAGGTACATTGTGCCGATCTAGGCCCTTCTTGGATGGATCCCATCATATTGTTCTTGAAAGAAGGCATCTTACCAGAAGAAAAGAAAGAGGCCAATAGAATAAGAACAAAGTCGCAGCGATTTTGGCTCTCCCCATCTTTGGCATTGTACAAAAAATCATTCTCAGGACCCTACCTAAAGTGCGTCCACCCTAGCAAAGTGGAGGCATTCTTGTTCAAAATTCATGATGGTGTATGCGGAAGCCATCAAGAAGGAAGATCACTGGCATACAGAGCAATCTCGCAAGGATATTGGTGGCCATACATGCAGGCAGATTCAGAGAAATATGTCAAAAAATGCGAGAAGTGTCAAAGGTTTGCGCACCAAATACACCAACCTGCTAGAGAACTTTTACCTCTCACTAGCCCATGGCCCTTCGCAATGTGGGGCTTAGACATAGTAGGGCCACTTCCAACAGCACCAGGCAACAGGAAGTTCTTCCTTGCAACAATCGACTACTTCACTAAATGGGTGGAAGCAGAAGCCTTGGCATCAATCGAGGAAAAAGACGTGAAGAAGTTTGTTTGGCAGAACATCATCACTCGATTTGGCATACCAAAAGCACTGATCTCAGACAACAGCACTCAGTTTAACGGCAAAATTTTTAGAGGCTTTTGTGAAGAGTACAAAATAGAGTTCTACAATTCTACACCGGCATATCCCCAAGCAAATGGTCAAGCAAAAGCATCAAACAAGGTCATCTTAGATGGATTGAAGAAAAGGTTAGAGAAAACAAAAGGCAAATGGGTAGAAGAACTCCCTCATGTTTTATGGGCTTACCGCACCACACCTCGGTGATCGACAAGAGAAACACCATTCTCCTTAGCTTACGGCATGGAGGCAGTAATCCCCCTGGAAGTTGGCCTCCCCATAATTCGAAGCGAAAACTTTGACCCAGACTTAAATGGCGAAGCCATATTATTGGAGCTTGACCTTGTGGAAGAAAGAAGAGACAGAGCATTGGTCCACATCGCCTCCTACCAATAAGAATTGTCCAAAAAGTATAACAAAACTGTGCATCCAAGGCAATTCAAGATCGGAGATTGGGTGCTGTGCAAAGTGATGGGGAACACCTTGGTTCCGAGAGATGGCAAGCTAGGGCCTAATTGGGAAGGACCTTACAAAGTGGTCGGATTAGCAGGAAAAGGGGCATACCACTTAGAAGATGAGGACGGCAAAGCAATTCCCAGGCCATGGAACATTGCCAATCTCAAGTTATTTTATTTTTAGCTTTTTTCTTTTTTAAGTATGTGTAATTTTTACTTTCTCAATAAAACAAGTCGATTCTTTTTAGCATAATTGTTTTCAGTAGAAGGTAACTTTAGTGAGTTAGGAGCATTGTAAACATAGTTGGCCGGAATAACCAACTATGAACCTTCCTAAGCCCAGGATAAGGATCCAGGCTGCAAGACGTTTGGTCGGAATAACCGAACATGTTATTCTAAGTTGGCTGGAAAAACCAACTTAGAGGTTGGATGGATTAAACCAACACCCCTCCTAAGCCCAGGATAAGGATCCAGGCTGCAGGACGCTTGGTCAGAACAACCAAGCATGTTATTCTAAGTTGGCTAGAAAAACCAACTTAGAGGTTGGCTGGATTAAACCAACTCTTAGTACTCTTCAGCCAAAGTATGGGTATAGGCTGACGAGTGGTTGGCTGGATTAAAACCAACTCTTAGTACTCTTCAGCCGAAGTAAGGTATCTCGGCTGAAGGGTGGTTGGCTGGATTAAACCAACTCTTTGTACTCTTCAACCAAAGTAAGGGTATGGCTGAAGAGTGGTTGGCTGGATTAAACCAACTCTTGTTACTCTTCAGCCGAAGTAAGTAGGTCGGCTGAAGAGTGGTTGGCTGGATTAAACCAACTCTTAGTACTCTTCAGCCGAAATAAGTATATCGGCTAAAAGAGTGGTTGGCTAGTAAGCCCACTCAGATTGCCTAAAAATATTTCAAATTGCAGTTAGAAAGCAAGCATTCAAACCGAGATCACAGTCGAGCAAAAGAGTTCATTGTAAAATTCATTACAAGTGCAAGCATACAAATCAAAAACCGGAATAAGAGTTGAGCACAAAAGAAGATTTTCATTGAAGTAAAAAACAAGTACACAGGAGGGGCCGCAGCCTGGTTACAAGTCCAAGAAAGAAAAAATTACAGAATTAGTTAAAAAGATCTTCGAGATCGGCTTCAATATCAACACCGACTCCGGTTTTAGAGGTTAGAGCAGTCTCGGTTGGAAGCCCGGTCTCTGTTGTAAGCACGTTTTCGGTCGTCAAGTCTTCAACCACTGGCTCCAACCGAGCTGATTGATCATTGGCAGGCTCATTAACAACTGGGGTCTCAGTTTGCTCATCTTCTTCTTCATCGTCAGACGCTTCGAGAAATTGCTTCTGGAGGTCGGCAGCATAGTCCGCCAGTGAGGCCGGAATGAAATACTATGGAGCATTGTAGACCTCGGTGTCGGGCCCACAATCAAGCTGCTCCACAGCACCCCTCCAGCCGCATTTGAAGAACAAGTCCTTCGCAGCTTCACACTGCTGGATGTATGCAGCCTCGCCTTCCTTGAAACCCTTCAGCTCGGCGTCTTCAGCTTTCTTCTTCAGAACTGTTATTTTGGCGTCTTTAGCACCTTCAAGCTGTGCCATCTCCCACAAATATTTATCTTTCATCTTGGTAAGAGCTCGCTGTTTGTCACTGTTAGCCGAGGCAACTAGTTCGATTAGACGTGTTACTTCGGCCTCCAGCTCGGCCGTCTTTGCTTGTGATTGTCTTAATTCGGCAGTCTTGGCTTCGGCTTCCGCCATTGCCTGCCTTGTGGTTTTCCTCCGCTCCAACACTCGCCTGTGTATGATATTGTTTTTCTGAATGGCCTGTAAAAGAATTGTTTCTTTTTAGCCAAGCTGAAACTTGGAAAAATTAGAAAGATCAAAAAAAGCTACTTACCAGAATCATTGATTTCGTTGACGACCAGATGGACTTCAGTTCGGTGTTCAGTTGATTATGGTGGTGCTCCATGTCTTTTGGAAGACGCACACTCTTGGCCAGATTGAAGGCCAGTACGTGATCCTTCTCTGCGACCACTGAGTCGGTGTCCTGGATATCTCGGTTCTGGAAAGTGGGCTTGGGTGCCCACTTAGAAGAGCTAGATCGGTCGGATCGCTCTGGCTGAGGGCTCGGCGGAGGGCTTGGTGGCGGAAGAATGGTCTCATCTTCGTCCACAAGGCGCTGCTCGGTTTGGCTAGTCCGGGCACACTTGTTCGCCCGAGATGTTGAAGGCTGTTGAGATGGTAGGGCCACCACGGTTTCTTGTGATTAGTTGGGTGGTGGTACCTCGACCCTGTTTGTCTCGGTCAAGAGGGCCCTGACTCTGTTTCTTTTGGCCATTTCTTCTTCAGCAGTCAGTGGGATTAGGTTGATTTGGGGCAAGGTTGGGTCCGGTTCTGGGGCGTCCTCTAGAAGAAAGTCAGTCACTCTGGCTTTTCGGCGACCGCTGTATCTGTAGGTCGGCTTAAAATTTAACAACTTAGCCCAGCTCCGTTTTGGATACCGTAGTGCGGCGCGGAGAGTATCAAGGTTGGGGTAGCTGTACAATGAATAAATATGGGCTGGATCTACATGAAGAAGACAACTGTTAGTTCGGCTCAGAATAGGAAACCGAAATAAATAAATTAAAAAAAAAAAAAAAAAAGGATGAAAGGAAGCCGAAGTAATTATACCAGGTATCCCTTTTTTCCAGTTTATACGTCGGCCAGGAATCTGGGCTTGATGATCTTCAAAATTGCCAGATACCCAGAAAAAATCGTCATCGTTTAAGTCTTTATCCAGTGTATCTTTTATTATTTTCTCTCGGCGGCGGTGTATTCTTAAATAGTAGACCCACCCATCTTCTTTCGATCCTAAGGAATATTGGTGGAATAGTTCGGCTAGACCGAGGTTGAGACCGGCTTGGCGGTTTAGTTCGGCTATTCCCATTATTATACGCTATGAATTGGTTGAAAGCTGGGTTGGGCATATTCTGGTTTGTCTAAGGAATTCATAGATTAAGGGTTGGATTGGAAATCTTAGTCCGGTTTCTATTATTGACAGAAGGGTAAAGGGAACAAAGCCTTCGTTTCCCCATGGTGTGACATCTTTTTTTGCTAGGGTGAGGTGGACATCGTCAGGGATATTGTATTTCCTTTGGAATTCGGCTAGACCATTAGGTGTTTCAACTAAAAACCTATACTTCCCCATTTATTCTTTAAGTTATGAATAAATTAGATCGGTCGAAGATTTGTACTAAGTATCTCGGTTGAGCGCTCAATTGAGTGTCTGGGCAACCTAAGTCTGCAAAGTGGAAAACAAAAGTGTTAAGCACAGCTCGTTGGACCGTGCTACAAAGTAAAAGCAAGATAAGGAAGTCCTACTTCGGCTATATGGGATACTACAGGTTCTATCTTGGATTGAGCAAGGGTTTTGATAGCTCGGTCATTGACGAGCGACTGGTTATCTCGGTTAAAGAGAAAGGTCTGATAAACCGGTTGAGCTTCTAGGGGTAGTTTTCTAAGTTCGGTCTAAAACTAAGAAAGCTGGTTTAGCCCCGAAGACCTAGCTCGGTTGAAATTACGGTTTCCCAGTACACTTAGTTCATCTTAGTTCGGTTCATTTATCTCGGCTAAGGTAAATCAAAAGGTGGTGACTTATTGAAACTACTGATATATATGCAAGTTTTAGTTCGGTTATGGTCTGACTAGATCGGCGCATAGCAAGAACAGTATCCTAGTTCGGTTGGGACGTTTTTATGGATCAAACAGTGTTCTATAGATTACTTCGTAATGTTGAAGAGGTTCTTAAGAGGTTTTTTCTAGAAAAACGAGAGGCAAATGGAAAAAACGTGTTTTGTAAAAGCACGTAAAACAGTATGCTATGGATTGTAGAATGCAAGTGCAAAAGAAACAAAAACTAGAGAGATTTGAGTAACTTACCTGGACAAGGGGAGGAAACTGAGAATGGATGCCAAGAACAACGAAGAACACGAACACAGCAAGCTGGGGATTTTAGAAACTCAAAGACGAGAGAGAAGAGAAAGTGAATATTTTGGTGAGTGATTCAGAAGAACAAAGGGTTTTGTTTTGTTGCAAATGACCAGAGGCGGGAACTGTTCAAAATTTACGGAGTACGAAGATGGCGTGACAGCTGCCTTGGGCCAATCAGAGGCTGCTACGTGTCATTGGAATGGGAAACGGTTCAGTTGCTGTGATTGAAGAGACGTTTTGACCGAACAAGCAGAGCCCGGTGTGAAAATTGGCTCGGCTGGAAAGGCTTAAGAGTTTTAGCTCGGCAAGGGGTTTAGTTCGGCTGGAGAGGCTTAAAAAACTTTAGCTCGGCTGACAAACAGGCAATCCCTATCATGCTTTGCAGATGGAATTAAGGGGCAATTGAGAGGGTAATTTATATGAAAATTGAGCCGAGCTAGGTAATGGGCCGTTATGGGCCGCAGTATGAAGAACTGAGTAAAAAGGCCTATATGTTAGTTCAGTCCATGAAGACCTTGGAGTTAGTCCGGTCCAAAAGAAGCCTTGAAGTTACACCTGTCTAGAAGAGCACGGTTAGTTCGGCTGCCAGTTGGGCACTCAGAGTTAGTTCGGTTGCGTTGAATTACGATTAGCCTGGTCCTGTCCTCTAAACCGAAGTATGAGAGACCTTCAGGACTGTTCTGAGTTAGTTCGGCTCTACACTTCTATGGATAGCTCAGTCTTAGCGTTCGAAGCCAGGGTAAAAGAAAGGAAAGGAAGAGCCGGACTAGAAGTTGGATCGACCATACCTGCCTGTCTAGTATGGCAGTATTATTTCAGTCGTATGGAAGTTCGGCCATGGTAAAACCATCTCACTTGGTTTAAGCAGTGAAGGGGGTGTTGAAGGATAAGCATTATCCTTCAGGAGATTGAATCCTAGGAGGACTCTGCATGGAGAAGTAAAAGTCCTACTAGGATTGTACCACGCGGAACCTACAAAAGCTCACAAACATTACTTATGGAGAGGTAACGCAACTTTGATTCCCGAATACACAGAGCTTTTGTCTATTTTTCTAATTTGCTGACTTAGGCATCGGAGAGGTTTCCGGCACACACCCGCCGGCTAGCTCACGTTTGTATTTTCAGGTAGTAGAACGACGTCGTACGAAGGAGCGCAGTCTTGATCAACAGGATTATACGAAAAGGTTTATTTCTTTCCCGTACAGAAGTGTTTGGTGATTAGTCTTAATTATGATTTGGTTATGAGTTGTTGTGATATTTGTTATTATATGGTTATTATTTTGGTTACAACTGAAAAAGTCTTTAGTTATACTTTAAATAATGTTTGGTTATGGCTTATTATTTTAGCTACCAAAGAAAATCTTTGGTTATACACATAAAAAGTAAAATATTTATAGAAAAATAAAAATAATAATAATAAACACACAAGTATGCAAAAAAAATGTAAAAATTTAGTATATTTTCATATTATTGTTATATATTGAATTTTTTTTATACAAATATTTATTTTTTAGGTACATTTAGGTTACGTGCATCTAAAAAGTAAAAATATATATATTAAAAAAAATTGATTAAAAACAAAAAAAAAAACTCAATTTTCAAAAAAAAAAAAAAAGTCTAAACCCAACAAGAAGATTGATTCTTGTATTTTCAAATATAATGATATATAAATCGAATTTTTATAAAATTCATGTATAAAATGATGTGGTTTTATGCGATCTTTTTATCTCCAATTAAAACTTCTATTATTGTGACTTAGAATTTTAAAGTATCGTTACATTATTTTGGATGAGTTTCAAGAATGAATATTTGGCTTGTAAATTATTTTTCATTTAAAGCACACCATTAACACGATTTAAATGAGGAATTTTGTATTAAAAATTTGTATTATTCTAATTTTATTTTCAAAAAAGGAGCCATGTGTTCTTTCTTTGTTAATTAGCCATGTTCTTCCTCCATTATTGTTTTAATTGAAATTGGAGGTGCTGCCATGATAAAAAGTTCAAGATTCCAAGTTTGAGGGAAAATGAGACAATATTATCATATCCCAATCAACCTCAATAAACCAAACCGTTCTCTTATGTGTATTAAATTCGATCACAGAATTATATATAATTTCCATGCATGACGTGAGATTCATACTTAATAGGTCCCACCTCATGTGAGAGATTTATATCTAATTCTATAATAAAAGTTCGTGCACTTACAACTTTCTCAATAATAAGGCCTATGAAAAGAAAAGCACAAAATAAACTAAAATAAATAAATCTCCAAACAAAAATGACCTCATTTGAATTTTGGGCTGAGGCTAGGGCACTAGAGAGAACATGAACCCTATATTTTATTTTGAATCTTTCAAATGTTGAAATATATCATGCGTGTCCAACTTTGAGTCTATTGATAATCATCTCATGCCATTAAGAGCTATCTTTGAACCTTGATATTGCCTTGATTTCTCACATTATCGAGTGTCTAGTTCAGTAATCGATAGTTCATTCACAGAACATGGCAATGACTTGCTTGTAGACTGATTCGAGTCTAGGTCTTCTAGTGTGTTTGGCTGCATTATGCTACGGGCAAAAAATGCTGGTTCTTGAGGAATTGATAGAGTAAAGGAGTAACTACTGAGCATCAAAACTACCGCTGCCATGGAAGGCCTGGCATTAATGTTTTCTTGGACACACAACAAGCCTATATGGATGCATCTAGCGACCTCATTTCTTGAGTAAGATTCTTCCAAATTTGGATCCATCAATTTCAAAGGTGTTCCATCTCTCCATAGTTTCCAAGCCTGCAATAATTCATTATATGAACATGTGGATGTGATGATATTATCCCTAAGCAGGAAAATAATAGTTAGAAAGTATGCAATCACTCACGTAGCTTAGCAAGTCCTCAGCATAGCTTGATTGGTAAAAACTACTGATCTTCTTGCCACTTATGATCTCCAAAATTAAGACACCGAAACTAAATACATCGGACTTTACAGAGAACTGTCCATGCATTACATACTCTGGAGGCATGTAGCCACTGCAAACCATTAACCATTAGTTTAGCATAATAATAAGAATATTACAAGAAACTTTGCCTAAAACAAATTTTTGGGGGATAAAATCACATATGTTAAATCACTGAGAACATAATGCATCAAGATTTAATAAATAAATAAATAATTGTGCCA
Organism: Camellia lanceoleosa; assembly: GCA_025200525.1. Taxonomy (NCBI): domain Eukaryota; kingdom Viridiplantae; phylum Streptophyta; class Magnoliopsida; order Ericales; family Theaceae; genus Camellia; species Camellia lanceoleosa. The sequence continues at coordinate 18,344,004 of CM045765.1, read as the reverse complement.
ACAAATATTACTCTCATAAGGAGCTACACAGATGGGAGTTGCTACATTGTGCATCTTTAAAAAATTATATATCATATGCATTCTACCACAACAAACGTAACATAACTACAATATTAATGTGTAGGGACCAAGTTGTTTAAATTAAAACTATAGAGATCAATGTAAAAGTATAATTAACCCATTTGTATTTTATTCCAGTCCAAGGGGGAGTATTTGAAGAAAAAGAATGATGCTTTTACTTGAGACTGCATAAAGAATTAACTAATCCAAAATGTAGAAAATGAAATTAATGGGATTAGGGAACACAAAACTTACTATGTCCCAACGATTCGACTTGTATTTCCTTGAGTTTGATCCACACCGACGATCCTAGCCATTCCAAAATCTGAAATTTTTGCATTCAAATTCTCATCTAATAGAACATTGCTAGCTTTGAGATCACGATGTACAATTCTAAGTCGGGAATCTTCATGAAGATAAAGCATCCCTCGAGCTATCCCTCCTATAATCTTGTAACGTTTTGACCAATTCAACTTTTCTTGTTGTGGATCTGTACATGGATCAAAATATATGCTCAAGTTAGCAGTGAGGAATTAGACTTAGGTATGATATGTGTCAATTTTATTCAAGTTGAGATGGAACCAATAGTGGAGGAATGCATTAAGGTTAGACTTTAATCATGAATCTGGGTAGTGATTTAAAAAGGAAAAGGAAAAATGTATAAGCTAATTTTTTTTTTCTTTATTTCCTTTTTTCTTTTCAAATGTCAATCCAAATCTATAATCTAGATAGAGTGTAAATGGGTTTTTTTTCTTAGCATGCATTGCAATACTAGCCTACTAGGTCAGTTCCTCAATAAATTCGACTACAAATAATGTATATTCATCGAAATCATGTTTTACTATGAAACAAAATAAAATATTAAAAAATATATTATAAAGAACTAGAGTTGTTTGAATGTGCCAAACCGAATAGTAAGTAGTCCAAGCTTTTGTTGGGCACAAATTCATAAATGAGTATCTTTTCTTCTCCTTCTAAGCAAAATCCCAGTAGCCTCACTAGATTTCTATGTTGAAGTTTGGCTACCAATGCAACTTCATTCTTGAATTCTTCTGCACCTTGCCCTGAGTTTTGAGATAACCTCTTCACTGCTATCTCTGATCCGTTAGGAAGTATACCCTGAGAATATATGACATTTGCTAAATTTTGGATCCAAAATTTTGAAACTTCTAATTTATCATTTTTTTATTTTTTTTTATTTTTTTACTTTAGAAAATGTTTTACACAAATGAATTTTTATCACTAGACATAAAACTAGTGAGGCTTATTGGTTTATGGTAAGAAATAGTTGTGGAACCTATTACTTTGTATCTACTATAAGAAAATAGAGTAAAAAAATTGTTTATGTAGAATAATATTATTGTATTTTATGACGTTGAAATCATGTACAAGTACAAATGACATCTAACCTTGTAGACATGTCCAAATCCACCTTGACCAATTTTGTTTTGGTCAGAAAAGTTGTTTGTGGCAGATTGAATTGTACCCAAATCATATTGCAAGGATTGTTCCGTTGTAATTTCATTCCCAACTGGACAAATCAAAAGGTAAATGTAATGAATTTGTTGATTTATTAGTAGAAGAATAAATGGTTAAAACAAAAGACGATATATTTTTTTTTTTCTTTACCATTATCCTCTGCAATGGAACCATATTTCTTCTTTGTTTTCCTACTTTGGAAGGACAAGCATACAGCAAAAAGCAAAACAGAAACTCCAATTGGGACAATGATGGCAATGAGTACTTGTGATGAGATTCCACCCTTTCCTGCATCAAAGAGAAAAAAAAAATGTTTTTGTTGAAAATCTTCACAAGTAAAGAATAGCTCACATTTGAAAATTATGCTTGATATAGCAAATCATAGTTATAAATCAAGTACGAAAAAACTATAAATTTGAAATTCGAAGTCAAGAACATGATTGGAAGACAAACTTGGAATAAACAAATGATCTACACACCATGGTTCTAAATATCAGTCGATACGCTATGTATCGGCCAATACGTATCGGAAAAATGGGGTGCCGCGACGGATACAGGGCGGTATACCGCTGAGATTGAAAATCACAGAAGTATCGGCCGAGTCCCAAGACGATCGGCTCAGAATCGTTACACAAGCCGCGACGGGCCGATACTCACCGGTTCGGACCGGTACGGGAAAGAAAAAGCTGAAAAATCTGTAAAATGATTTTTAAAATTTCACCGCTGCGACACCCGATTCCCGACACGTACCGATCGATACTACCGATACCAATACCGATACTCTGCGATCGATACCGTTACATTACCCGACACCGCGATTTAGAACCTTGCTACACACCCAAAGCAAATGATTTTGCAAGTTAATATTATTTTTTTGGGGAACAACATATAAGAAGAGATTTAAAATATTAACAGATCAAATCACCTAAATAGGACTTGTATTGCAGTTCCATTATTTAAAACAAATTTCATCAAATTATCTAATTATTGATATCCAATGAATCATTTAATATGTGTGTAATCTGCTCAATAACCCTATGAAATGAATAATTTCAATCACTAGACAACCCAATACCTTGTCAGGTTTAATTTTACGTAAATTACTAGTAGGAAGACCTAGAGGAGGAGGAAGAACCAGTGAAAGCGGTGGTGCAGTGGCGGTGGCCTTATAAAAGGGGCGCAACTCATACCAAACAACACAACTTGGAAACCAAAATCTTAAACCTTGCCTTCCAAGACAACAACTAGCCAAATTTGAGATACCAAATCTAAGGCAATTATTGCAATAATAATTACAACGAGCCCACACAGTGTGTGAAACGGTGTAAATTTAGCTTCTTTTGTTTCAAACTTCTTGCCATACGGACTACCCGAAAAAGAAGAGGAATCCCAAGTGACTATAGCATCCATTACACCTCCCAAGACTTCTACAAATCAGTTTAATTCTATTACATTTTGCGTATTAGCCAAACTAAATGCAATTGTCTAATCCACATAAGAGAAGATAGATTGGTTTGAGTATCGCGATATGCACCCTTCATACCAAATCGTGGCAACCTCCGAATTGGGACACTTTTGGACTACTTCTTTAGTAGCAGTGGAGACGCAGGCTTGACAGACGGCAGTGGAAACATCACCATGGCAGAGGAAGAGGCCGTAGGCTATGTCGGGGGGTTGAGGCCGGCAGTGAAATTGGAGAAGCCATTGGTGATGGTGGTGGTGGTGGTGGTGGTGGTGGTTATGGTGGAGATGGAATTAGAGGAAAGAACAGATAAGAGGGTGTTGAGGTTGGTTTGGTATGTGTTTTTTTTTATCAGTAAAGAAAAATTTCATTAAACAGCATGAAATTAAAGGTACAGGAAGATGACATGCATCGAGAAAGATTCGGAAGTATAAAAATACCCCTACTACTGCTACTCGCATCCATACAACCAACCCCTAAACCTCTCGATTTTTTAAATAAAAAAGCTAAAAAGAACTTAACTAAAAGTTAAAACAACAAAAAACAAGAATCCCCGCAACTTCAACCCACCAAAACATCCAAAACCAACCAAAAGAACTAACCCTGCACCCAAAACCAACTAAACTAACTAAACCAACACCGGGAATACCACCAAGACCCACTCCTCTGACGCGACCCACTCCTCTGCCGCTGCTGCTTGAACAGACACGCCACTGCAGCTACAACCACCCCCCCTAGCTGTTGCCCACGCCTCCTCCACACTGCTGCAACTCCACAGCTACTTCCCACTCCACCAACAAGCCACGCCTCTGCCGAGAATACACCAAGAGCCACCGCCGGGAACAGACACCCACCTCCGACAGTAACTACACCCCGGCTACATCACCCACTGCCAACCACAACACCCACTGCCGAAGACATATCATCTCCCACAGATCATGTCCCACCAGGCCTACTACTAGCTCACACCCAAAACCCACGCCTGGACCTGTGCTCCTCTGATGCATCAAAACTTCTTCTTTCACACCCCCAATACCCACTGCCAAACACCAAACCAGCAAATCTTCAATCACACGCCACAGATCCGCACACCCATCGAACTCCGACCACCCGCTGGGACACCACCATACAAATGGCAGAACTACACCCCTCAAACTCTCACATGAGAAGGAATGCTCGAGTGCCAACCGGAAAGAACTGGAACGCACCCCTCCAACTCCTACTCGCCAAAAAGCGCTTGAGTGTAATACCAGGACGCCCCTGCTGGAGCAGCTATAACAGTAAGGTTGAATCTGACGGGGACCAACAGAAGACAAAACCTGGACACACCAACACTCACCCGCAGCAGCGAACCTCACCTAGGTGGGAAGAACTGGGGGACTCAAGTTTATTAAACGAGAGAAACTAACAAAGTAGAGGAAAAAACGAGTTAGGCCAGCCGACCGCCATAGCCAACGGCGGCGGCCAGCCGGCCCAAAAAGAGGCCGGAGATGGAGGTTTAAGAGAAAGAAAGGATAGAGAGAGAAAGGGAGGAACTTGCGCACCTAGAGAAAGGGAGGAACTTGTGTTGTTGGGAGTGTAAGTTGTTATGTTTGGGCAGACATATGTGAGAGAATCTGAGCTAACTTTGGTGCTGCTGAGGATGAGAAAGAAAACAAAATAAAGAACAAAAAGGGTTGTGGGGATGTTGAAGGAAGGGATCATCATGGTGATCAAACTCTTTCTCCACATATTTTTGGGTTTCAATTGATCGATGAACAAGTAGTTAAGATGGAAATGTTCGGTTGCCTAAATCTGCAAAAATATGAATTTGAGATCAAGCTGAAAGAGATCTTTTGTTAATAGTTTTGTTTTTTGTGTTGTGTTTTTTCATTTTAATTTGTCTCAAATTTTTGTAAGTTCTCAATTTTTTTTTTTTTTTGGTAAAATATGACAGTGCAACTCCTTGAATGGTAGGGTGCAACTCAAAAGTTACAGGGGTGCAAGTCTGAATTTCAACCCTCTATGTTTGTGTAATTTTATTTTATTTTATTTTTTATTTTTTTATTTTTTTTGTTAACTGACCTATGATTTGCCCAATTTGTAGAGATCTAAAAACATAATTAAAAAAATCATTAAATACAAAAAAAATATTAAAAAAAAGAGTAAATTACAAATACACCTCTTAAGATTTATTTAAAATAAGAATTATCTTCATGGTTCTGTAAATTAAATTCCGCTCTTTCAAATTTCTAATCGCATAACAAATGACCCCTTTTTATTAATAAATCATAAGGTCAATTAACAAGTTTAATGATATCATAAATATATTTGAATTAATAATTCATATAATTTTATTGTTGTATAGAAAAATAGTTAGAAATTTCACTTTTTCTATTATTGTGAGGGTCGTGCCTTTTTCGAGTCTAAGACTCGTTTCCCACACAAATTGCTATACCAACTCGCTTTAATAACAAAGAGTCTTTACTTAATTTTTTTTAAAGAGAAATTAAGAAACCTTTAACAATAAAAACTAAATCAAGGACCAATCCGTCATAACTATAAAATTCTAGGTTCGGGAGCTTAGATATAAAAGGGAAAGATCATTGAATGAAAGCATCCCATTTTACCCAATCCGAAGATTAGCATATACTAGCTTTCTATTTTATGATTTTAGTTGTTAATTATTCACAAATTTCATTTTAAGCCTAAAACCTTTAACTAATCCTAAAACTATGTGATTTAAATAAAATAAATTAAATGAATAAAGCCATATTTTCCATCCAATAGGTGATTTTCAATATTTAAAAAAAAAAAAAGGATTCTTAATAATTCATGGCCTTAAACATAAACTAAAATAAATAATATTCGTAAATCATTCAAAACAAACAATTTTACAAGAAAAGCACTTAGACTTGGATTATGAAAAAAATTAATGCAAACAAAACATGCAAATTTTATGAAAGACGGAGAGACTTACCTAGATGCCCACTTTCAGCGTCTTACATGCAAAACTTGAAATTAAACATAACCTATCATACAACTAAACATACAAAATATTATCCTAGGCCTAGTTTGAAGCTATTAAATGATGCTTATATGGAAAAAGCAAATAACAAATAAAGAGCTAAACTGCAAACTAACTACATGATGATTTGAACCAAGCCTAATATTGCATGATTGCTATATGATTACATGATCCTAAATATGTTGTTCTAATGAAAATAGAAGAATCATGGTGAAAAAGACGAAAAAGATGAATATATGCAAATTATATGACGTATAGATGAACTAAAGCCCTAAGCATGCTTGACTATTGAAAATAGATGGAAAACAAGTTTGAGATTAACAAAGGAAGTGTGTTTTACTTTCTAGTTTTCAAGAACCGAAGAGCACACAAAAAACAAGTCAAGAAAACTTTACTTTCTTGCTTGTAGGCCTCCTTAAGCTTAGGTTTCTGATATTAGTCCAAGTCTCCAAGTCCTTAGAGTATTTTTGATTGCGTTTGGTTGTTGTTAGGATGGGATTTTAAAAATTGAGGGTAGGGGGTAGGATTTCTTTCTTACAAGCTCTTAGATGTTCTCAAAGGTTCATAATTTTGCAACCCCTTGCAAGAGGGATGGGAGAAGTGTTTTTATAAGCACTCCTAGCTTGGAGAGAAAGCCAGAGAAGGTTGTTAGAGTTGAGCATCGCTTTCTTTCTAGCGTCTCACCCCAATGTCGCATTAATTGTCTCCTTGCAAAGTTTCCATTTTTGTCTTTCGGAAGAGGTGCGGCTGCGCAAGGGAAGTACAGCTCCACAAGGGAAGTGCGACCCCACAAGGGAACTACGACCACACAATGCACGTGAGACTAGGGATCCAGGTGTCAACTTTGCAGGTTAGGTGCGGTTTTGTATGGCTAGGCGCGGCTTTGCATGGCTTTTGCCTACTTATGGCCTAAGCTAGCTCAAATTGTCTTTAGAGCAATATTTTTTATAAAAACTTATCAGTAATTTTAGAAAATATCATCAATCTAAGTGCAATTGGGCTTCCCTTATCTCTTGGGGTCAGAAAATTGGTTTTAGCTGAAAAATGAATTCAGGGGTCTTTTGGTCATATTTACAAAAAGTCGATTTTTAGACCAAAGGAGGATATAACAACTTTCAACATTCCAAGGGTTGAGATATTATCAATTTATCATCGGGAGGCCTACAAGTGTCCGAAGTCTTAGAGTCAATCAAAATAGGGTGTCTACAATTACTTTTATTAAATAAAAAAAATTTACAATGGAGCATTTGTAATTTCCAAAACCACTAGAGGCAATCTGTATTTTAAGCAAATATTATGAGTGTATTTATAATTTACCCAAAAAAGAACCAAAAAGCCAATTGTTTTATTATGAAGATGTATTTGAGTAAGAGTTTTAGGACATAAAAAGTTGGTTTGCAAGTGAAAATCCCTAGAATTTTGAAATTCTAAAAGGATGAGGATAAACTTTAACATAAATGGTCAAAAATGCCATTTTAACCCTAAAATCCTATAATTTTCTCGAACATTTTTTGATTTTACGTCGTCGTCGTCGTCGTCGTCTCTCTCTCTCTCTCTCTCTCTCTCTCTCTCTCTCTCTCTCTTTCACACACACACATTTTCGATTATGTTCTTCTTTATTACCTTTATTGTTATCGGAGCCTCCACCACATCCACAATGCCACTCTATCATATCAACCATCACCGGTACCATTTCTATTGTCGTTACTATATCCATCAATGTCGTCCTACTAACATTCATCACATCTTTCTCTACCATCAACTAGTATCTATTACCATTCACATATATCCAGTCCAAATTTGGTTGATCTAATCTTTTGCTATTTTTCTCTCTTTCCAACACCATTCATTTACCGTTGTTAGGACATTTTTAGTTCAAATCTAGTTGAAATTACTATTTTTTCTCTCTACCTCTCTCGAATATCGTTATTTTTTTTTAATAAGTTGATTTTAAAAATAGATGCAGTTGATTTGTATGTTGTTAATTGATAGATATTTTGTTATATTGTTTGATCTGTATGCTTTCTCTTTTAGGTTCATTGATTTTTTTGCTAGAATTAGTCAGTGAAATTTCACTGACTTAGATTCTAACTTTCACTTACTTCCACTAATTTAGAGAAATTTCATCGTGCTTTTCATTATTAATTAAAAAATATATATATGTTTTGGAAAATCTATAAATTTCACTCACATAGCATAGTGAGATTTCATTTTACAAGAGAGTCATAAAAAATTATCATAGAGAAATTTCACTATGCTAAATCAATGAAATTTCATTTCGTTGGAGAGTCGTAAAAAAATTATCACCAAAAAAATGTACCGATGGTGGTCATTGGAGGCCGTGATTCATACCCCCAGTGGGGGTCGACCTCCAGTGACGTGATGACCCCCTATTGACTGAAAACACCACAAAAAAAAAAAATTATTTTTTAACCCAATCAGTGGGCTACACGCACGACCCCTACCACCCCCAGCTGGGGGTCTTAGGCATTTTCCTGGTCATTAGAAAGTTATCACCATCAATCAAAGGTGGCAACTGGCGACCGATGATGGCAGTTAAAGGCAGTAATTTTGTCTAAAAAAAAGTCAATATCCTTAAATTGACACATGTAATTTAGTTGTCTTCAAACTAATAAAAAATATTTTCTAAAGAGCTGAAATAAAAAAAATATATATATCATATTATTTGTATTTAGTGAAATTTTTCTAATTTTTTATTATTATTATTATTTTTTTTTTACGATTCATCTAGAAGAATAGAATTTAAATATAGTAACTTTCTGATTTTCATTTAAAAATTCATTGAATTCGAATAAAAGTCAACCCAGACGTTTCAGGCCACAAAAATGAGCACTTATGCCACGTCAAAATTTGTAATAACCCAAAAAAAACTATAAATATATGTCTATTTAAGAAAAAAAAAAAAAAAAAGGAATTTACTCAGCAGAATCTCTGCAAAATCTGCAGAAAATAAAATAACTAAATAAATATATATCTATTTAAGAGGGAGGGGGGGGGGGGGGGGGGGGGGAAAGAGAAGAATTTACTCTGCAGAATCTCTGCAAAATTTGTAGAAAATAAAATCAAAGTAAAATCAAGAATGAAATCAAGCGATCAATTACATGATCTCATTAGCCTATAAATAGGATGTAGGTAACAAATATTTCTTCACCAAAAACTGCCATATACTTGATAGGAGAAGTGTTCCGGCGAGCTCCATTAATTCCGGTAAGCTTATTCTTCACCTTTTCCTTTCAATTTGATATATATATATATATATATTTAAGGTGGGTAGCGATCGGTGGTGACGAGGGAGGTGGTTGCCTGTCGGCGGTTGTGCCGAAAGTAAGAATAGAGACTGATTTTCCAAGTGCGAACAGGAGAGGCTGCCATGGAGTCTTTGTGACAATAGCAGCCATGGAAGCTGTAAGAGGAGCTAATTTGAGCCCATTAAATTAATTAGGCCCAATAGTCAAGGTAGGTGGGCCTGAATTTATCACAAGTCCAAGATTGGTGGGCCCGGATTTATCGCCATCAAACGGGCCGAATCACTCTAAACCTCGAAAGGGTTCGGATTCACGAACTTAGAGACTTACTCGGGCCCGGACTCGAAAGGGTATTGAGCAATCCTAGAGATCCGAGGCACTTGGACTCGAAAGGATTCGGATCTACGAATCTAGAGATCCGAAGCGCTTGGCTTCGAATGGATTTAAATGCAATCTAGAAGTCGCTCCGTTAATGAGTCCCAAAACACTTGCGGGCTCGGAGCTTTCCGGGATCTACGTACCAGAACCATGGGCGTAATGGAGTCCGAACAAAGGACCCGATCCCGAGGACGGTGAGTGGAGATAAATTCACTCTTCGGTTAAATTAGCCTATACCCGGGTCGAGGTGGCACGATCTAGGAGGGTCCCTGAGACTCGGTAATATTTGCGGCAGGGCGTTCTCTTGAACTACCCCTGACCCTTATGCGGCAAGACGTCCTCTGGGACTACCCCTAACCCTTTGGGATGATTGGGGATCATTGGTTAGGTGTGGCTAAGAAGAAGGGTTCGCTGAGGGATTGATCTCCTCTTCCGGATTTTTCTCATCCTCGGAGAGGTCACCTCCTCGGAGAGATCACCTCCTCGGACAAGGTGGTTAGAGAGAATATTCCCCATGTGCCTTGCACATGGGCTCCATCCTACATCATGAGGTGCCTATAAATAGCACCCACCCATAGCTTTACAAGTGATGGATTTTGGAAATTTTAAACTCTTGGGAAAGAACTAATTTCCCTTCTCTATTATCAACCTTGAGAGTGAAAATGGGAGATCCATGTGAGAGCCTTGTCATTATTCCCTCTCTAGCCACTTTGCCTTCTTCTTCATCCAATCTCTTATCTCCATCATCTTCTTTACTCTTGTGTTCTTGAGTTGAGACTATTGAAGAATCTAAGCCTCTCATCATCTTCTAGAGAATTCAAAGTTGTTCTTCAAGGATCTTCGAATTTTCTAACTACTTTTCTGAACCCTCTCATACAGAAGCAAACGAAAAGAAAAGAAAAAGAAAGGAAAAGATGGTACAGAAAGAATAGAAGAAAGAGAGAATAAAATAAGAGAAAAATAAAGAAAAATGAGAGGAAAATCTAGAGAGAGAATAGCTAGTTTCAGGGAAAATTCTAGCATGAAAGTGGTTTTCATACATAAAAAAAAAAAAAAGAGGCAAATTACTAACACCGCTTGAGGTTTGATTAAAATACGGATTCTTTTTTAAATTTGAGAAATTACATCCCGCCCCTGAGGTTTATATTTGCATAACAAATTGCCCCCTCATTTGTTATACAAATATAAACCTCATGAGGTAATTTGTAATTTCTTAAATCTCAGGAAAAATCTGTAGTTTAGTCAAATCTCAAGGAATGTTAGTAATTTATCCTAAATATATATATATATATATCATTAGATTTAAATAAGATGAATGCTAATCATTGGATGAGTAGATAGTACAATTAAGTGAAAAAAGTAAGGTACTTTTTTAAAAAGTAAAATAATTTTAGTTAATTTTAAAATAAAAAAAATCATACTAACTTATCATTTACTATAAACATGATTACTATTTAAAATATTACTTGTTAATGCTTCGTTTGGGAAGAAGAGTTGGATTAAGTTTGGCACTATTTTACTTAGAAAAAGACAAAAATTGACTTTTAAACTCAATAAGAGAAAATATCACATCTAACTCATAATTATTACATTTTTTCTCTTACAAAAAGTCAAAAAAATTCTTTCCAAACGAGACTTTTTTACCCCAAATTAAAAATAGTCAAAAATTTAAAAAGCTAAAAAATTAACTCACTTTCCAAACGAAAGTTAAATAGGTCATCACCTTTATTTCTTAAAATTTTTTACATTTTAAAAACATAAAATTAATGACACATCATATTTAATTATTTTTTTTATATTTTATTTTGTTATGATTTATAAAAAGTAAAATATAATAGGTAAATATTAATTTGAAGAAGTGAGCATCGAAAATGAAAAACTAAAAAAGTTATAAAAAAATCCTACTCAACTGCATTTTCCTCCCAGCTATTTTTCATGACATATAAGCAAATTGTTGGCCATAACATTGCTTTACAATCATTACCAACACAATAAGCCTTCGTTTGGAAAGTTGGTTGATTTTTTGACTTTTTTTAATTTTTTTAATTATTTTAATTTAGACTAAAAAACTTGATTTAGAAAGAATTTTTTAATTTTTTTGACTTTTTTTATAAGAGAATAATGTAATAATTATAAGTTAGATGTGATATTTTATTTTTTGTGATTAAAATAGTATATTTTATCTTTTGTGGCTAAAAGAGCCACTTTAACCCTTCCCAAACAATGCCTAAGCCATTTTGACTGTGGCTGGATTGCTTGAGACCTATTGGTTAACATAAGCGAAAACTTTGAAGGCTGAGTGTTAGATGAATTTTTTTTATATTTTTTTAATTTTTTTTTTTAGCCTTATGTTGCATTTGGATGGATGAATTTGAAATTAGGAGATTTGCTGTCAACATGGACAACAGCAATGATAGAGATTCCCTTTGTGGAGGACCCCCACAATCTCCTTTGTGATCCACACCATTCATGATGTGGACTCCACACATATATGAATGGGCCTCACACATCATGAATGGTGTAGATCAGTAAAGGGGTTGTGGGGGTCTTTCACAAAGGGAGTCTCACTCATTTTTCATCCAAGATTTGCTAAAAATCAGGGAAAAAAAATATATATATATATATAAAATATATTATTTTCTAAGATTACTTGAAAAAAAATCAGTATATATATGATTTTTTTTCTAAAATCATATATATACGTTTATTACAAACGCGGAGAAAACAAAAAAAATAAAAAATCAACCCAAAACTCTAAAATTTTCTAAAAATCAGAAGGAAAAAAAAAAAAAGCTTAAAACTCTGAATCTATATGAGGAAATCAAAGGGAAAAAAAAAAAAAGCTGGGCCGATGTGATTGACTTTGAGATTGGCTTTGAGTTGAATAAAGAGGTCGTAGAGCTGGCCTAGATCAGCAGCATTGCCGTGAGAGTAGAGAAGGGTGAGGCGAGCACAAGGGTTTTTGAGATAGAAAGTGACGATCTTGTTCCCAGATTTGGTGTCAAGCAACAACCAATCTTTCGTCGGAAATGGGTAAGATCTTGAGCGGTGAGAGTTGTGGAGAGGGAGAGAGAGGGTTCACATGTTAATCGTCTTTTCTTCTTGTTGTGGCTTCGATTGGAGGTGTGAAACAGAAAAGGGTTTACAGGTCCAAGGTGTTAGCGTTTTCATAGACAAGGGAATGAGATTATGAGAGAGAAAGAGGGGAAGAGAAGGAAAGCTAAGGAAGCTTGACAGAACACAGTAGAGAGAAAGAGAGAGAGAGGGGACGGGAGAGAGGGCAATGATAGCTGTGGTGACTGGTTCAGCCAGTTTTTTCTGTTTTTTTTTTTTTCTTTTTTCAATGGTCCAGATTAAAGATTTCAAACTAAACGCTCAAATTCATTTTTATGTATGGTACTCAAATACTACTTTTGACTAAACTACTTAGGTTCGAGGCCGACTGGCGCAGAATGGGGTAGCCTCCCCTCCTCCTAAACTTTTTTTTGAATCAAAAAAAAAAAAAAAGAAGACTAAACGGACACAATTTCATAAAAGAAACCCAGCAATTGCTGGAAGGAAGAAAACACAAGAAATAATCCTGTGTGATTGTGTTATGAAAGCTATGTATACCTTCATGTAATTAACCCAATCGGGTAAGACTTTGACCCCGAAAATGATTATTCTAAGATTTTTCACGTGTAGAATCTATTTTTGAGGTTATTTTACCTTGATTCTGATCCCAAAATTCTGATCATGAAGTGGGTTGATTTATATGCCTATTCGAGACAATTAATGGCAAAACCTCAATCGATTGCCATGATATATTAATAAGTTATCCCCTGAACTCAAGTATGTAAATCGAACAGCCGAGATCTAATTATTTGACGACATGATTGATAACTTAAAAAGAGATGTGAAATAAAACTACAATTTACTCAATTTTTCTATTTTCTTTTTCAAATTCATACACAAATCTATTATTCAAGATTTTTTAGGTACCTAAAAGGAGAAATCATTCAACGCTCATGGAGCAAGTTTAGGGGGTGATCAAAATGAAGAGTTATAGGTCCAAGTCATGGACTTACTATTTTTATGTTTTACAAGACAAAGTGTAAGTGTCAATCCCTAAATGGAATAGAATATTGCTTCAGGAGTATTGAATGATTTCTCATGTGAAAAAGGGATCAAACACTCACCACCACTAGCGGCGCCGTTGTCAGTCCTGTTGGCTGCAGGTGCAGGAGCTTTTGGAGGAGGAGCATCTGCGGCAACTGGAGGAAGAGGAACAAAATTCGTGGAGAACCTATAACTAAGGATACAGCTTGGTGTAAAAGTTCTCGCTTCTATCTTTCCAGCTGCGCATGTTTGAATAAAACCAGTAACACCAGACAGGCAAGAATTGCAATACGTTGGTGTCAAGTCTGCTGTACACTGTGCCATGCTAGACAATTTCCAATCAGTTGAGATAATATCTTCTCTGTCTGCATACATAGTGGGCTTAGAAGTATTGGAAATTGCCTCACTTCTCAGTTTGGTGAATATGCCCTGCAAATCCCATTTGGTTAGGTCTTGAGTAACAAAAACACACAGTGCTGATCCTATCTCCCTGGTAGAGAAGAAAGATCTGTTTGAGTAGCGAATAAAACACACATCATGCCATATATATGCCTCTTTTCTGAAGGGACATCTTTTTACAATCTCACTGCTTGCCAGCTTGAGGCAATTCTGGCAGTCACTCAGGGAAACCTCACCGATGCAGAGGAACCGAGCATAAACTTTGTCTGGGTCATTCCCTTCTGTCACGTTGGGGTAGATCGCTTTGCCACTACCATTATCAATGTAAAACGGTGACCGGTTGAGGGTGTGGTTCAGGTTGATATCAAATTGGCTACCAGCAGTGAAATTGGCATCCGGGCATATCGCATCTATGGAGGAAACCAGTGCCACGATCAGACAGTGTGGGAGGATAACAAGCAGAAGCAATAGAGAAAAAAACAAGGGAGTTATTACAACCATAGGCATCATTCTGTTTCCTTGCAACTTTTTTTGAAGAACACAGAAAATAATAGCTAAAAGTGTTTGGTGCGAAAGATGTTGAAGAGAAGAACATGTACATATATAGATTACCTAGCGCTTACTTTGACTAATCAAACCGACATGATCTTTCAAAATTCTAGATTCACGGTGGTGTTTGGGAAGTAAATTTTTTTTTTTTTTTTTTTTTTTTTTTTTTTCATTAAAAGACAAATTTGTTACAAAACTAAAAAAAATTAATCCAAACAAAATATTACATTAAATTTCATAATCATTTTACTTTTTCTCTCACAAACATTACAACCAATCACAAAAAAACCAAATTATCTTTCCAAATACAAAAAAAAATTTCTCCAATAATATTCTATAACTAAAAAAACCTATAAAAAAACTCAATTCTCAAACACCCACTTTGTTATAGACAAAGAATACATTCTGAACTTGCAAATTGAATGAGAAAAACTTCAGTACATACTTTGAAATTGACACGTGATATTATCATTTAATAATAAAACTGAATGCCATAAGTAAATCTCACTATTTAAATGTTTTTGGGCAAATTATATTGGTACTCTCTGCATTTTATTTCCTGTGTTATTTTAATCTTTTTAATTTTGATTAGCTTGATTTTGATTCTTAAATTTAAATTTTATATCAATATAATCTAATTAATAACATCAATTAAGGATTTTGAAGAAAAATAGTCACTGAATTAGTTGAAATTAACTCATCGAGTTGAATAAGTTCACAAATTTTGTTTATAAAAACATGACACGTCCTGTTCATATGACTATTTTCCAAAAATATATATATATATTAAAACTAAAATTAAAATATTATATATATATATATCTATAAGTGAGCTGCTATTCTCACTATATTTTGCTCCAAATATACTTCTTTGTTTATCCTTTATTATACATAGTTGCATTAATATTCCTTCACACAAAACACACTCCCTGAAAAAACTAAAATTTCAAGGATATTAATGTATTTTGAGCAAAGAATGGAATAAAGTGGAGTGAGAATAGCAGCTCAAAAAAAAAAAAAAAAAAAAAAAAAAAAAACTAACAGTTTAATTATTTTGAATAAATTGAGATAAAATCATAAATTTAAGGTCAAAATTAAGACGATTGATATTATAAAAATCAAAATAATATAATGACCGAAATATAGAAACAACAAGTGTAATTTGTCCATATTTCATTTAAACTCATTTTTTTTTTTATAATTATCTTTAGGGGGTAAATTACACAAATCAATATGGATTATCTTCAATAAAAAATCCTTGTCCATTTCAATTGTAACAATAATTATGAGTCTATGAAAACCTTATATTAGAATTTGGATGACTTATGTGTAGGTCTTAGTAGGTGAACTTATTGTACAATAGGTTCTATGATAATTAATCGTGTTTTTCATCAAACATAATTAAAAAAAGTCATTAATTGTTAATTTTCAAGGATAGTTTGAAAATTTTGTCATAAAAAAATATAATTAATTATAAGTTTTAGCGACAATTTAAAAAAATCGTCACAAAAAAGTTAATAATTTTCAACTTTCAGTGATAGTTTAAAAAATTCGTTATAGAAAAACGTCACTAATTGTAAGTTTTAGCAATAATTTATAAGAACTGTGACAAAAAAAGTCACTAATTGTTAATTTTTAGTAACATGTAAAAAATTATCACAAAAAATTATTTTTAACGACGAATTTACTAAGTCTTATTTTTAATAGAACTTGATAAGAATTAAGTTCAACTATTAAGATTATTGATAGTTTACCCTAGAATTTGTTACACAAATATTTAATGTTTTTTTTTTATTTAAATTTTATAGATAATCTATAGAGAATAATCAGGAAATTATCATGCTTAAATTTTTTATTTAATGTATTTAATGAAAAATTGAAATTTTGATAGAGCTCGACTCTATTCTGAATAGAACGCAATAGGGAAAAGACGGATAGATAGCAATAAGGAAATTATTCAATACTCCCAGAGCATCATGTGGTCATACTCCAAACTAATCACCAATTACTTTGATCCATGTTGTTCCCCCATCCCAACATAAATTGTGAGCCCTTACGTCTCTCCACCAAACAAAACCTTATGGAGTACTACGTGTCCATACTTCAGGAGTACTGAATAATCACCCGATAGCAATATAAGCAAATTTTTGATAAATACCACCCCTTTTATACACTTCACAATCATATTCCAGAAATTTTAATAAAAAGAGGTAAAAATATCTCTATTATCTGCAAATCATTTTTTGAAGAATGGAATAATACATGAAAGTTTTAGTTTGAGCAAAATTTTACTTTGATCATTGTAGTTTTAATTTGAACAATTTGAACCTCACATTTTTAATTTTGTTTCAGTGTAATTCCTTTGTCACTTGCCGTTAGAATTTTAAACGAAAAAAATTATTTATTTATTTTTTTGATTAGCAAAAAAGCACTTTATTGATGAGAAAACATACAGTACATATGAAGAAAAACATCAATAAAGAATGGAGGTGCAAAGAGCATCAAAGTACGCCCCCCAATCCCAACTAGATTGGCACCAAGGAGTATACCAAATCATTTGCTAGTCAGTGTAAAACGAAAAAAATTATGTGCAAAACTACAAGACGGAAGTGGAATTCAAAAGAAACTATATAGACTATCAATGTCATAAATAAATTACACTAATGGTCTTATAATTTATTTTGAATTTCACTTTGGTCCTTCTAATTTTACCCTTGATATATTTATATTTAGGCCAAGTTTGGGTAGTTGGAAATAATCCAAAAAGCCAAAAAGTTACTCAAAAAGTTAAAAAGTTAACACTATTCACCAAAAGTCAACAATTACGGCTGCACAACTCCCAATTCAAATTTTCCTCTAAAAACCAATTTTTACAATTTTTTATTACACATTTTTCCATAAAAAGTCAAAAAGTTAACCCAAACATCCATATTTTCAATCTCAATTTTTTTGTCCAAAAAGACAAAAAGTGCACTTATTTAGTCTTCCCAAACAAGGCCTTAGATTGTTAACAGTGCATAAAGAAAGGATTATATTACAATAAAATTAAAAATGTAAGATATAAATTATTCAAATTAAAATAAGGGAAAGTCAAACTACATTTTGTTTAACTATAAAAACTAATGCTATAATTTACACTGAAAAAATAGTATATACAGTGGCAGAGAGTCGGGACTTTTTTTGTCAAGAATGCAAAACTATAGGGCAAATGGTCAAGTCTAATGATACAGTACACACTAGATTAAGATTTGAGAAAATTTTAATTCAGTTTAATTTTCAAAAATAATTACAAATAAGTAGTAAATTTTATAAATATTAATTATTAAAATTATAATCTTTACCATGATAGAAATAATTACAATATATGATCTGTTTTCAGTGTTTTTTATCTTTAAGGTAGATACAAGGTTGGAGTCATGATCAATGCAAAATTAAGACAGATAATTCTCGGATCGGTTCAGTTTAATTTAGTTGAAATATATTATTTTATTTAGTCAAAATATATTCGAGCAAAAAATTAAAAATTTTACATTTCATAGCATGAATTTAAAAAATAAATAACCATCATACTAGTCAATTTATAAAAGTCATAAATAAGAGATTTTATAGCAAAATAAACGTTAAATAGCAAAAAAAAAAAAAATTGGGCTACAAAAAATTTAGGGACTGTATATATAAAGTATGCCCGTGCAAGACATAGGACTATTTATACTAAATATTTAAATTTCAAGTAAATTAAGAATACATCTCTTGAGATTTATTTAAAATATAAATTGTCTGTTATAGATGTAGAAATTACATCTCACCCTTTTAGGTATTTAATTGCATAACAAATGATCTATTTTATTATTAAATCATTAAGTTAATTAAGAGTTTTTAATAATATCATAAATATATTTCAATTAACAATTTAAGTAATTTTATTGTTGTATAGGAGTCATTAGGATTATTTTAGTTAATTATGTTAAATAAAAAATTATGACAAGAAAATATTTATAATTTTTAAAATCATAGGGGATAATCTATATTTTCGCTAAATCTTAGAAAGTATATTTGTAATTTATCCTTGAATTTTTTTAAATTATAATTTTGATATTTTACTTTAAGGTAGTTTTTGTTTTAATGAAAAACAATATATAATGGAATGATTATTTTGTAGAGGTTAAAAAATAATAATCCCATACTTTATGAATTCAATCTCCACCACACAAACATATATTACCTAGAATAATCCGAGATGGTGATTCTCTGAGGTCAATAGCATTTCCTAATAGTAAATATTAATGATGGGAACTACTATGAAAAAAATAAATTTGAGAAAATTAAAATAAAAAAATTCACTAAAAATAATAAAATACAAAAAATTAAAATATTAAAAAATATTTGAAAAGTCAAAACCAAACTAAATGAATTTCCACATCATTTTAGATAGAATTTCTTGTTATATTTTTGCTTGGGAAGAGCTTGTTGGAGGTGTATTGTTGAAGTTGTGGAAGTAGATTTTTCTCCTTTTCGCCAACCACTACCAAGACTATTATTTTGGACCAGTTTACGCTCGTTGCTGGTACGATTGTGTCAACATATTATGGTCTATTCCTTATACCATTCATCAATTAATGGTAATGGGTTGCTGGAGCGCCAGGTTGGACTTTTCTCGCTTGACTTTGCATTATTTTTTGAGACACTTACGTATAAGGTCTTGTTTGGGAAGATTAAATAAGTGTACTTTTTGTCTTTTTTGATTAAAAAAGTGAGGTTGAAAATATAGATGTTTGGGTTAATTTTTTAATTTTTTATGGAAAAATGTGTAATAAAAAATTGTAAAAATTAGCTTTTAGATGAAAATTTGAATTGGGAGTTGTGCAGCCGTAATTGTAGACTTTTGGTGAATAGTGTTAACTTTTTAACTTTTTGAGTAACTTTTTGACTTTTTGGATTATTCTCTACATCCCAAACTTAGCCTAAGTCTTAATAAGTGAATTTATTGTTTAATAGATACTATAAAAAAAATTTATCATAAAAAATGTCATTAATTATAAGTTTTAACGACAATTTATAAAAATTATGACAAAAAAAAGTCACTAATTATCAATTTTTAGCGATATATATAAAAAATTGTCACAAAAAAAATTATTTTTAGTAACAATTTTATCAAGACTTATTTTTAATAGGACTTGATGAGAATTAAGTCCAACTATTAAGACCTATTGATAATTTGTCATTATTTTTTTGATAAACTATAGTTATCGCCCCTATAATTTTTGTAAATTATAATTATCTCCCACAAGATATTGAAATGTAAGCTTGTCAACAAGCCGGGCTGGAATGGAAAATGAGCGGTAGCTCGAAAAAGGAGCTCGAATTTGGCTCGAGAGAGGAGAAAAGAGGAAGAGAGGGAGAGGGAGAGGCAGAGGGAGAGGGAGAAAAGAGGAAGAGAGGGAGAGGGAGAGGGAAAGGGAGAGGCAGAGAGAGAGAAGCAGACGGGAAGAGAGAGAGAGAGAGAGAAGACACCGATGCCCAGCCGCCGATCGTCTCGCCGACCGCCGTCGTGGCCTCGCCGCCCGCCGTCGTCGCCCAGCTCCAGATCGTCAGATCGTCGGCCTCCGCCTCCGCCGCCTCCGCTTCCTCCCCCTCCCCTGTATTAGGGCCCCCTCCCCCTCCCCCTCCCCCTCCATCTTCTTCTTCTTCTGCCCGTCTTCTTCTTCTTCTGTCAAAAAAAAAAATACAGAGAAGGAGGGGTCAACGAGAAAAAAAAAAAAAAAAAAAAAAGGGTCAAAACGACGTCGTTTTGACCCTCGAGCCTCAACTCTCGAGCTACCTAGCACTGCCGGGCTGGAATAGTTTGTGTTTGATTTCTTTTGTTTTATTTTCTAATTTGTTTTACATGTTTACATAAACAAAAGTATTGAAAATTTTAAAAGCATTTATCATTTTCATTTTACGCAAAAAATAGTTTTGCAAAATTTCAAAATACTTTTGAGTGTTTCC
Source organism: Camellia lanceoleosa (assembly GCA_025200525.1). Taxonomy (NCBI): domain Eukaryota; kingdom Viridiplantae; phylum Streptophyta; class Magnoliopsida; order Ericales; family Theaceae; genus Camellia; species Camellia lanceoleosa. The sequence goes on along the minus strand of CM045765.1, from coordinate 18,323,318 downwards.
AAAATGTGAGTGTTTTTCAGAAAAATTTCTTAAAAACTATTTTTGAAAATAATTAGCCCAATAATTCTTTTATTATCTAGAAAACAAAAACACAACCAAAAAGTAAAACTCTCAAATCAATGTTTTGAAACATGTACCGGTGAACGACCCGAAAAAGAGAAGGGGTGGGCAGGTCATCAGTTCAACTGTCAAGTTTGAAAAATCTAAAAACCCCTTGAGATAGTAATTTGTGATTATGATTCAATTTTAAACAATGGATAACAATCTCCATCAACAATCTACAACAAACTGGCACGTCAATTTAACATGAAAAAAAAATCATAATTGGAGCAACTCTAATTGTGATTAAAAAAAAAAAAATCACAGACCAAAACCACAAAAATAATCTACTAAAGACAAAGTAATTACACAAAAGCAAGTGAATCCACGCTCAAATTGAACCAAACCCGATGTGTATTTTCCACCACCGTCTTCACCTCGAAATTGCTTTGCCCAACATTGAATCCACAACACCGATGTCGAATCCACGATGATAAGCCACTACAAAATCCACCAAAGTTTTAGGCCTAAGTTTTTCAGAATCCACTAAAGAATACCTCTCTCTTTTTGTGAATGAAAGAACAAAATCAAGCATTGATATTTGTTAATATGTAGTTTGTTGATCAATCGATCATCTGCTATACATTAAGGAAACTCAAATATAAACACCGCCCAGTAAAGAATACTTTGTACTTTTCTCCTCTTTGAGAATATGGACGGATTAAACCCTAAAATAGCAAATAATGCACTTTATTATACTAGACAGAGCCATGAAGACTACTCGAGCACTCACTTCACCGCTCGAGTGGTGTGACTAAAGGTGGTGCTCACATATAGGCCAACCACTCGAGCACAACATCTACAGCTCAAGCGGTAAAACACGCTTCTTAGAAGTTCATAACACAAGCAGTGATACTAGATGAATCATTTCACCATTCTAGCTTATAAACAACCATTTGAGAGGTTAATCAACTTTGACATCTTTATTTGGTTAGATTCGCATCTAAACTCTCACAACTTAGCTTGATCCCTTTACTTAATCGTCGAAGTGGCAAATAAGGAATGCTCAAAACAAGATACGAAATATCAATACAAGCTTCCCCTACAACATAAAAGAGTTTTAGAGACCAATTTTTTTTCTCTCTGAAAGTATAAATATTGTTGCAAAAAATATTTAGAGATTAATTTCAGTTGTCACGAGGATAGTCGTTAAAAGGTCGTTCCGAAAAGTCAAAAAATGGGCTTTTAGGGACAATTTAAAAAATGTAGCTAATAAATTCACTTTTAGGGATTAATTTTGTCCTAAAAAGGTTTATTTTTCAAGACAACTTTTGGTCCCAAAAGGTTTGTAATTCATTACTAAATGTCTAATTTTGTCCCTAAAAATAAAATAATAACACTTTTAGTGACAAAAATATTTTGTTCTTAAAGAGTGATTTTATTCCTAATTTTTTTGTCTCTAAAATCTTAATTTCTTTTAGGGTCCTTTATTCAGATACAATTTGGGTTAGATTCGTATCTAAACTCTCATAATTCACAGAAACAATAGAGCTAATAAGAATACAATTGAATGGAGTTTTATCCAACGAGATTGCTAATTATAAAAACCTAACAGAGTTGAATCAGATCAAACCGTTTAGTCATGGTACATCACAAATAATTTTAAAAGTTATACTTATATTATTAATTTATTTTAAGTTTAATATTTTAAATATTTATGCATATGGAAAATGAGAAAAAAAGAGGTTAAAAATCATATAAATATTAAAATTCTCATATGCATTGCACAATTATGAAGCTAGCTTTGTGGCTGTATTGTATAGCACACCCATAAAAAATCAAAGTCTTACACAACAGTAAAAGCAACGAATAAAAATATTAAAAAAAAAAAAGAAGAAGAAGAAGGTAGTGCCCAAAATTCATTAATATCTAGATTCTGAGAATTATTTATTTTAATTAATTTTTAATTTTTTATAAATAAAAAAAGTAATATAATGATTTAAAAAAAATTTAACTATAGTAAACAGACAAGATTTGTTGTGGAAAATAAGAAAAGTCCATATACGTTGTACACTGAGATTATTTTAGAATTTCCCCCATAGAAAGGACAGGAGTGGAATTTTATTTTATTTTATTTTTATTTTTAAATAAGAAATACTATGATGTATACCTTTCAAAGAGTGTGCACCATATGCACCTTATAATTAAAAAAAAAAAAACATAATTTTAATTTTGTGATTCATAACTAAAATATATATATATATATTATAATAATATGAGACATGATTAAAAAACTCACGAATCATAACTAAAATAACATGATCACTTAAAAAAAAATTAATTATAATTAAAAAAAAAAATAACTTAACTAGAGGTACATATAATACACTTTTTTAGAGGAACGTATATTAGAATTTTTCTTTTTTTACATGATAGTTTGGAACTTTCCTTGAACCTCGGAAAAAGTGATAATCACACCACCTTTGTTTTCAAGTGTTAAAAAAATTTCCCACCAATTTTTTCAACACGTTTTTAAAAAACAGTGTTAAAACATTGATGAGAAACATGTATAATATTAGGGTATTATATTCTGTCTCTTTTATGATTATTTTTTTGAAAAAATCGGTCTAGGGTCCCTCTCCCACTTTTCGTAATGGAAGAGATTCATAAAATTATTTTTTGATGTCTAAGGTCCTAAACATATATCAGACAAATTTCAGTCAAACCCACTGCCATTCTTACCCACAACCACACAGACATGTACGTACATACATACATATAGAGAGAGAAACCTAGAGCTTTCTAGAGAGAGAAAATGAAGATGATCGGAACAACACTCCTTTCTCTTATGAAACCATACACCGTCGCCGTGAATACAAGAAGTTGCGAATCTTGATGAATCGCAGCATGGTGAGAAGTCTTCCACAATTAGAGCTTCGAGAAAAGACAATCTGTCCAGGATGCACTATCTATAAGTGGTGACCACAGATCCACATCCATATCCAACAGAGCACTAGTTCAACCATCTCAGCAGATTCAAGGCTCATGGAAAGTATTTCGTCGACATTGTTAACTCGACCTTTGATGGCTGCCCAGTGAAAGGGAATTCGACCTTCATAGTCCTGTAAAGAAGAGAGATCTGAGTATAATCTGAGGAGTTCTCTGGTTGTCTCAAGGTGACCTTTGCTGCAAGCTAGGTGCAATGGTGAACATCCATGGCTATCTGTTTTCGAGGCGAAATTAGGGCGTTCTTTCAATATTTCCTTGACTATCTCTGCAAAAATTAGGATACTAGCAAATAAGAATAAGAAATTATCAAGACAAACCAAATAATTTCTCTGGATCAACCCAATTGAATTTCTCTGAGTTGAAGTGTCCAGAGAAATTTCAAAGACCAAAAACAAAATTTTTCTAGATTGTTGTTGTTGTTGTTGCTTTTTTTTTTTTTTTTTGGTGATGCAGAAAATTTCTCTAGTTTTAAATCCAAAGAAATTCTCTGGTGATGGGATTTTCTCTGTGAATATGTATCCAAGTCACCGCAAAATCGATTGGTTCTATAGTGGATAGAATTTTGAAATTTTTTTTGAAATTTTTTATGTGATTTGTTCAGAGAAATTTGAAATTTTCTCTGTGATGTCCAAAGAAATTTTATGGATAGAACTTTCTCTGGAAATTTGATTTGGAATCTGATAAAAAGCTTCATAGTTTTAATATAGGGAAGCATTCCTAATTAAAGACTTGTGCCACAGTTGGGGCATTTGGGTCTCCGGAGTCGAGTGGCAGTGGAGATGGTAACAACAGTAGCAACAATGGTGGAGGATCAAACCCATGGCAGAGAAATTTGAAATTTTTCTGGAGTCCATGAAAGGCTAAGGAAAATTTCTCTGGATCAATTTTCTCTGACTTGAATTTTCTCTGGACCAATTTTCTCTGGATTGATGTTGAGGGATCTTAGACATCATGAAAATATTTGATGTCCTTTATACTGTAAAATTATAATATCAGGGACCTTAAAAAAAATACCCCTATTTTTTTTTTTGTTTTTTTTTTTTTTAAATTTTGATCTTTTAAGTTTATTTGCTTTTATTTTGGCCATTTATTATGTTTCAATTTTTTTTAATTTATTGTTAAAATTAACTTTTGTTCAATTTAAACAAAAAAAAAAATGCCATGTTAATTGTTACATAACATAAAAAAAATATAATATTATATTGAAGTTTAAGTTTGTGTAAGATGCATGAGTTATACATAATCAAATATTTTTGTATTCCATGATTGTTAATGTGTCATTTTCTGTTTAATTTTAAATAAAAATTAGCTTTTAAAGTAAATTAAAAAAAAAAAAAACTTGAAATGTGAAAAACCAAAATGGAAAAAAAAAAAATTAAGGTCAAAGTAAAAAAATAGCCAACATAAAATGGGCCAAATGTAATTTATCGATGATAATGTGGGGCAGTTACGGACCGATCCTATTAACTAGACTTATTTACCTACAAGTCCTAATTGATAAATTTATCATTATAAATTTATTAACTAGACTGATAAATTTATTATTATAAATGTATTCATTAATATCCATTATCCTTACTCATATTCACTCGCTCATTTATAAAAATCGAACATCATATTTCACATACACAAAGAATAAGAGATACTGATAAATTTATCTCTGAATAATAAATTTGAATCTGAAACAAAGAAAGCAATGGTGATATGGTGGTTGTGTAAATCTACGACGGTAAAATGTAGATCGTCGACGGTAGAGTGTAGATCTGCAACGATAGTGGAAATAGTTGGTAAATGGCGACGACCTTCGAACAATGATAGTGTTGGGTGGTGGTGGGTAGACGGCCATAGCAGCGACAATCATGGTAGACAATGGAAAAATGATGGATATATATATATATATATCTATATAATATGGGAGAAAGGTTTTTGAAAATATCCAAAATTTATCAGAGATATATTTCATTTTAAGGGCTCAGATCAATTGTGATAAACATCAATGGTTGAGATCATGCTTTAATTCCCGCCCAAACACTCAGTGCTCGCTCTTCTCCCACCTACCTACGTCTCCTCCCCATTCCATCTTTATCTTTCTCTCTCTCTGTTGCACGTCTCTTCCCATTCCCTCCTTATCTCTATCTCCCTCTTTGTTCCTCTTCTTTATCTCCCTCATTCTCTCCCAATGGTTTTAATTCGCAATCCTCCCACCCGATTTCTGCCTCTCCCCCTCTCCCTCCTTCTCTCTCAGTGGCTTCAATTCGCAACCTTCCCAATCGCTTTCTGAAGGCTGGGGTTTCCGATTAAGAACCGCGAAACCGAGTTGGCTCCTCCCACCACCATAGCCGCCGCCGTCATCTTTTCTTTCTCTCTCTGCTTCGAACCCCGATTGGAGCTCTCTGGTACCTCTCTCCTTCTCTCTCTTTCTTTCTATGCTTCAACTTTAAATTGTTGATTCATGGTCTCTGGTTTTATCATCATTTCTGTTTCTGGTTCATGGTTTATTATTTGGTGAAATAGAGCTACTTCAGAACTACACCAAACCTGAGGCTTCTACCTGTGCAAGGTAAGATTTCTGTCTCTATTCCCTTTCTTTCTCTGTTCCCCTTCGTTTTCTTCTCTTGCCATTTTTTCTCTATCTGGTTCTGTTTTTTATTAAATACTCTCACATGCAAATACTTCAATTGTTAATGGTTCATGGTTTCTGGTTTATCATAATTTCTGTTTCTGGTTCATTTCTATTTATCATCATTTATGGTTCGTGGTTTATTCATATCATCTTTGGGATTCTTTGTGCTATATATTATAAATCTCCTGATCAACATTTGGTAAACAAATATTATATACCCCTGCTTTTGTTAAGTAACACAGAAAATAGTGGAATTAGGGGAACAATGGCACTTTTATGGGCCATCAATTTTGTTTCCCCTTCGTTTTCTTCTCTTTCTTTGTGCTATATAGTGTAAATCTGCTGATCAACATTTGATATGTTATAAAAAAAAAATTTGCTGATACATATCAAACAAAGAATCTGCTGATCAAATCTGTTGATCATTTATTTTATCAAATTTTATCAAACAAAAGTTCTTTCTATCAATAATCTGTTGATACATATCAAACAAAGAATCTGCTGATCAAATCTGCTGATCATTTATTTGATTTGATATGTATCAACATCTAATCAAATTTTATCTGCTGATATGTATCAATAAATCTGCGGATACATATCAAATTTTATCTTATAAATCTACTGATCATTCAAAGTTTTATCAACCGGCTTGTTCATTATTGATTTCTAATAGCGGTTAGGTTCTAGAGTTTTTTTTCACATATATGGGATATAGTTTTTTTTATTTATTATTTTTTTATTCGGGTAACAAGAAGAATTATGTTAAAATTGGGGAATTATTGATTGTATTGATGTTGATGTCATTTAGACTCTTCCCATTGTTTTTTTGATGTCCTAAAATGCTTAACAAAGCCAAGATAGTTAGGTTTGTGTGAATGCATTTAACAAAGGGACAACGTTGAAACTTCCTAATATATTGAACGTTGAAAATTCTTAATATATTGAAATTGAAGTTACTTATGTGTTTATGGCATATTTATGTGTTTCTTTGATTTGGAAAACAAGAAGAATTACATACTTACTAACAGAGTATGTACACCCACCTTCCATTGTTGTTTAGGATGTCCCAAAATAGTTAACCATCTTGAAAAGCCAAGAAACTAATACTGTTATCATCATTTTGTTAAGTTTGAATGCATTTAATAGATGGACAACTTTGAAAATTCTTATTATACTGTTAAAGTGTAAACATATTAACTCATTTGTTTCAAATTGGGACAGGCACGAAATTAAATGCATGCTTTATTTGTTTATTTATTTTAAATTGAATGTCTGTGTGTGTGTGTGTGTGTGTGTGTGTGTGTGTGTGATGAGGGGCCAGTATTGTGATTTATGGGTGGAAAATTGAATTTAGGAGGGTGAGGAATCATTTATATTGTTGATTTGAACACAGTGACAAGAGATTCAGGGAATTCTTTGGCATCACAGTAATTTATAATTTGCAAGATATCTGAGAAATTATTGAGAGGAGTTAGAATTCCATATAGAAACTGATGGATTTGCAAAAATTCTGATTTATATCACTTGGGAGAACATGAAAGTAGGTACTTGCAATTTGTACATGTTTGAAATGATTTGGCAATTCTAGACATAAGGGGGAATTTTTTTTATGATATTTGCTAATATTTTGTGAGTTGATGAAAAACGCGTGAAAAAATTGCGTCTTACTGTTTGGTGAAAGTGTTGGAATATAAGTGTGAGAATATAGATAACATGTTGGCTGAGAGATTGATTACCACCTTACGCATTTCCTTGGACTTGGTATTTGTTACCATGTGATATTACTGTAGACACCCCATTTTTGACCGCCCTTAAGACTTGGGCGCTACTGATGGTTTACTCGGTGATGAAGGTGTGCAAGGCAAATGTTCAGTTTCTTCGGCAAGGAGAGAGTCAAATCTCAACTTCATACCCCTTTTGGACCAAAACAATCTTGATCAAAAGATTTTAGACTTGAAACCCTCTCTTTCAAAATGTTTTGAAAATAAAAGTTCTATGATGTTCCGACGCTCGCATTTTGTTAAATGTCGCGCTTTTCGGCAAACCAAGCAAGGGCAAAGTGGAAATGAACGAAAGAGAGATGAAATCTCTGAAAAATCTTTCAAAAAACCTTGTTTAGGGGTTTGGAGTTAAAGAAAAGAAGAGAAGAGAAGAGAAGAAACTCAGTTGGGGGAGAAATGGACATGAATCGCTAAGAGAGGGACGAGCAGTCCTCGCTGAATCAGGCCTATTCATTTGCATACTTGGATTTCAGCTATGAGGCCACCACCATTGGAAAGCTTACTTCCGGGGCTTCATTTTTCACTCAAGAATCTCCTAAAGCCAAGTCCGTACGGGGGAGATATAGTTAGTTAAAGTAGGGCATCAATTCGGTTGGACCGAATATGCGCGGCTTCACCAAAACAGGCATAACTTTTTGCACAGTTGGAATTTTAATGAAAGGCTGGCGCCATTGGAAAGCTAACTTCTGGGGTTTCATCATAGGGGATGGCCAACCACCTTGGACTTTTTGACCTGGTCGGCCAGCTCTCTGCAGCTTTGTGTTTGTGAGTTGGTTCCAGTTGTACTAGCTGGAGGGCACAGACTGGATCCTCCATACACATGTATGGAGGATCTTTGGCCTTGCTTCTTGGCTTCTTGGAGAAGTTTTGGTCTATAAAGGAAGCCCTCCCTCTCCATTGCAAGGGTTCAGAATTTTGTGGAAGGCTCCAAGCTTGTATCTCTCTATATCTCTACATCCAAGCTCTCAAAAGTCCCTTGTTCTTGGCCTATTGCATACCACCTCCTAGCACAACCCCTCCACCATCACTGTAAGCATCTTGGAGGCCATTTTCAGAGGCTAAGGGACTGGTCTGCAAACCATTTTCGAGTCGTACATTAATGCACCCTAACAGGAAAAGAGACCCCTAATTGCCCATTAAAGGTTGTGTTGGTTCATTGAATTAACTAGGCTTTGTTAATCACATAGTCCACCATGTCACATAGACAAGTTATTATTTTCAGCCTTAACCGATTCATTGTGAACCCATGAGTACCTTGTAAACTGGACCAAATCCGCCTTCACCAAGCTTATTTTCTTCCGAAAAATATTTTGTAGCTACATGTATAAGATTTAACTGGATTGAAGGAAAGTCATGTGATTTTGTGCGCTGCTCGCCTCGCAAATGTTCACAGTTGTAGTTATTGCCAAACCTTTGTCCTGCCAAGTTGAATGATTGAACTTCTAAGCTATTTTCTTGCTCTTTTGCAAGAAAAAAGGAATTGATTGACATATTGTTGCAATTACTATAAGAAGACTGTAATTACCTTTCCCTGTTCTTTTCCTTCTGTAGTGGATACAAGAACCAAGCAATACCATCACAACGAATGTTGATATGCTAATGGTGATTGTAATTGCTTTTACTTTCCATCCTGCAAAGACACACCTAAACACTATAGAACCCACATTTCATATCATATAAAGGGGGTTGGGTTGCAGATGATAAAATTGCATAATTTCATGTAGTGGGTGTTACAGCATATTAGCATCGTAATGGTAGCAACTTCAATACTGTAATGCAGTTATTCCTAAGGATATTGATTAATACTGTGTTTGGATCATAGATTTGGGTATAGTAAATTTGAAAAAAGAGAAGAAAAAAGTGGGTGAAATGTGATATTTTTTCCCTTTCCTTTTTTAAATTCCTACCTAAATTTATGATTCAAATTTAAATTACTACCTGAATTTATGATTCAAACACAGCCATACATAAGGGTGTTGCTAACTACACTGCCCATTGGGCATTGGTTAAGAAGAAGATAAAACAAACTTGAGCAGGAAAAACTGAATGAAGTAGAAGTTGATTTATTTATTTATTTATTTTTGTTAACTCTTGCCTTTCCTTTCATTCAAGTTTCACTAGATTTGTCACACATCCCTTCTATAATCTACCTAAGCTTGGTCCTTGCACTCATTACCAATTGATTTTGAGTTTATAAATTCGCACTACCAATCTTGGTTTCACTCTCCCATTCCCACAGTAACTTGTGAGCTCTGCACGAAGACCTCAATTGAAACTCAAAACCAGAAGTTTATGTAATCAAAGATCAAATACTCACCACCTGATCGGTTGTCAGTCCTCCTGATGGCCGAAGGAGCTTCTGCCGGGACTGGAGCTTCTGCTGCGACTGGAGCATCGTGATAGACCCCGTTCAACTCATACGTTACAATACAGCTTGGTGTAACCCTTTGTACCCAACTTCCACGAGTGCAGTTAGGAATAGCAGCAACAGCATCAGACAGGCAATTTCGGCAATCCATCGTTGACAAATCAGACTTACACTTCACCATCCCATTCAACGAACGACTGCTAAAATTTACATTAGTGGTTGCATTCATGGGTCTAGAGGGATTTGAAGTTGCAACAATACTCAAATGATCAAACATACTCCCCAAAACCTCATTGAATTTATCTGGCTCTCTAGCAGGTTGTCCCTCCATATTACAAAATACTTGGCTTGTCTCATCAGAGAAAAAAGGTCTGTTGGAGTAAGAAATCGAACACGGATCATACCATATGACTGCCTCTGTACATTGTTTTAGAGTCTCACTGCGTGCAGAGTCCACACAAATCTGGCACATTTTGGGTGTCACACCAACTTCGCATAGGAACAGACCGTACACTTTGTCCGGATCATCGGCTTCGATGGCATTGGAAAAGATTGAATCGCCGCTGTTATTGTAAGGTGACCCGAAGAGGAGGGCTTTGACATTTCTTTTAAATTGGCTTCTGACGGTGTAATTAGTAGTGTTTGTTGAGCAGTTCGTATTTGGGTAGATAACTTGTGGCATAACAAGGAGGATAGAAAAAAACAGGGGAAACAGAGTTGCTGGGGTAGAGAAAACAACCAGAGGCATCATGATTTGTTTTCCTTCCAAACTCTACAAGAAACAGAAAATTCCCTTTTTAACACCCAGCACACCAACTTTGACTAGTCCAACTTATAGATCATGTCTTAATAGAATTATAAATGGATGCATGGAAATGCGAAGCTACAACTTTTGAGTTACGGTTACGGAAGAAGTCCTCTTCCCTAGACCTTTTCATCACCGAGGTGGAAAATGTGAAAAACATAGACAAATTATAGGTATTAGATGTGTATTCATCTATATTAAATTTTTTATTATTTTATAAACATACAAAAATTCATCATAAAATTAGATATAATTTTCTCACATTGGATCAGACTTACTATGTGTGGCTTAAGTAATTATATTAGGTACACGTGAAAATGAAGAACACACTTACTATATATATATATATATATATGTATACTATATATAAAATGAAGAACACAGTTGGTGTCCTTTTCTTATTTTGTCAATGTCCATTTTTCTATTTTCTCTTCTCATTTTGTCTAGTGTAAACTTCTTTTCTCATTCAATAAATATAGGGAGCTTCCCTAATTTATCCAAAAATTTACCAACTGCCCATGGCAGCCTACCTTAATATGGAGGTTGTTTTTATTTAAAAGGAATATATATACAATAACATAAGATTAACATAATTCAATTAATCAAGTTACTATCAATTTATATTACTCATATAAAGAGAGAGCAAATTCATATTAATCTAAATAAGTAATTGTTAATAAAACTCATGTACATAGCAAAAAAAAAAAAAAAAGAAAAAAAAAAAAGAAAAAGAAAAAGAAAAAGAAGAAGCCTCACATAAATAAGTGATTACCAATTAATTAAGTTAAGCCTCACATAAACAATTTACAAAAAATAAATAAATTCATCTTTAAATATCAACTTTTTTTTCTTTCCTTTTGATTAAAAAATCAATGAACCTGTATCAAGATTTGTGGTTCAATTTGTTTGTTTGAGTTTTCAAAAAAAAAAAATTCTTAAAAATTTCAGAAATTAGTTTGGTAAAAGAAAAATAATTAAAAAAAAAAAAACTCATTCTTTTTTATATGATTTTCCCTTTTTTGGTAAATAATAATTTTAAAAAAATTTAAAATGTGTTTTTAAGTATTTATTTTTGTCAAACTAGGTTCTAATTTTTGGAGGAAAAAAATTAGAACACAAAATCTAAAAACTCAACCAAACAAAATTATATATATATATATTTCGAGCACGTATTTATTTTATTTTATTTTTTAATTCTAAGTATCATAGTGCTACAATCCTAAGACATATTTTGCAGGAAAAAAAAATAAAAATAAAAGAAATACATACTTATTTTTTCTACTTGTCTCTATATAGTAATAATAAATTGATAAGCTAATTAATTGGAACAGTATTCTTTCCTTAACAGCCTTTACTACACTGTGAGACTGAAACTTGAACCTTAGACCTCATGTCGCATAATACATATATATATATATATATATATATATGGGTATGGCTTCTGTCCAGTCCGAGATCGGACTGGACCGTACTATTGGGTCCGTGGGGGCCCACCACGGGTTCCGTTTTGATAATCTGAACCGTTCAATGTGTAGAACTCGTCGAGTACTATAAAGTTGTAAAAAATCACGTTGATCAGATATCGATAGCTATATGATCAAATCAATTTCGTATTAAAAAAATTGGACGGTGAACAAATTAACGGTTGACAAAAAACTGTTTTGATCACATAGCTATCGATATCCGATCAACGTAATTTTTTTATAAGCATATAGTACTCGACGAGTTGTACACATTGAACGGTTCAGATTATCAAAACGGGACCCATGATGGACCTCCATAGACCTAATAGCACGGTCCAGTCCGATCCCAGACTGGACAGAAGCCATACCCTATATATATATATATAGATATATCTTATTTCATTTTTTTACTTATTCAAATTTTATACACATCTCATATGCCAGTCGTTAGTCTTAATGACTCAGAGACCTTTTTTAATTTTTTATTTTTAACTTGCGAACTTCAATTTTATAATTGTGCGTCGAAGTTTGGAAACTTTCAAATAAGTCATATTTTTTTTAATAGTTTAGTTTTTTTTTTTTTTTTAAATTATGTCAAAAATTCAACTTTTTTTATTCATTTTGTGTAGACAAATTTAAAATTTCAAAAAAAAAAAAAAATCCAAAATAAGTAAGAAAAAAAAGAAAGGGAAAATTATTGATAAATCCCATTTAGAAATGTTTTAACCCAAGAAATCTATGAAGGAATTTTTTAACCTATTTAGTCCTATGTATGTATAGTTTTATTTCATGAAGCCCTTTTTCTTGATTTACACTATTTTCTTGGACACTTATGCCCTTTTATTTAATTTTGATACCCTTATAAATATTTTTTGAACGGTTAGCAATTTTATGATTTGAACATTCATATTTTAAAATTCACATTGGTAGGAATGTAAAATTGGTCCATGGGCGGTCCGAAACTCGCCCGCGAGCCGGGGCGGGCCCGGCCCGTCGACAATATGAATATTCACATTGACATGTTAACATTCACATTAATAGAACTGTAAAATTGGCCCGCGTGAAACCGCCTGTTCATGGGCGGCCCGGCTCGGTCGCCTGTTGACAATGTGAATATTCACATTGACATGTTAACATTCACATTGATAAAAGTATATAATTGGCGGCCAAAAGCCCGCCTACGCTTAGGCAGCTTTACCGACTAAGTTGACAATGTGAATATTCACATTGACATGTTAACATTCACATTGATAGAGTAAAATTAGCTCGCTGGTCGCCAAAACCCGCCAGCGGCATGGCCCGGCAGTGGCCATAACAATGTGAATATTTACATTGACATGTTAACATTCACATTGATAGGAATGTAAAATTAGTCTGCTACTGCGGGCGCCCAAAACCTACCCACTACCTGGCGGCGGACGGGCCCGCATTGTTGACAATGTGAATATTCACATTGACATGTTAACATTCACATTGATAAGAGTATAAAATTGGCCAGCGGCCCAAGGCGGGCCCGACCCGGCCTATTTACAATGTGAATATTCACATTGACATGTTAACATTCACATTGATAAGAGTGTAAAATTGACCCGATCAAGAATCGAGACTGCTTGGTTCGACAGTGACAATGTGAATATTCACATTGTCATGTTAATATTAACATTGATAGGAGTATAAAATTTGTCCGCCGCTCAAGCTTGCCAGAGTCTGGTTCTGGCGGCCTGCCCGATGACAATGTGAATATTCACATTGACATGTTAAAATGCACATTGCTAGGAATGTAGAATTGGCCTGCGGCCGAGTCGGCCCGCCCACTACGGCGGCAAGCCTGCTTTGGGTCCTGCCCGAGCATGTTCGAGACCCTAGGTTAGGGCCTAGGTCATCACTTTGAAGCCCGGCCGGGCCCATCGACCCGCTTAAAGCCCATTCAAGGCTCGATCCAAAGCCCAGCCCGCCCGAGGCGCAATGTTTTTTTTTGTGAAAAATAATAAAATTTTGGTAGAAAAAGTTAAAAAGAATTAAAAAAAAATGACCAGGCTCGCCCAAGCCCGACCTAAGCTCGAGGCTAGGCCCAGGCCCACCGGCCCGACCCGAGGCTCGATCCATCGACCCATCCAAAACCCGAATACCCTTGTGTCAGGGCTAGGGCCTAGGCCTAATTTTTTGGCCCGTGGGCCAGCCCGACCCGGCTCGAGAAAGGCTCGTTTGGGCCCAGGCTCGAGCCTAGTCCGAGACCCTAGGCTAGGGCCTGGGCCATCACTTTGAAGCCCGGCCCGCCCAATCGGCCCGGTTAAGGCCCATTTAAGGCTCGGTCCGAGGCTCAGCCCGCGCCGAGGCCTAGTGTCTTTTTTTGTGGAAAATAATAAAATTTTGGTAGAAAAAATTAAAAAGAATTTAAAAAAAATGGCCAAGCTCGCCTAACGTCAGGCGTGTTTCGCAACTACGAGACACGGGCTAATTTTACACTCCTATCAATATGAATGTTAACATGTCAATGTGAATATTCACATTGTCAATGGGCCGGGCCGGGCCAGCCCTGGGCCGCTGGCCAATTTTATACTCTTATCAATGTGAATGTTAACATGTCAATGTGAATATTCACATTGTCAACAATGCCGCCGCCTACGTGCCGTGGTGGGTTTCGGGCAACCACGAGGCGCAGGCTAATTTTACACTCCTATTAATGTGAATGTTAACATGTCAATGTGAATATTCACATTGTCAATGGGCAAGCCCGGTCATGGCTTTTGTCATGGGCCACGGGCCAATTTTATACTTTTATCAATGTGAATGTTAACATGTCAATGTGAATATTCACATTGTCAACGGTCGACCGACCCGCCCCAGTCAGGCGTGTTTCACCGCCACGGACGTGGGCCAATTTTACACTCCTATTAATGTGAATGTTAACATGTCAATGTGAATATTCACATTGCCAATGGGCCGGGCTCGCCCCGGCCCGACTCAAATTTTTCCGGGCACTCACAAGGATCGACATGGGCTGGGCCCCTACACATTGACGATATGAACATTCACATTGACGGTGTGAACATTCACATTAGGGGTATTTTGGTAATTATGTCACCCATAGGACTTATTGAAACATAAGAAAATAATGTGAACTAAATGGAACATAAATAGATGAAATTGGTATTTTGGTCTTCTTATCTCAAATAGAACCTAATGGAATAGTCAAAAAGAATATGGGTTGGATGGAATAAAACTCTTAGAAAGTGGATTTATCAAAAAAAACTCCCAAAAAAAAAAGTGCATCATTTTTAGCTTATTTTTGTCTTTACTGAAATTTTTAAAATTTTCAATTCATCTTGTCAAGTAGAATTTAGAAGCCTATTTTTTTTTTTTTTTTTAAAATATATAAAAAAGTTCACTAAAAATAAAAATAACTAACAAAAAAATCATTAAAAAAGAAAACCTTACAATTTTAAATTGAAGGGAAAATGCTATGGTGTACACCACTTTAGGAGTGCATATCATATGCATCCTATTATAAAATGTGTAATTTTATCACAAAATTTCGTAATATCAATCACAAAAAGTATAACCATGCCACAAACTGATATAATAAAATGTTCACAATTTAGTACAAAAGTTTGTAATTTGATTATAATATTTTTTCACTACGTCAATTTATGACAAAATTACATATTTTGGGGTTAATAGTTGAATAGACGACACTGTAATCATACATTTTGGTGTTATGTGCATTCCTAATATTCATAAATTACTAAAAGAAAGTTATTTATAAATATAAAACTCATACAAAAAAATATATTTAGAATTAATGATGTGTCAATAGTATTTGAAAAATTACAAAGACAATAATACATGTTGTGATTGAACATGAAAGTTCACATGTGCTAATTTAATCTCTATAAAATTTTTGTACGAAACTTTTGTTTGTATATTACAAAATGTATAACTATATCACTTTAAAGTGTGGGAAGCATTTTGTGAGTAACAACATGTGGTTAAGGTGAGCTAAAGTATCAGTCGAGGTGCCACGTGGCCTAGTCATGCTCACCGAGATGATCCCGGCTAAGCTGAGGTTATCTACAGAAATACCGGAATTCGAAGTATTCGGATAAGGGACAAGAGTCCTAGAACAGTAGAGGATCTCAGTTCGGATAAAGATAAAGCTCGTGAAGAGTTTATCCCTATCTTACTGAGAGTCCAGGATGAGCATTAAGCTTGAACCCACTGAAGTGAGGCTTCCAGGGCATCAGGTCATTGCTAGTTATAAATGCAAGGCGCCCTTGTGGGTCTGAAGTAAGTTCCTTCTTGTGAGTTTAGGAACTATTTGCTATCTGTGAGAGATAAAGTTTTACTGACTTGATTATCGGAGTGCCTCTAGGTGGATGAACCGCCGTAGAATTCTTATCTTCTTGTTACAGGTTGTTGGACTTAATTTATTCTACCGGTGCTCTCTAGCTGAGTTCCCCGTTTGGTTGTGTGGTTAAAAATCAACACCCACAATTTGGCGCCGTCTATAGGAACTTAAGGAGAATAAATGGCCAACAACGGGTAGAAAGAGAAGATAAAGGACGACATCCACAGTGAGAGCATATAGATCCTAATGCCAGGGACAAAAACATAACGAGGGAATATAGAAACCGAACCTCGAGGAAAAGGATACCGGCAAAGAGTGTAATGTCCCGAAGAAGGAAGGCCAAGATAAGTATTACAATGAAAGTGACCTCCAGGTATGGAAGGATAGATGCCTGAGGAGGGATAGAGAGATGAAGGGAATGGAAAACAAGTTGGCATACTTATAATCGGTTGTCAACTTTATGATGCAAAACAACGTGATGTAACCACCATTCCCGTTGCAGGACACGCCGGTATCGGCAGCCAAAGTTGATGCCCAGAAAGAGGGACAGAAAACGATCCCAATAGTCCCGCGACATGGCAAGGGACATGAGCACTTACATCGGCAGTCAGGGGATGTTGAGCAAACAGAGTCAGTACGAGATGAGTCGCAGAAGACACCATGAACCAAGGGGACCTATGTCAAAGAGCCTCAGCGTATCCAGGGGAAAGGCCTTTGTTTCGATGCAGTAGATGAGGAGAAGTCCAAGAGGATGCACAACTTCACTGGGAGCAACACGCCAAAGAGATTGAAGTCTATTGATAGCAGAGCTCCAGGTAGAACAAAAGAGGATCTAAGAGACTACCTCTAGAGAAAGAGACTGAACGCCGAGATCACATTCTCTGTCAAGCCGAGGACGCCATTCTCGGTGGAGTTAGACAAGTTTAAAGCCCCGAAAAAATTCAACATGCCAAGGTTTCAGATTTATGACGGTAAGTCTGATTCAAACTTTTATGTTGGTTTGTATTTAAATTCAATGGCTTTTTGGAGTGGGAATGAGCAGTTGCTATGCAAGGTGTTCCCCTCATCCTTTGGAGAGATAGCATGTGATTGGTTTCATAAGTTGCTGAAAGGAACTGTGAAGAGTTGGGAAGACCTAGCCAAGATGTTTGTGGCCAAGTTTGTTACGAACAAATTGCAGCCTTTGAGGGTAGATTCCCTATTGGCTTAGAAGATCAACGATGGAGAAGGCCTCAGGGTTTATGCCATGAGATATTATGAGATGTACAACCGGATTCCAGGTTGTAACTAGGAGTTAGCGATCGTGTCTTTCAAGAATAGTCTGAATGATAAATGCTCGCTTTGGAAGTCACTTGCAAACACCTTACCGAAGAGCATGGAAGAGCTCATGGCACGGAATGAGAAGTATGCCAGAGTGGAAGAAGACATACGAGGAGCATGGACATCCAAGCCAGAAAGGAGAAACGGCTCACTGAAGCGAGGCCGAGGGAATATCGGTGCTGATAGGCATGAAACAGGAGCACGAGCCATGGAGGCAGTTAGCACGGTATTTAGGATCCTGATCTACAAAGTTCTGGAGAGGATCAAGAATTAGCCATATTATAGGGCGCTAGAGAAGATCCCTGACGAGTTTATGGGAAGGAGCATTGGGAAGCATTGTGCTTACCATAATGAGGATGGGCACTTGACTCAGGGATGCAGGGCTCTGAAGTCACACTTGGAAGATCCGGTCATACAAGGTCACCTGAGAGACCTAGTAGATAAGGTCAGGACAAGGAAAGAGCATGCAAGGTTTTCCCAAGCACCGGCAGCACCGCCACCGCAGCAAGCAGATGGACATCGGGTAATCAATGTGATTCACTCAAAGGTCAATGAGAATGAAGTACGAGGGAAGACCCAAAGAGTAAGGCACATGCAGCATGTGTATCAAGTCCAGCAAAAGAAGCCCAAGACAGATGAATACCAGGGACCAATGGTTTCTTTTACTGAGGCAGACCTGGATATGGTCTAGCATTCACACAACGATGCCCTGGTGGCAACTCTGAAGATTAGAGAGTGCCAGGTGAGACCCATACTGATTGACCAAGGCAACTGTATGTCAGATGTTACAAAGAGCTTGGCCTTTATCTAGATGATTTAGAGCAGTCTGACAGCCCATGGTAGGATTCAATGAGACGCCGACATGGCCTCTGGGAGCCACGAACCTGGAAGTGCAAGAAGAAAGCAAAAAGGTAACAACTGAGTTCACTGTGATAGATACTTCCTCCCCGTACAATATCATTTTGGAACGACCTTGGTTTCATGCAATAAGGGCTGTTTCCTCAAAGCTGCACCAGCTATTGCGATTCCCGACTAATTAGGGGATTGGAGAAGTAAGGGGGGACCAAGTACAGGCAAAGAATTGCTCCATGGCAGCAATAAAGTATACCTATAATGTAAGGGAAGCAGAAAGTGCATAAATTGAAAGTGAAGACTACAAGGTCTTAGATGATGTCGGCAAAGAACCTGCCAAGAAGAGTGAGGAACCACTGAAGAAGGTTCTGGTGCAGGAAAAGGATAATGAACGTTACTTTCTTCTCGGCTCTAGCTTAGCCGAGGAAGAAGAAAGAGAGCTGGAGGATTTCCTTAGAAAGAACATCAAGGTGTTTGCTCGTACACTTTATGAGATGCCGATGATCATCCCCGAGGTCACCTGTCACAGACTTAACGTAGACAGGTCGACAAAACCAGTCATATAAAGAGCTAAAAGGCCGACATTACTACTTGTACAGGCAGTTGAGGAAGAAGTAGACAACCTACTAGAGGCACAGGCCATCAAAGAGGTACACTGTTTCCCAAAAGAAAACCTAAGAGAGGGGGTGAATTAGGTTTTTACAATTAAAATTAATAATACTCTAATAAAAATTATGACTAGCACAATAGATAACTATAATTAATGAAATAAAAATAATTAAAACAAGTGTCTTAACAACTATGTCAGTTAATGATTTTAGCACAGTAAAAATGTGAAATATAGCTATGGCAATTTAAAATAAAATAAAGAGATAAGGGAGAGAGAGGCAAACAAATTTATAGTGGTTCGGCTTCAACTCGGCCTACGTCCACTCCTCAAGCTTCACTTGAGATTTTCTACTATCTTCTAGCTTCACAAGAGTGCTAGCAACCTCTTTACAAATGGAGCAATCCTCCACAGATTTTACACAGACTTCACAAGCCCAAACACTTGCAAATCTTAAGTGATTCACAATCACTCTCAAGATTTCAAGAACACAGTGTTTGCAACACTTTTACAAGGTGAAATGGTATTTTTGCTTTCAAAGAAAACTTACAATAAATATCTCTCAAAGATAGATATATAAAATTAAGCTTTGATTTTTCTATAAATCTCACACATGAAAGATGAGCTTAAAGCTATAGGGCTCAGTGTATAATTTCTGAGAATAGATGTGAGTGATTATAGATCAAAGAATATTTTCAGGTTTTTTGTAACTTGTTTACAGTAGAGGCTTTGGTATATATAATGAAAATTATAGCCGTTGTAATCATTTGAATTTATAGCCGTTTATAGCTGTTTATAGCCGTTGTAGTCATTTGAATTTATAGCCGTTGTACTTCCATCATTACAAATTTGAATATCTTCCACTCCATCATTACAAATTTGAATATCTTCCACTTGAACCTTTTGAACCTTTATAGCCGTTGTATTTCTATCATTGCTAATTTGAATATTTTTTACTTGAACCTTTTGAACCTTTTGGCCTGTTGTTGTGCTAGGCTATTTGAACTTTTGTTTTGGGCTGTTTAAACTCCTGATTTAATCAAATATTAAATACATTCTAACAACATTTAGGATAAAGGTTTAGGTGAGAAATAATGGGACAAAATAAATTTGATTTTATTTTTCTCTTTCAAATAAATCATCAAAATAAATTTTGGATTCTATTTTTCTCTTTCAAATAAATTAAAATATAATTAAATAAATCATCAAAATAAATAAGTCTAACAATCTCCCCATTTTTTATGATGACACACAATGATGTTTTGATTTAATTTGGGAGTAAGAAAAGCTCCCCCTCAAGTCATGCTCCCTGAATTCATTTCTAAATACATAGGTTAGCACATGTGTAATAAATAAGCTTTAATCAATAACATGATATAAGATTAAGATATCAAACTATAAATACATAACATCATATTAGTTTGAAAATAATACCATAATACATACAATCATATAATTTTCTCCCCCTGTGACATTATCAAAAGGAAATTATGGCTCAGAATCTGGAGGAGGAAGAGGAAAATGCTAGTAATAAATGGCATAAAAAATATATATATATATCAAAAATATATATATATATATATATCAATCAATGGTCAATCAACAAATATATATATATATATATATAATACATATACAACTCTCTCGCGTCGCTCTTGTTTTTTGCAAAACGCGGTTGCCACGCGGTTGCCACGCGGCCTGGCTTTTGCTTCATTGGCCGACAAAACAGCTCTCCTCGATTGCTGCTCGCCTCGGCTATCTCACCCTCCTTGTCTTTTTCTTTTCAGCCTGTTGTCTTCAGCCTTCTTCTAAATCATACACTCTTCCATTTTCTTTTTCACCATTCTCTTCTATCTCTTCTTCACCACTCTCGTCTAGTTCTTCTTCCTCATCGAGAGATAAAAAAAAAAAAAAAACTAAACGGAGGAGGCCAAACCTCAGTCTGTTCTCTTCTATTTATCTGCAAGTCATTTCGTTTACAGCTCTTACCTCTAAACCATGGCTTCCTCATCTCGTCCCCTCACTCTATTTCCGGACCTGAACGATCCCATAAGCTCTGCTGGACCGAGTGCCCCTACTCATACTCTTCCTGTCATTCCTCTTCCTAACCTTCTTATGATGTCGATTGAGCAAATCATAGCAGCTCAATCTGACATAGAAGCCAATCATTTCACACTGACGTCCTGTATGGAGACGGTGACGGCAGTCACAAAATTGGCTCACCGATTGCAGAACATGACGCGTGAGCTCCATCAGGTCAACGCCCAACTCTCTCTGCTCCAGCGCATGTACAAGGATGCACGAGCAGAAATAGGCACACTGAAGGCTGAAAATAAAGAGCTTAAACGGAAGACCACCTCCATGGCCCGATTTGGAGCAACGTTGTTCTTGGCCTTTGATAGTCAGCGGGGAGTCATCGCTCTCGACGAAAGCATGGGGGCAGGGGCGTC
This sequence comes from Camellia lanceoleosa, assembly GCA_025200525.1. NCBI lineage: Eukaryota > Viridiplantae > Streptophyta > Magnoliopsida > Ericales > Theaceae > Camellia > Camellia lanceoleosa. The sequence goes on along the minus strand of CM045765.1, from coordinate 18,301,653 downwards.
AAGGGTCACCCAAGGTGATAAAAAGAAGAAGAAAACGATGGAAGAGGTAAGTAAGTAAGATCGGCATATGATCGGAAAAAAATGAAGGGTTTTTTTTTTTGGTATGTTTATTTTAATCGGCGTATGGCCGTAAAAAAATGAAGGGTGTTTTTTTTTTTTTGGTTTTTTTTTTTATGTAAATATTTGTATTTTGATTTGTTGTTGTGTTTATGTTTAAGTACTGAAAAATAAAATTAAAAAGCAGAAAAAAAAAAAAAAAGAAAATTAAGCCCAAACAAAAAAATAATAATGAGAGACCAAATTGTTAATGAGTATATAAGAAACATTTGAGAATGATCTAATTCTCAATTTTTTAGCAAGAACATACCAATCTCAAGACTATAATAGACATAACAGTGCATAGATCAAACAAGGTTGCCAAGCAAGAGCATAAATATGGAGCTAAAGTTCAAGTCACTCTTCCTTGAGGAAAACGATCTTCCTCTTACATTATCAACAACTAATCAACTCAAAGGTCATGTTGTAAGAATTAAGATACCAAAAGTATAGAGATACCAAAATAAGCAAAGATACTAAAACAATCAAGTCTCTTTTTCTTCCTTGATGACATTTTCAACAAAATCAAGCACAATGAGGGAGTATAGTACAACATATAGGATGAAAGAATGTAAGTCTCATTATAGCATAAATAATCATCCATATCAAGGTAGCTCTATGATACCAAAAAAATGATAGCACATAATGATCATACAATTGAAGCTCATATCATTTGACAATAATGGGGGAAAAAAATAGCAACATGTGAAGGTGCAAGCCCATAAGTTTGATATCAAAAACATAATAGAAACTGAGGGGATTTTAAAAAATAATTAAGTTTAAATTTTTCCCCTTGTTTCATTTGGCAAAATCAATAGGAGATATGATAAATGAAAGCTCATAACTAAAATGTTCTCGTCAATAATATCAAATAGGATGCCAAAATGATACCAATATGCAATCTACTAAGGATACTAATATGCAACCTAGAAGATTTAACAATCATAGTTCAAGCATTATGTAGAATACCAAATATTGCTTATAATAGGTTAAACTCAATATATTCTCATGGAGCTAATGTAATTCCAAAAAAATGAAGCATGTTCAAGGTATAACAATTCATATGCCAAGAAAAATCATGAATTTCAATATGTACCACACATTTAAGCATAGGCATAATTTTTAGGTAAGAGCATCATCAAAGAGTATACATTGCAAATCATATGAAGCATAATCAATTTTTTTCATATCAAAGTAATAACAGTATTAGCTCAAGGGATATAAGATAGAATTTTTACCTTAAAAGCTTAAGAGAGTATATGAGGCATACCTTAGGTTCAAGAGATGGAAGCTTTTTAATCTTCAATTTTCTTTCATGAGGAGTTCATCTCAAAAGGGTTTAACAAGTATGTTAGCAAAATGATTTTTCCCCCTAAGTTAGTGCTACCTTTTTCTATTTTGTGTAAATATAGCATTCATAGAACAATCACTATTACTCAATAAAAATACAACACAAATCACTTCTTATCACAAACTAAAAAATTGAAAAATAATTCAATGATCAAACAAGAGTTTGGAATGCTATTTTTCAGAATTTTCAAATTGTAACACATAGCATAATATGCACAAGAAAATAGTTTTATGCTCTTTGTTTTATTAAGAAATGATGCAACAATCTCATTTAATCACATAATATTATCAAAAAGGCATTTTCATCAATTCAATCCACATGCTCAACTGTGATAAAACATTTTACTCAATATGAAACACAACATGAATGTTATAAATAATTTATCAATCAAAAGCATTTTATAAGATGTATGCCAATACAATCCATATTCAAAAGATATTCAATAGAATAGATGCAATGTCTCTACAAACGTATGATACTTCTTTTCATTTAGACATTGTTGATGGATCATAATCAAGGAATTTCACAACTCATTCAAATATTCCAACGTAAAACATATAAGCATAAAATTTTCATATTGAGCATATTCTTGAGATCACAAATGTAGAATTCAAAATATAGATAGTATGCATCTCAAAAACATGCTATGACATCAAAATTGATTATACAAAGATATGACTCAAAAAGGAATTAACATATTAATATGAAGTCATATATAAGATGTGAAAAATATGCTCACAAAATTTTTTTATCAATTCTTATTTCTTTTTCATAGTAATGGATGACATGATATAAAATGTTAATGAATACATGAATCATTCATATTCTAATAGGCATTCATCAAAATAATATAATTCTCATTTTTGAATTCAATGAATGTTTAAAAGAAACTAGCAGAACATGACTTAGCAAACTTAGTACAATTAGGTTACATGGAAGTAATGATTAGACACAACCTATTGTACACAAATCACACCTTAAAGAATATAGAACTTTAAGCTTAAAGGTCTGTTAGGAGTTATACCTTCATTTACCTCTTTAGAATCTTCACCCATACATTACCTCTATTGTTCATCTTGGTGATTTTCATTTCATCATTCTTCTTCTTGTAGGAGCTGATTTTGCTCTTTAGATTGAACACTCTTGTTGTGCATTTTCTCTCGAAGTCCTTGGTGTTCTTTGAGATTCCACCTACAAAATATCTTGATTTCTTTCGTGGTACCCATATTTTCTTGAGTCCATGGAGATTAGTCTCAAGAACGTTTAATCTCATAAAAGGTTTAGGAGGATCAAAACCAATGCCTACTTTGTCAAAAACACATCTTTTATTTCCAAGAAGCTTGTTGAGGTTTTCTTTTTCTTTTACAAAATTTTCAAGAGTTTTGTTTAAATCCTCAACATTGTTTTTCAAAATGTTTTTCTCATTGGCAATAGACGTAAAGTCATTTTTCAAAGTAACATTTTTCATTTTTAAAACACCCATATCATTTGAAAGAGAAGTAACTAATTTCTTTAATTTAGAATTCTTAACACAAATGTTTTTAAATATGTCATGTAATTCATTGAAAGCACTTTCAAGTTCTACATAATTAGAAATTACCTCATCTTGAGTGGATTCTTCTTCTCCAAGAGTCATGAGACACAGGTTGGCTACTCTATCATTTTCTCCCCAAATGGCTTCCTTTTTACTGCCATCCATCATTGAAAGTTCATGAGCCATGAGTGAGCCTAGGAGTTCTTTAATGCCTAATTTTGTTATGTCTTTTGCTTATTGGGTAGCTGTAACCTTAGCTTTCCATTCATTTGGCAAAGGCCTAAGTATTTTTCTTACAAGCTCCTCATTAGTATAGATTTACCAAGAGATTTTAAAGCATTAATAATATTGGTAAATTTATAAAACATCTCAGAAATAGACTTAAATGATTCCATAGTAAAGAGTTCATAATCATGAATAAGCATGTCAATACGAGACTCTTTTATTTGGTTAGTTCCTTCATAGGTGATTTCAAGTAATACCAAATCTCTTTAGCAGTAATGCACCCATAAATTCTATTGTACTCATTTACATCACGTCCACACACAAGAATAAGCTTGGCTTTAGCATTAGCTTGAAGGAGTTTATAATCACGCTTATCAAATTCATTCTCAAGTTTAGGCACATTGATATGGTCTGCTACCTTGTTAGGGATTTTAGGACATTTAGTGATAATGAGCCACAAAGTATAATTGGTAGCTTGAAGATACAGAGTCATTTTTTCTTTCCAATGAATGTAATTACTACTATTAAAGAGATGTGGCCTATTGCTAGCTTGTCCTACATCAGAGTAAGTAGAATACATGATTGCTATGGATCAAAAACTCAAGATTGTTAAATCTAAACAAGAGCCCCAGGCTCTGATACCAATTGTTACCCAAAATACAACCTACAAGGAGAGGGGGGATGAATTAGGTTTTTACAATTAAAATTAATAATACCCTAATAAAAATTATAACTAGCACAATAGATAACTATAATTAATGAAATAAAAATAATTAAAACAAGTGTCTTAACAACTATGTCAGTTAATGATTTTAGCACAGTAAAAATGTGAAATATAGCTATGGCAATTTAAAATAAAATAAAGAGATAAGGGAGAGAGAGGCAAACAAATTTATAGTGGTTCGGTTTCAACTCGGCCTACGTCCACTCCTCAAGCTTCACTCAAGATTTTCTATTATCTTCTAGCTTCACAAGGGTGCTAGCAACCTCTTTACAAATGGAGCAATCCTCCACGGATTTTACACAGACTTCACAAGCCCAAACACTTGCAAATCTTAAGTGATTCACAATCACTCTCAAGATTTCAAGAACATAGTGTTTGTAACACTTTTACAAGATGAAATGGTATTTTTGCTTTAAAAAAAAACTTACAATAAATATCTCTCAAAAATAGATATATAAAATGAAGCTTTGATTTTTCTATAAATCTCACACAGGAAAGATGGGCTTAAAGTTATAAGGCTTAGTGTATAATTTCTGAGAATAGATGTGAGTGATTATAGATCAAAGAATATTTTCAGGTTTTTTGTAACTTGTTTACATTAGAGGTTTTGGTATATATAATGAAAATTATAGCCGTTTATAACCGTTGTATTCATTTGAATTTATAGTTGTTTATAGCTGTTTATAGCCGTTGTACTTCTATCATTACCAATTTGAATATCTTCTACTCCATCATTACAAATTTGAATATCTTCCACTTGAACCTTTTGGCCTTTTGAATCTTTATAGCCGTTTATAGCCATTGTACTTCCATCATTGCTAATTTGAATATTTTTCACTAGAACCTTTTGAACCTTTTGGCTTGCTACTGTGCTAGGCTATTTGAACCTTTGTTTTGGGTTGTTTAAACTCCTGATTTAATCAAATATTAAATATATTCTAGTAACATTTAGGATAAAGGTTTAGGTGAGAAATAATGGGAGAAAATAAATTTTGATTCTATTTTTCTCTTTCAAATAAATCATCAAAATAAATTTTGGATTCTATTTTTCTCTTTCAAATAAATTAAAATATAATTAAATAAATCATCAAAATAAATAAGTCTAACAAACACTATCCCACCTGGTTATTTAATACAATTGTGGTGAAAGAAAAGAATGAGATGTGGAGGGTCTGTGTGGACTTCACGAGCTTGAATAAGGCTTACCCCAAGGATAGTTTCCCACTACCCAAGATTGATCAACTGGTAGATGCCACTTCAGGGCATAGGAAGATGAGTTTTCTAGGCGCATGCAGAGGCTACCATCAAATAGCAATGTATGCCCTAGATGAAGAGAAGACAACATTTATCATCCCGAAAGGACTTTATTGTTAGAGAGTAATGCCTTTCGGGTTGAAGAATACATGAGCGACTTACCAAAGGCTTGTCACCAAGATGTTCAAGCAGTTGATTGGGAAGACAATAGAGGTTTACATAGACGATATGGTTGTGAAAACCAAGGAACCTGAGAACCATCTGGCCAACTTGAAGGCAATCTTTGACATCCTGTGATCATATCGGCTTTGACTCAATACCTCAAAATGTGCATTTGGAGTTGGATCCGGTAAGTTCCTGAGATATTTGGTCACAAGGAGGGGCATTGAAGCAAGCCCAGATCAGATCAAGGCCATCATTGACTTGAAGAGTCCAACGATAGCCAAGCAAGTATAGATGTTGACTGGGAGGTCTTTGATTGAGGAGTAGTAGGTGCTGTAGTAGTTTTCAAGCTTCAATATTTGGAAGGAACAGGGACCTCCTGGAACAGAGGGGATCCCTCAGGAACCTGGGCAACAGTTAGGGCATTCATCCGTCCTTTAAGAAAAAGTTTGTCACGCAAAACCAGTACCCTTTCCTTATAAGCAACACCAACCTCGTTCCAACCTTGTTGCCAATACTTAGCTTCCAAAGTTGAGCGTTCGGCGGCCATCATAGCAATAACAACCTCTAATTCGATAACCTTTCCTTTAAGCTTGGCCTGGGTATCAACGGCGACCTCCTTAGATTTCTCAATAACAGTAACAACCTTGTTCAATCGAAAGACCTCCCTATCTGCAGCTCTACGACCCTCTTTTTCGGCCTCCAAACTTACTGTCAACCTTTCAAAACTCATTGCAGCTTCCAGAATAGTTTTCTTCAATGCCTCAGTACGAGTAATCGATAAGTGCATCCTCTGAATACACTACAACAACAAGGGAAGTTAAGAAATGAAAATGGTGCAGACAAGAAAGAACAAAATCACTAAGGTACTTACAACAATCATTATTTGCAACATCCCCTTCAAAAGAGGAAAATCGCGGGGTCTATTATGGTCGGCCATGTCTACTGGCAGTAGCAAAGTTTTGGTTAAGTTAAAAGCAAGTTTTCCGTATGCAACAACGGAGTCAAAAGTTGAGATGGGTCTATTCTGGTGCAGCATGGGTGGTTCCCATTGTTCAAAGGACTCGTCAACAACAAGCTCCTTAGAAGCCTCACCAACCTTAGCTTTATCAGATTTCCTTTTTCTCTTATTTTCCCTTTCAGCAGTTGGAGCATCAAATTCAGAAACAGTAACAGAAGGGTTAGCAGGCCCCATCTCCAATTTCACCACAATCAAACTCTTTGGCTCAGCCTTGACTAAGGGATTCCCTAGAGTCGAAGAGAAGCCAAAGGCCTCCGCTTTTAGGTCCACGAGCACCCTTCTCTTTGATATTGACCCACCTCTTGTGAAACTGGAGGCAGAAGAAGGGGTTCTCTCAACAGATAGGCTACGACCATGACGACGGTTGGTGGGAAGGTAGGTGGTATGTCAGTTTCAATGTCAGAATCGAGCAAAGACATAGCAAGTTTTGCCTTTTTAGGGATGGTGGTTCAGTAGGTAGCTTAGTAATCTAACAACTCAGGGGCATATCTCTTCTTATATCGTAACGTGGCTCTAATGGCTTCAGTAGTTTCACGGGTCAGTCTCCTTTGGTGGTGAGAAGATTCTGTAGAAATAGGAAACAACATCAACAAGACATTCAAACAGGACGTAAGTTAAAAACAGAAGAATAGAAACACAGAGACAGAGGATTCAGACCTGGATAACTGTGTTTTTGGGGCATCCTTGCGAACTGGATCTCTGTCCTGACAAGGAACTCCCAGTTCCTACCGACTTGTAGGAAGTCGTCATTATACTTGTCAGAGTAAAGTAAACCAATGACAATGTGGGATTCAACAAAACCAATACGAAGGTAATAAGTGCTATGGTCTTTGTAATGAGAGAGGGTATAATAGCCTAAGATGTCCTAGACATCTAGGTTCAAGCCTAACTGCCTGTTTAAGGCAGAGACACCACAGATAACGCGGAACAAATTCATAGAGACTTGCATTGGGGAAAGCTGAACTTGGTGTAGAAAACGGCGGACCAATGGGTCCAAGGGGAACCGAACCCCTCCTTTAAAGTTGACAGCAACCGAAAACACGGCAGTGTTCCTTGTACTTATACGCTTGGCATCAACCTTAGCCAGCGTTAGAGTAATGTTGTCTGGAATGCCCAATCCCAACGGAACAAAGCCATCGCTTCCGAGGTATCAACTAAGGCACAAAATTTACCCATGATCTAGACAAAGGCAAAACAATACTAATAGAATGGTAGAAAAATATCAAGAATTACCAGAAATAGCAGCACGAGGGCCAGTAATGGCGACAGATACCAAAAAAAGAAAGAGAAGAAGAGGTTTAGAAGAACTTACAGTGGTTTGGTGGGAGAACGATGAATAACGAAGGACTTGGAGACTGAAATCAAAGGGAAACAGTAGCATCTAGAACCAATGGCAATAGCAGTAGACCTTGAAGTGAAGCATCGATGAAACCATAGGAAAGGAATGAAAAGATTTTTTAGATTTCAAAAAACTTAGAAGCAGACAAAAAGGGCGAGAAGATATCCCTAGGGTATTTATGACCCTTGACTGACATGATGGTACAAATCACGTCCTTCTGCAAAGAAACGACGCACTATCTCTGTACACTAACACCATGCTGCCACATATCACTATGAAAGGACGCACGTAGAGCGCGTGAGTCAAGGATTGAACCACCACTAAGGCTGAACTGGAGCAGAACTGAAGCGGTGCGATGGATGGAATAATGAGTAGCAACTTTCCCTCAAGGGGAACCTTAGAGCGAGCTAAGGGGCAGAGTAATAATGGGTCAGATCCAAGCCTTGGGCTGGCCCAATCCACTAGACCTAAACCCAAGTGGGCCAGGGAAATATATGGGCCAACCAGCTAAAACCATCTCTATGAAGAATGGCCATCCTAAGTCCTCAAGCACTTGGGCCCAATACGCAGTGGAAAAACCAGTCCAGCCACGATGCTGGGCTGGGCCGGGCTGCCAGACCTAATCTATAGACCGAACTGATGGGCCGAACCCATCATCAAAACCGAAATGGACCGAGCCCACACAAAGATATCCAATGGGCCAGCCCATCTCAATAGATAATCTTACAGAAGACCGAGCTGAAGCACATTGGTACTGAACTGAGGAAGCCTCTTAGATAAACGTGGAAGTTGTGAATACGTGGAAGAGCAGATTACTACCTCAGTTGGTCCACCCGCTCTTAGAATTACGGAAGCAGTTAACAAAAGGAATGCGATGTGTTATATGCATGGTTACAATAAGCACATGTATCCATAGTCAACTACCATGATGTACCCCATCTTAAGCAATGTTAAGGGAAGCTTTGAGGCACCAAAACTCCATGAAACCATCTTGGGCAACAAACAAAGTATTCTATATAAACCCCACTCACTTCACATTGAAGGTAACTTAACTGAACTTAACTTCACTTGCTTGAACTAAAACACTTTATCTTCCTCTCTCCTTCGAGATAGAGTTCCATATCTTCTCCAATCACTCATTGTAGACGTCCCCGAATGTCCCGGGAGGGTGAACCCCCGTTTTGTTCGTGTTGGGCTTACTACAGTTCGGACTCAAATTGTCACGGTTCTTAATCTTGAACCAAAGAGTCCAAATCCGGCAAATCGTTTTGAGAAAACAGATTTTTGAAAAGAAGTGCCAAACATGGACTGCTTTGCCAGATACAGAGTCGCCACCTAAATATTTTTTAATGGGGAAATTTAGGAAACCCTGACTCGGTGCCAAAGGCCACGTGTCCGTCATCACCAAAGTTGCCTCGGCTCGGGAACTTGGGTACGATTGGAGAAGGTCAGCTATGAGCACCCCCTCTCACCCGGTCTGAAGACCGGCCTCTACTAATCATGATATCCAATTTTGAAAACGTTATGTGCTCTTATTCCGGTTATTAGCCTAAAATTACTATCTTATGCGCACAGCAAACAAGTATAGATTAGATTGCCTAATTTGGAAATAAGCATTGCATACCCGTTTGTCTTAAAAAAAATACTTTGAAATTTGCTACTCGCAAGTAGGCTAAAAGTCGGATTTCAATGAGTTGTTCCAACTCAAACAATTCAGCCTTCACCCACAGGCATTTAGGCAGTTTAACACATAAGCATCTAGCCACATGGTAAGCATGCTGTCATGATAAGACTCACACGCATGCGGTATGCTAAAGCATGAAAATACTTACATCGTACTCTGTGCCAAAACAATAAACTAGTTAGCAAACATGCATGGTCCTAGTTTATGTCAATTTGACTAATGCAACACATACAGGATGCAATTTAGAGTAGGCTCGGCTAACCTAAACATGTCATGTGAAATGCAATCAATTGATGCACGTATTCAATTTGGAATTGAATTACAAATGAAGTTAGCATGATGCGCCAATCCCGGTGCATGCAAGACAAATGTATGGATGCACGCATGCATTGCATAAGGTATGCTAATTTAAACATGCCCTAATCTACCATCATAAGCAGGTAAATAAAAGGGAAGAAAGATGTGGGGTTTGGAAGACATGCACACACACGCACCCACGCTTATTACAAATTCGCCCTCGCTCGGAGGGACCAAAATAATAATACAAGTTAATTAACTACGCAAGCTAATTAAACATTACAAATTACCTAATTAATTAACAACTAAATAAGCTAGGAAATACAGTAAACTGCCTCGGGAAGAGAGCCCAATACAATGCATTCTCGGGTCCTGCTCGGAAGCGCACTGCCATGCATAGGCTACCTCTGTTTTCCCTGCTCTGCCCCTCTAAAGACTGTCAAAGTCTCAAGATTGCTTCCCTGGACATTTGGAGACACCACCGGCTGAGTAGATTTTCCACCGGCAGTAGGATGTGGTCATCGGCTGAGAATGAATCCATCGGCCACCAATTTATTGCCGGTCGACACTCTGTGCAGTCGATCGGCAACAAATTCCTGCAGAACCTGTTTGACAGCAGCAGAGGACAGAGCCTTGCATGGCAATACAATTCAAGCCATGTATGCACCAACCAAGCCCCTTATCATGTGTATGACTCAAAGGGACATGATCCTTGGTTCTCGGACCACCAATCGCGCATTTCAATGCGTGATAGCCCAAGAGAACCAAGTATGCATCTTTCATTTCAAATGTGATGCAATGCACATAATCACATAGGAGGGCCAACCTCTATCACACTCACTTCAAGAGGCCAAGCATGCACATTTATGTAATGCAATCCTAGGCATATGAGCTAGTATGCAACCATGGCGATGCAAATAAGCATACAAGCTAACAAGCATACCAGACATGAAACATCAATGTTAACCAACAAGCATGCAAGATGCAATGTGGATGTCCAAGCATGGAAACAAGCATGTGACTTCATTCAATCATGCAAGCTCCAACATGCAACAACTTACCAATATGCTACAACACACAAGGAGCATATGCAACCAACGAAGGGATGGACTTAAACATGATTTAGGCAAATAAATAGGCCTAAAAAGCAGGGCAAAAATGCTAAGTACATGAAGGCAAATGTTCTTGCAAGCATGCATAGATACATGGTTCAAGACTTAAGCATAATGAAGCAACTTTTAAACACATTTAAAAGGGACAAACATGGATTAATGGCATGCAAACTAAGCTCCGAAATCATGTTATCAAATGATGCCAAGTCAATTTAAACAAGATAGCAAAACATGCCACAATGGCCTAAGTACTTAAGACAAGCCATGGAGGCTTAATCCAAGGTCAAGTCCACCAAGCCTCACAAGGCTAAGGGGACTTAAAACAAGTCAAAGGCAGACTTAAACAAAGCTGAGGGTGCACCTAGATGACATCTAAGTGGCTCAAGTCCAAAGCATGCACAATGGCCAAAACATGGAGCATTCAACACAAGCTTTCAAAGCATTAAAGAGGTGTCCAAAGCAAGCATAAAAGCATGTCTTAGGGACTGAAATTATGCTATAAATGATGCCAAGCTACTAAGATACCTCAAGCAACGCATGCTCCACACTTCTAATTTTCAAAGCCTACAAGCTAACAATGCAAAGAGGCTATGCAATACATGGCAAGTATGACTAAAGCAACTTAAAACAGAGCAAAAGCATACAAAACATGCATTAAGCTTCACAAAGTTAAGCCTAAAACATGCTAAAACAAGGGCTTACAACCTAAGGCATATTAAGGCAACAACAAGGCATTACATGGCATGTATGTTAAACTAACATGGTGTACCAAGACCAACACACAACAATGTTATATCATGGCATAATAAGCATAAAACACAGCCATGGCATGATCAACAAACACTCAAACATGATGCTCTCTCAAGAGGCAAAAAAAGGTCCTTTTCAAGGACAACAAGGAGGGGGGGTGGCCCTCTCCTTCTTGGGACTTCAAGGCACCATCCTTACCACTGAAATCCCTCAAGATTTCAGTGATGAGGAGGCCCAAACACCAAAGTCCCGGAGCTCACTCAAAATGTCACAAAATGGGGCCTCTCAAGGCTTAAAAGGGGTCAAACACCTCCAAACCACAAAACACTCTAAACAAACTATTTAGAGGGCCCAAAAACAGAACGTTTTTATATTATACACTAAGCACAAAAACAGTTCTAAGATAGGCTAACAAGCTATGCAAAATGGGGTAAAAAGAACTAGTTTCTTACCCTTGTTGACCTTCTTCACAAATGGTGGTCTTGTTGTCTCCTTGAACTCAAATCCAGCCAAGAGCACCAAGAACAACCTCTAGTCCTTCAAGAAACCAAGAAAAGGTGGAACATTATGTGTTTGTGTGCAATAGTAAGCTTAAACACACACAAAGGGAAAAGAGGGAGAGGTATAGATATAGGTTAGATACACTAATTTAAACCCTAAAACCAGAGCCCTCTCACTCTTTTCTCTAACTTCTCTAACCCTAAAGCCAAGAGAGGAGGGCTCCTCTTATAGAGGAGACAATCTTGTAAAGCTTACAAGGTAAGCTAACAACAGGGCCATCCCTCCATACACGTGTATGGAGGGGAACAAAATGCCATCCAACTGTTTTAAAATATCTGCAAAAGCAGATGAACAGTAGTTGGCTGCTCAAATTTGTCATTTTGACAAAATAGACTGCCGACCGGCAACAAAGAGTGCCGACCAGCAATATACATTGCCGATGGAAACAAAACACTAGCCGGTGGCCTCTAGCCATGGCCGGTGATGTGTGGGGATGCCTCACAAGGCATTCCCTGCCCTTCCGAGGCAAAACACAAGTGTTTTGTGCAAAACCAGACACTAAACAGTCGAGTTCGGAGATCCTGAGGCAAGGCACGTAGCCGAGATCTCCGGGAACTCCAAACGAACACAAACATGGATGATCATCGGGTGTTCAAACGGTGACGTCCAAGTTTTGAGGACGGTCAAAAATGGGGTGTCTACAGTTGCCCTCTTTGACAGAACTCGAAAGTCATAACAATGACGGCAGTGAATGTCAAAGCCCAGAGACGACCCATTTTTGACAAGGCCGAAGACTTAGACAAACATGCAAGACAAACAAGGTATGCGCCCGAAGGCAGGGGCAAAATGCAAGACAACGCACGAAGCTGAGCATAACTTATGATCATGCAAAGAAAAGCTGTAACAAAGCGCACATGCAATAGTTTTAAGCTAACATACACCAAACTACACTTCAATGCAGAAAGGATGTAAGAGAATTATGCAATTCTCGATACGTCTCACGCGGAGGATACAATACCTGTCCAGTTCGTCTGGTTTCCACCAGCTGCAAATGAACCGTACATACAATATCGTGCCTCTAAAGAAAACAATCTTAACAGGTATAATGTGATTAGCAACATGCATATTGAAAATGTGTGACAACACAAATCAAGTGGGAGGCATGACAATGCCATGAAGGTACAGACACATGTACGTAAAGCATGCGGTCTACGCAAGCAATGAATATTGAACACGTGTAAGTGAAGTATGCGGTCCATGCAATCGATGAATTTGAACATAAGTATGCGGTCTACGCAAGTGATGGATTTGATTACAAACATGCGGTCTACGCAAGTAAAACATGCGGTCTACGCGAGTAAAACATGCGGTCTAAGCAAACAAAACATGCGGTCTACGCCAGTAATGAAATTGATTACAAATATGCGGTCTACGCAAGCAAATCATGCGGTCTACGCAAGTAAAGCATGCGGTCTACGCAAGTAATGATAAAACATGCGGTCTACGCAAGTAAAACATGCGGTCTATGCAAGTAATGATAAAACATGTGGTCTATGCTAGTAAAGTATGCGGTCTACGCAAGCAAAACATGCGGCCTACGCAGGTAAAACATGCGGTCTACGCAGGCAATGAAATTAATTATGAATATGCGGTCTACACAGGCAAAATATGCGGTCTACGCAAGCAAAACACGCGGTCTACGCAGGTAAGAACATGCGGTCTACACAAGCAAAACATGCGATCTACGCAGGTAAAACATGCGGTCTACGCAGGTAATGAAATTAATTATGAACATGCGGTCTACGCAGGCAAAATATGCGGTCTACGCAAGTAATGAAATTGGATATAAGCATGCGGTCTACGCAAGTAATGAATTTGAACACAAGAATGCGGTCCACGCAAGCAAAATATGCGGTCTGCACAAGCAAAACATGCGGTCTACGCAAGTAGTGCACTTGAGCATAAGAATGCGGTCCACGCAAGCAAAACATGCGGTCTACGCAAGTAGTGCACTTGAACATAAGAATGCGGTCCATGCAAGCAAAACATGCGGTCTACGCAAGTAAGAACATGCGGTCTACGCAAGCAAAACATGCGGTCTACGCATGTAGTGCACTTGAACATAAGAATGCGGTCCACGCAAGCAAAACATGCGGTCTACGCAAGTAGTGCACTTGAACATAAGAATGCGGTCCACGCAAGCAAAACATGAGGTCTACGCAAGTAAGAACATGCGGTCTAGGCAAGCAAAACATGCGGTCTACGCAGGTAGTGCACTTGAACATAAGAATGCGATCCACGCAAGCAAAACATGCGGTCTACGCAAGTAAGAACATGCGGTCTACGCAAGCAAAACATGCGGTCTACGCAGGTAAAACATGCAGTCTACGCAGGTAATGAAATTGAATATACACATGTAAGCAAAGCAAGTGGTCAACACGAGCAATGTGCATAGAAACTTGAACACATATTAGTAAAGCATGCGGCCAACGCGTGCGATGTGTGTAGATACTTGAAATTGAACACATGTAAGTAAAGCAATGCACGTATGCAAGCAATGTGTATAGAAACTTGAAAGGCATGGCAATGCAACTGAACTTAAGATGCGCAAAAACATGCGGCTTTTGAGATGCACATGAATGCGAAGATGCGACGACGCATGTTGCTTGAAATGCAGGGCGATGCACGTGAACTTGAATGCGCGACGACGTGCGTCGCTAAAATGCATGATAATGTATGTAGAGTGCGCATGACGATGCGGCACAAGAAAAGGCATATCAACACAAGTATGACGTGTGTATGACAATGCAAAGGGGAACAACGTATAACCCACGCGTATTATTACGGCAAAGCGTTATAACAAGTGCACATGGGGCAACTTTTGAATCTCTCAGGAGACAAAAGGATACAGAAAGGATATGCCACGAACGTATTCGAGTGCGACGCGCAGACAACCACGGTCCGGGGTCAAAACAGAGGCCGGTCGAGCTTTGAAAATGCATTGTTCTTGCACTAACTTGAGCTATGAAGGTTCCAAACCATATATCTGACCAAAACAAGGCTGTAGGAGACTCAAAAACCACTTTAGGAGGCCACCAGATGCCCACCGGCCATCAGAATGCATCACCGGCCGTCCATCGGCAATCACAAAATTCCATCGGCACAAAATACTGCCGACCGGCAAATAATATGGCCGATTGGCAAAAAGTCCCTGTATCGGGGCAGTTTTGACTTTTTGCTTCGGGTCTTTTAAAATAGGGCTTCTAGCCCTATTTTTTCATTCCTCCCTAGCCGAAATCTCTCCCTCTCTCTCTCTAGAATGTTTTCGTCCTTCGATCTCCTCGTTTTCTTGCGTTTTAGCCCCGGTTTCATCGTTCGATTCGCGATCTCCTTCGCGTTTCGAACATTTTCATCTGAACAAATCTTTGTTTCGGTACCTCCTTTGCTATTTCCGTTTTTTGGGGTTTGTTCCCCTCGATTTGCTCTCGATCTTCGTGTCTCTTCCATTTTTCGGCTTTTCCGGTCATTTCCCACCCTCCCGGGGGTTGACTTTTTGGTTGACTTTCCATATTCCAGCCCGATTTTCATTTTTCGACTATTTTCCTCGTCATTTTTGACATGGCCGACGATATCCCACATGGCAGGACTCCTCCGAATCACGAGATGGATCCCGGGGCCGAGCTTCTTCCTTTGAGCGTCCGCCCATTCGACCCGGCGACCTACCGGCCAGCGATTCACGTTCTGCCCCCCGACGGACTGCACCAGTTCAGGAGTTTTGACAGGGCGCTGGATCCCGAGCTTCTACTACGTGAGCCTGTCTCTCACCTATCCTTCGGCGCTTCCGAGGTAACATCTTTTTCTCTATTTTACATTCTGCAATGTAGAACTTTTAACTGTCAACCGTCATAGCTGATTATATTCTTTAATTGTTTTAGCTCAGATGCTCTGATACACTGTGCATTGTAGTTGATCGCAGACACACTTGCAACTGATATCTGTTTAAGACCGACACATGCACACACACTGCACTAGCCTTAATCACCCAAACACACAGCACATATCATATTTCACTGCAAACTCACCGACACCCAGTATCTGTTTGAATCTGAAAAACTTGCACGCATGTTAAATTTGCACCGAACCACGCAAACACACTGATGCATCATACGTTGTAGTTCACTACAAGCACACCGGCACCCGGTATCTGTTTGAATCTGAAAACACGTACACATGCTACATTTGCACTGATTTTGACTGTTTCTTCAAAACTATACATTTTACATTACTTCGCAACTACTTGTTTGAAAACAGGGAGATTCCCATACCATCCGCGGGTATGGGAACACTGTCACTCGTGATTGGTACGCCGAGCTACCCGATGCAGTTCGCCACATTGTGGACCAGGCCGGCTTTGATGCATTCTGCAGAGGACTCTCCAGACTTATTACATGCAGACCTCTCCTTGCCGCTCTGGTGGAGAGGTGGTAGGACACCACCGATTCATTCCATTTCTCTACGATGGGGGACATGACGATGACTCCCTATGATTTCTCGATGCTCACAGGCATCGGGGTAGGGGGTGATCCGATCCCCTTTGATACTGATATGGATGAGTGGGAGGCCGCTCAGATCTACTTGCTCGGCGAGCTGCCGCCTCTGGCGCGTCCCGGCTTCGTCCGATATTCCTGGTTTGAGGTGCAGTTCAGGGTCCAGCCCACCCTTGTTGAGGTAGCCCCGATGACTCAGGAGGCCGTAGAGAGATATGCACACGGCTTTCTCATGTTCCTGTTTGGGATGACCATTTTCACCGACCGGGCGAACACTGTGCCTCTCTGCCTGCTCAGCGAACTGGTGGACGTCAGGCATATCTTACATTATGACTGGGGTGGCGCCGCTCTGCCCACTCTCTACGGATATATGAGCTCGACTTCCACGCATGACGGTTGCTCGAGACTCTTGGCGTGCTTGGGAGGTACATTTCTTTTTCTGCCTTTCATTTCTGTTCTATATTTTCTGTACTCTGTACACTACACACACTGTAGTCTGCTTTATACTTGCTATATACTGTACACACGGCACACACATACTCTGCTTTACCTGCTTGCTCTGCACTTTACACACTGCACAACACATGGCTCTGCTATTTCTGTTTTTATTCTATATTCTGCTTTATCTGATAAATGCACTGGTATTTACCTTGCAGTTGTGGGTTTATGCCTACTTTCCTAGGCTTGCTCCCGTACCTGACGCAGAGACTCCTCTCGTCGTCCCGTTCTCACGCCGCTTCGACGGGAGGTGCGTGCGGAGGCCCTGTGAGTCATTCATCTTCTTCCACCGTTATTTCGACACCATCACCCCCGCAGAGGTATGTTTTACTTGCAGTTCATTTAAGCTTCGTCTTTCCACTGCATGTTTCAATAACGATAATAACAGCGTATTTCATTTTCAGATCACCTGGCAGCCTTGGGCTCCTTTGCCAGCCGTGGTGCGGGATCGGTTTGCCGGTGCCGATGAGACCTCGCGTTTTCGGATTCTGCTAGAGGGCCCAGTCTGTCGGGCTTGGTACCTGGGTGAGCGTTTCTTGCGTCAGACCCTGGGTTTACCGGAGCAGATAGTCTCGGTGCACCCTCTTGAGCATATAAGGGATACCGAGAGATTCACCGCCGATCAGATGACCGACTATACGATCGGCTGGGAGGCAGACGGCTTCAGAGGCGAGGGCGATTACTTGGAGTATGTCCGAACCTTCATCATGTGACCTCTGAGCGGCGGCCGCCAAGCGGAGAGAGAGAGACCTGTGGCGCCAGCGGCTGGAGCGGGAGCAGGGGCTGGAGGGGGAGTGTCGAGGGGAGCTCGAGTCCGTGGCAGGGGCGGAGTTCAGAGAGGACGGGGGACCGGTTGGCTTGCTCTGCCCACTTCACTAGCATACAGAGGGCAGGGTGGGGCGACCTACCAGATTCCCTTTGCTCCTCCACCGGCTGATCACGAGTTAGTCGGTTTCCACGACTTACCTCCGGTATGTATTACTACATTCTTCATTTTGCATTACCATTTTATTTCAATTTGTTTGATATTCCGCAGAATATTGATGCTGCTAATACTTTTGCAGGCGTCCTCCGAGTACACCCAACAGTCCCTGGAGCTGAATGCCTCCATGATGGGGATGTTGCAGTGGACCTTCGACCTCCTGGCCCTCTACAGTATTCCGATATGTTCTTCTGACCACAGTCTTGAACCATACATAAACTGCTTCTCATGCAATCTGATGCGCTACACAAAACCTGACAAATTGCTCACAGCATTTACATACTGTACTCATACATTGCATTCTATACTGCTTTACTACTCACGGCATCCACACACTGCACTCATCTGCTACATTCTACACTGATTTACTGCTCACGGCATCCATACACTGCTAATCGCCTGCGCATTACATCGTGATTCTGCTCGATTATGATGTATTCGCCTTTCATGCTTTTTCGACCTCCTTCGATTCCTCCGTGGGTGGTGCTCATTGACCTCCCATTTCTACGGGATGGCGAGTATATCCCGCACTGAGGGCGACTCATGTCGAGAAAGCTCGCGGCTCGATTCGGATGATGGCGAGGTCGTCGTCGTCGGAGACCAGTGATGGCTCAGACTCGGGCTCAGACGGTGATGCTCCTGGACTTCTGCCCAAGAAGAAGGCGAGGACGGATCCCCAGGCGTGGGACCATTGATCTTGCCTTGATTTTTGCTTTTCCTTCTTTTTGTACTTTTCTCTTTTGGTTGGATTACCTTGTACTGCGGCATGCAGGTTTTTGTTCCCAAAACTTTGTACTTGAAAAAGATTATATGAAATGAAACAAACTCTTTTTTGTCTAAAAAAGTGTTATATCTGTACATTCCATACTTTGTACTGCATTACATCATATTACGCCCCAAATGCAAATGAAATCGATCTGTCCGAAAATTGAGCACTTACCTTTGTGATAATCGGATAACCAACCAACTAACAGCAAACAACTCATACAAACCACTGCTCAACCTGGACACACAGCCCATACTCTGTTGGGGATTAGTCTGCATACGGCCCATAACACAGCACGCGGTTCATTCTGCACACAGCAAACCCTGAACAAATAGCCCAATCTGACAAGACGGACCACAAAACTGAAACGGTTGAAGTTGAAACACGCTTGGATGTCCCAAATTTCCTTTTCTTCTCTTGCTTCGCATGAATGTAGAGAATGGCACAGCATTCTGAGCACAAACGATTAATCTTTGGAAAAAGGTTTCACAACCGGGGTATCGAGCCTACGACTAAACATAGCGGAGGGACTCAAGTGGAGAAAACAAAAGGCGCACGTCCTGAACACAATGAGACGCGCTCGGAAAAGACTCAAAACAAAAGTTGAGACCGACAAATCAAAAGACACGACATACGGACGTGTTTATGGAAACAAAAGACCTCGGATCTCAAGGAGCCAGTTCCTCCGGGTATTATTCCCACCCTTTCTAATTTGTGATTCTCACATCGCTCGGCCCTCAGGCTCGGTTTTTCTCTCAAAACCCTCTTGCTCACTTCTCTCTCCACTTACACCTCTCTATTCTTCAATCTCTCATTTTTTATTCCTCCCCAGGGTGATTGATGGATGAATAGGAAGTTGCGGGTTCGTGCCCAACACCGTTAGCTTACGGCTATTTCTTTCGGTGGATAGAGTGCCCTTCTGGCAAGTATGTTGACGGCGGGGGAAAGACAGAAGACCTGACTCAATTGTGCCCCTAGTTCGTCGCTTTGACCATTTTGTTTTCTAAAATAGTTTTGACCAAAATGCGAGTCGGATTAACGTACTTGTTTGATTTTTCTGATTCAAAATCATGCAAGTTAGGCTGTGACTACTGAAAATTTTCCTTTTTGGATCCAAGAAGATGGTCCGGTTTTTGGAAAATGAAATAGTTTTCGAGAAAATAGTCAACTTCAGTAAAAATTTTCAAAAACTATTTTTGCAAACAATCAACGCTCGACGAGCGCGGAACTTAACCCCGAGATGCGCAACCTTGGATCGGAGGCAATGGAAAATTGCCCCTTGCTTAAAGGGGGCACATGGCAACGGAAAGTTGCCCCTGGTTTGGACGGCAACTCAAGGCAACTTATGGCAATGCATGGCAACGGAAAGTTGCCCCTTGTCTAGATGATGCCGCAGCATTTTTGTAGATGGTCTTTATCGATGACGACTGAACTCCGAAGGCGACAGTCTGAACCAATATATGGACACAGTCACTATAAGAGCAATGATGGTTGGACTTCAGGATGAAGTTGCCTACGTATCCCAACACGGGAATCACGCCTACGTAGTTCACGGTTGTTACAACCGAATTGTCGGATGCAGAGGAAGCAAGGATGATCAAAACCATTATATGGACTGAGGCGCTATGAAAGCGTCGGGGGCTGGACTTCAAGATGAAGTTGCCTACGTATCCCAAACATGGGAATCAAGCCTTACGTAGTTCCGGTTAAGGTACACTCGGGTATTAACCTTTACTTTTAGGCTCTAACTTTTGCCAAGGTGCCCAATGCGGGTTTTCGACCTTGCGAGCTTCTTTTCTTTTCCTTTTTTTTTTCCTTCATATTTTTTTACTTCGTTTCCTCCTTCTTTTTCTTTTTCTTCAAATTTTCTGCATTTTTTTCTTTTTTCTTTTTTCATTCATTTTTTTTTGCATTTTTTTATTTTGCCTTGCTCTAACTTTTGCCTGGGTCGCCCTTTCGGGTTTTTGGCCCAGTGAGCCTCTCAAAGGGTAAAAGTGTAACAAGTCCATGCCAAATGGTTTTTTGAAATTGAAGCCTTTTGTATTCGGGAGAGTGACTACGATGTTGATTTGCAAAAGAATCCATCACGGTTGCTTCACGAGCCTTTTCCAGTGAGACCTGACCTTCTTGATCTGATTTTGGTGCCTCTTGCTCGAGGGCAGCTTCGAATTGGGCCACACAGGCCTTACGTGGCAGTTAACTGTTGAACGTTTTAAACGGATTCCAAGTTCGCAACAGATAGATTGAATCTCGAGGCTGAGAGCGATCCTAGGCTACACAATCTCAAGAGCAATTCCACACAAGTCTTCACAAGACCGCGCAAAACATTTTGTTTTTGAAAGTTTTTAAGAAAGCGACAAATCGCTCACGCTGAAGATAGTGTGGAACCAGTCTGGATCAAACTAGGATCCTTCTCAGTACTCACGCTGACAGGCATGATTTCATTCATAAAAAGGCTTAGCATGCCTATCTTTCTCTAAAAAATGATCAAAGTTTTGCAAAACCCGAGGAATTGCTTCCTCTTCGTTTTTATCACCGCAGTGTTCGAGGAGGTTTTTTGAAAAGCTTAGGTCATTACAACGATGTTTAAGGCACAAAAGAGTAGGTAGAATGTACTGTCGTTTCGTTCAAATCCTCTGGCACAACTAGCTTAAATAGCAAATAAGCACGAGAACATGATAGCCGCAGCTGTTTCATTCAAAACTTCCAACTACAACTGGCTCCTCAACAGAGACAGACTCAAAAGGAAAAACAAAAGGATAATTACAAAACGGTGTTCGAGGCAACAACCCCGGAATCACCTGACATTCTATACAAAGGAGATTGACTTGCTACAACAAGACAGACCCGTGAGCAAAAAGGACTGACTCAAGACAACGAGACAGACTCAAAATAAAACAAAGACTGACTCGACACCCAAGCCAGATTTTACAAAACTAGCATTCGCAAATGCTCAAAAATGCGTGCCAGACGCCACATCAAAAACACTGGGCGCCGCTCACAAGTGGTCCAACCCTGATCACATACTTACAGTATCCGCATCATCAAAATCCAATAGCTGGGTAGTAACGGACTTGGCTGAGGTGGGCGGGAGGATAACCTCGTTGTCAATCAAATCTTGCACCTCATGACGGAGGCGGAAATAATTGTCGGTAGCATGCCCTGTCTGCTGGTGGTACGCGCAGTACTGAGCAGGGTCATGAGTAAGAGGGAGATTCTTCGGGAGAGGCCGAGGCTCCAGGGGTTTAAGGTGTCCCCTCTCGGCAAGGATCTGAAGTGCCTTGGACAATGGCATGTAGAGAGCATGGAAGACCCTGCGCCCTCGGGGCAGGTACTTCGGAGGTTGAGTATTCTTGCTAGACGCACTAGCGAACGGGTCAGCAGGCGCGGCCTTGGATTTCTGATCCTTCCCGGGTGCAGGGTTGGGAGCAGAAGGAACTGTCCTGGCATGACGGGGCCTATCCCGGCTTTCTGACTGACTTGAACTACCCTCAGGTGGAGCGGGGAAAGCATCCTCCACAGCTTTTGTCACAACTGCAGATACCTGTTGCTTGTTCATCCCCGCGGCTTTCAAAGCCTCGACTGCCCACAGCAGTTGTTCGATAGGATCGGCATCTGCCTTCATTTTGCCTTTGTCTCGGGCCTCAGCCTGATCTAGGATTTGAGTTGGTACGTCGTTGCCATAGCTGGAGGCCATCTCCGGTTGGCTAAGCTCAATCACAATCCGTCCCAATAGCGGGGGCTCCTGGGGTACAAAACTCCCGGCATATGGTGCGGCTGGTGGCGAAGCTGACATCCCGTAAGCGAGATCCGCCAGGGACCTTTGGAGATCACCTATCATCCCCATTAGCTCGAATGTGGTGGGCTCGCGAGTCTGATATAGCTGGGGGTTCCAAACCGGGTGCGCAATCGGCGATCTGGGTGGATGCGGTACATTAACATTGGTCTCACTTTGCAGAGTGATCCCTTTATCTAATGCAGCTGTCATAACCACTATCTCTTCCGAATTTTGCGTCATCGTAAGTCCTGCCGTAGCAAGGGGGAACACTGACTATTCTGGAACTCTCTGAACTAAAAGGAAAAACAAGCATTTTGAAATTTCAGGATCAAACAACATGTGCAAATTTCGACTACGGATCACTGTTCCCCAGAAATCACTGTCCAAAACAAACTGAATCGGATACCCTCAGATATAACTGATTCTATCAAATACTGACACTGGTGCCCTCGGGCCTGATACTCAAACTTTGCAAACTGATATGTGCGTTCCTGCAGAGATATACTCTAAAAGCACATAACAAGTAGAGAGAGCCAAAACACCCCTATGTTGGGGTAGGGTTTCCCTGTCCTATTTTGTCAGGAGCTAGGGTTTCACTACGTACGCAGCGGTTTCAAACAACCTAATATCGGGTAAGCAACCTGTCCTAGTTTGGAATGGTCACTATGGATTCCGAATATGCACTAGGTCGAATGGTCGAGAAGGGTGCCTCGGTAAAACCGGGGTTTGTGTTCCCATACTAGCAGAGCCCGCAACCGGTCAGCCTTATGGCATGCTTTGACAAAGTCAAGCCTCCGGCAAACCGCTCAGGAATAGCAGATGGCAAACACGGTGTCCTAGGCGCACCAATGCACATGCAATGCAAAGAGACACATACATGAAATCAAAACAGGATATCACGAGTTCGAGTCAAGCTCTCTAAATCTCCCCAGCAGAGTCGCCAGAAACTGTAGACGTCCCCGAACGTCCCGGGAGGGTGAACCCCCGTTCTGTTCATGTTGGGCTTACTACAGTTCGGACTCAAATTGTCATGGTTCTTAATCTTGAACCAAAGAGTCCAAATCCGGCAAATCGTTTTGAGAAAATAGATTTTTGAAAAGAAGTGCCAAACATGGACTGCTTTGCCAGATACAGAGTCGCCACCTAAATATTTTTTAATGGGGAAATTTAGGAAACCCTGACTCGGTGCCAAAGGCCACATGTCCGTCATCACCAAAGTTGCCTCGGCTCGGAAACTTGGGTACGATTGGGGAAGGTCAGCTATGAGCACCCCCTCTCGCCCGGTCCGAAGACTGACCTCTACTAATCATGATATCCAATTTTGAAAACGTTATGTGCTCTTATTCTGGTTATTAGCCTAAAATTACTATGTTGTGCGCACAGCAAACAAGTATAGACTTGATTGCCCAATTTGAAAATAAGCATTGCATATCCGTTTGTCTTAAAAAAAATACTTTGAAATTTACTACTCGCAAATAGGCTAAAAGTCGGATTTCAATGAGTTGTTCCAACTCAAACAATTCAGCCTTCACCCACAGGCATTCAGGCAGTTTAACACATAAGCATCTAGCCACATGGTAAGCATGCTGTCATGATAGAACTCACACGCATGCGGTATGCTAAAGCATGAAAATACTTACATCGTACTCCGTGCCAAAACAATAAACTAGTTAGCAAACATGCATGGTCCTAGTTTATGTCAATTTGACTAATGCAACACATACAGGATGCAATTTAGAGTAGGCTCGGCTAACCTAAACATGTCATGTGAAATGCAATCAATTGATACACGTATTCAATTTGGAATTGAAGTACAAATGCAGTTAGCATGATGCGCCGAGCCCAGTGCATGCAAGACAAATGTATGGATGCACTAATG
This sequence comes from Camellia lanceoleosa, assembly GCA_025200525.1. Classification (NCBI taxonomy): domain Eukaryota; kingdom Viridiplantae; phylum Streptophyta; class Magnoliopsida; order Ericales; family Theaceae; genus Camellia; species Camellia lanceoleosa. The sequence goes on along the minus strand of CM045765.1, from coordinate 18,277,153 downwards.
CATTCCATAAGGTATGCTAATTTAAACATACCCTAATCTACCATCATAAGCAGGTAAATAAAAGGGAAGAAAGACGTGGGGTTTGGAAGACATGCGAACACACGCACCCACGCTTATTACAAATTCGCCCTCGCTCGGAGGGACCAAAATAATAATACAAGTTAATTAACTACGCAAGCTAATTAAACATTACAAATTACCTAATTAGTCAACAACTAACTAAGCTAGGAAATACAGTAAACCCCCTCGGGAAGAGAGCCCAATACAATGCATTCTCGGGTCCTGCTCGGAAGCGCACTGCCATGCGTAGGCTGCCTCTGTTTTCCCTGCTCTGCCCCTCTGAAGACTGTCAAAGTCTCAGGATTGCTTCCCTGGACATTTGGAGACACCATCGGCTGAGTAGATTTGCCACCGGCAGTGGGATGTGGTCATCGGCTGAGAATGCATCCATCGGCCACCAATTTATTTTATTGCGATTAAGCCTTGTGTCTTCGTCGGCAACAAATTCTGCAGAACACATTTGGCTGAAGCAGAAGAGATGAGCCTTGCATGGCAATACAATTCAAGCCATGTATGCACCAACCAAGCCCCTTATCATGTGTATGACTCAAAGGGACATGATCCTTGGTTCTCGGACCACCAATCGCGCATTTCAATGCGTGATAGCCCAAGAGAACCAAGTATGCATCTTTCATTTCAAATGTGATGCAATGCACATAATCACATAGGAGGGCCAACCTCTATCACACTCACTTCAAGAGGCCAAGCATGCACATTTATGTAATGCAATCCTAGGCATATGAGCTAGTATGCAACCATGGCGATGCAAATAAGCATACAAGTTAACAAGCATACAAGACATGAAACATCAATGTTAACCAACAAGCATGCAAGATGCAATGTGGATGTCCAAGCATGGAAACAAGCATGTGACTTCATTCAATCATGCAAGCTCCAACATGCAACAACTTACCAATATGCTACAACACACAAGGAGCATATGCAACCAACGAAGGGATGGACTTAAACATGATTTAGGCAGCTCTAAATAGGCCTAAAACAGTGGCCAAAAATGCTAAGTACATGAAGGCAAATGTTCATGCAAGCATGTATAGATACATGGTTCAAGACTTAAGCATAATGAAGCAACTTTTAAACACATTTAAAAGGGACAAACATGGATTAATGGCATGCAAACTAAGCTCCGAAATCATGTTATCAAATGATGCCAAGTCAATTTAAACAAGATAGCAAAACATGCTACAATGGCCTAAGTACTTAAGACAAGCCATGGAGGCTTAATCCAAGGTCAAGTCCACCAAGCCTCACAAGGCTAAGGGGACTTAAAACAAGTCAAAGGCAGACTTAAACAAAGCCGAGGGTGCACCTAGATGACATCTAAGTGGCTCAAGTCCAAAGCATGCACAATGGCCAAAACATGGAGCATTCAACACAAGCTTTCAAAGCATTAAAGAGGTGTCCAAAGCAAGCATACAAGCATGTCTTAGGGACTGAAATTATGCTATAAATGATGCCAAGTTACTAAGATACCTCAAGCAACGCATGCTCCACACTTCTCATTTTCAAAGCCTACAAGCTAACAATGCAAAGAGGCTATGCAATTCATGGCAAGTATGACTAAAGCAACTTAAAACAGAGCTAAAGCATACAAAAACATGCATTAAAGCTTCACAAAGTTAAGCCTAAAACATGCTAAAACAAGGGCTTACAACCTAAAGCATATTAAGGCAATAACAAGGCATTACATGGCATGTATGTTAAACTAACATGGTGTACCAAGACCAACACACAACAATGTTATATCATGGCATAATAAGCATAAAACACAGCCATGGCATGATCAACAAACACTCAAACATGATGCTCTCTCAAGAGGCAAAAAAAGGTCCTTTTCAAGGACAACAAGGAGGGGGGTGGCCCTCTCCTTCTTGGGACTTCAACGCACCATCCTTACCACTGAAATCCCTCAAGATTTCAGTGGTGAGGAGGCCCAAACGCCAAAGTCCCGGAGCTCACTCAAAATGGCACAAAATGGGGCATCTCAAGTCTTAAGAGGGGTCAAACACCTCCAAACCACAAAACACTCTAAACAAACTATTTAGAGGGCCCAAAAATAGAACTTTTTTATATTATACACTAAGCACAAAAACAGTTCTAAGATAGGCTAACAAGCTATGCAAAAATGGGGTAAAAAGAACTAGTTTCTTACCCTTGTTGACCTTCTTCACAAATGGTGGTTTTGTTGTCTCATTGAACTCAAATCCAGCCAAGAGCACCAAGAACAACCTCTGGTCCTTCAAGAAACCAAGAAAAGGTGGAACACTATGTGTTTGTGTGCAATAGTAAGCTTAAACACACACAAAGGGAAAAGAGGGAGAGGTATAGATATAGGTTAGATACACTAATTTAAACCCTAAAACCAGAGCCCTCTCACTCTTTTCTCTAACTTCTCTAACCCTAAAGCCAAGAGAGGAGGGCTCCTCTTATAGAGGAGTCAATCTTGTAAAGCTTACAAGGTAAGCTAACAACAGGGCCATCCCTCCATACACGTGTATGGAGGGGAACAAAATGCCATCCAGCTGTTTTAAAATATCAGCAAAAGCAGATGAACAGTAGTCGGCTGCTCAAATTTGTCATTTTGACAAAATGGACTGCCGACCGGCAACAAAGAGTGCCGACCGGCAATATACATTGCCGATGGAAACAAAACACTAGCCGGTAGCCTCTAGCCATGGCCGGTGATGTGTGGGAATGCCTCACAAGGCATTCCCTGCCCTTCCGAGGCAAAACACAAGTGTTTTGTGCAAAACCAGACACTAAACAGTCGAGTTCGGAGATCCTGAGGCAAGGCACGTAGCCGAGACCTCTGGGAACTCCAAACGAACACAAACATGGATGATCATCGGGTGTTCAAACGGTGACGTCCAAGTCTTGAGGACGGTCAAAAATGGGGTGTCTACACTCATTCCCACACCGAAGAGGTTTTCTGGCGAACCCCGGCTGGGCAACTCTTATGGTGCTCTGTGTTGCAGGTCCTCGATTCCTAAATAGTCTATTTCGGCTATGGAGCTCCGATCCACTTTCATCTAGTGCGAAATCCGGTATGCACAATTATCATTTTGTATAATTTTCACTTTAATGATTCATTAAGATTCATAAATAAAAAAAAAAAAAAGTACTAAATAATTCATAAGATCACATTTTAAAATTTATTAATACTTTACCCTACTATTTATTCAATTTAAAGTTTAAACACACGATTTACTTGATGGGTACTTAAAGGGTCTAGCTTGTCTCAAGTTGAGATCAAGACTGGACCCATCTAGTTCGGCCCATGGGGTTCATTTTTTGGACCCGTTTTGATAATCCGAACCGTTCAATGTGTAGAACTCGTCGAGTACTATATATCTGTAAAAAATCACGTTGATTGGATATCAATAGTTATGTGATCAAATCAGTTTTGTATAAAAAAAAAATGGACGGTGAAAAACTTAACGGTTGATAAAAAACTGTTTCGTTCACATAGCTATCAATATCTGATCAATGTGATTTTTTACAAGCATATAGTACTCGACGAGTTTTATATATTCAACGGTTCGGATTATCAAAACGGGACCCATAATAAACTCTCACAGATCCAACTGTACGGTCCAGTCCAATCTTGGACTGGAGCGAGCCAGTGCCTACTTAAAAGAGTAAACAATACGGATAACCAATTTTTACACTTGGACCCCCTATCACGCTGGACTGGAACCCTGGAAGCTTCCTCATTCATAATTTCCAAAAAAATGTACCTAAACTTTCTATCAACGTTGTACGGACAATTTCATCTATTTAATTTTTGAAGTTATTGTAAAAAAATAAATTAATTTGATGATAATAGAGTTAATTAATTTATAATTATTAAATTAATTAATACTTTAGATTGTCAAAGTGGGGGCCATTGGGACCCATCACCAAATTTGAAGACGGGAGAGAATTCATTCTGGGAGCAATTAGGTAACAGTGGGATTGGGGAAAAGGGGATTACCAGTAAAAAAAAATTAGCTTTTCTGCAAGCTATTTTTATATGTTTTTTCGTAAATAAAAAAATTAATTATACACAAAATAATCGTAAATTATTAAATTACAGTATGTGTTAAGGGTTATATTTTCATGAATTTATAATTTTTTTTTTCTTTCTTTATTTTTAATATTTTCCCCCCAAAAACTGAACATAAACAGTGCCATGTTTGAGCTAAATCTTAGGTGTTAATCCTTTCTACTTTTAGTTTTTGAAATAAGTTTAGGGAAATGCTAGGTTTCATGAAAAAGGGATCATGAAAACCATCATGAAAGGATCTGCACCGTTAGATCATGAAAATCATACCTGATCTAACGGTGCAGATCCTTTCGTGATGGTTTTCATGATTTTTTTTCATGAAACCTAGCATAACCCATAAGTTTATGATAGAGCAATCCATGGCACTCAGACGATTAGCCTGTGTTGGTTCATCCACCACTATTTTTCAGAGTATTACTCGTCACAATTTCTCTGTATCTTCAACTGATCAATTCCATTCCACAATATTTGAGATGTCATGTGCTAGTCACATGTCAATTTTCATCCATTTATGTAACGAATCCTTGACGGAAAGTTCCCATTGATACAAATTGATAGTTGAAAGTGGACAACTGTAATACTTTTAGAGGGGTTAAAATGATACTAACTGATAGTTCAAGTGTAATTTACCCATAAATGAGATTATAAATAAAATTGCAAAAGGAATAAATAAGCTGCCCCTAATACCTTGGTAACTAGTAATCATTCACTTTTGTAGTTCATTTGTTTAATCTCTCTCTTCCATTCATTTTCTTAGCCACAGGCAGATTGACGATAGTGTTCCATTAAACTTGAAATGCTGTCCCTAACTATGGTTTTATGAGTGTGTTGTATATCTATGGTCTATGCATGAGTTGGGTTTACAGTTATGGTTTTAACTAGAAATTTTATACACTTTAAATTTAGGATCAAAGGATGACCAAGGCTTTCAGAAATGACATAATGGAGGTGAAACTTTCCACAAGTCAACGTGTGTTGCTGCAACAACACTCATAGAAATAAAACGATAATAATTTTAATATAATTACATTCACTTCTTTTTTAGTAAGGTTATAATGAATGAAACTAATAGTGTGAAAACATAGAAATATATACACATTTAAGTGTAAAAAAGATGATAATATATATATATATATATATATATTTTATCTACATGACTTAATAAATTATTGATGAAAATGAGCTAAATAATATGTGAATAAAAAATATTACAGAAAATCAATAAAATTATGTCGAACTTGTAAAACTCAACAAGGTCAGTGTAATTTATCCAAAGATTTTTTTTGGTTGCTTTTATGCTTGAGCCGGCACTAATTGGTTGTGTTTTATTTTCTTATTTTTTATGTTCTTTTTTGTTTTACGTGTCTATAGAAACAAAACATTGAAAAAATTTCTGAACATTTTCATATTTTGTGCCAAAATTTGTTTTCAGAAATTCACAAACAACTTTTCAATATTTCTAAAATGTGAGTTGTTTTCAGGAAATAGAATTCTCAAGGACTGTGTTTGAAATCAATTCAACAATTAATTTTTAAAAATTTCAGAAAATGAAAGTTTTTATTTTTGGCAATCCCGTTTGACAAAACTCCTTTCAAATGTATTTATTTTCGTACTTTTATTTCAGTGAGGCTATGAGTTTATTAGATGCAAATCCAAACCCGAATCGAGCCATACAGAGAAGTTTGTGATGTTAATGCTTTCAATATTGCCACTTCGCTGATTATTACGGGGGTCGAGCTGATTATTACGGGCGGAATACCAAGATTCATGAGGGTGTTCACAACACCACGACTCTTACCAAGACCGCTAGATTTGATTTTGTTAAGACCAAAAAGATTTGGGTGAGAAAACTTGACTTGTGTTAATGTGTTTACTCTGTTTAGTTTTTTGGGTCTCTGTGTGTTTTTTTTTAATGAGGAAAAAAAAAATGTGTGCATGTTTGTTTTTTATCTTACTTTGATTAAAGAAAAAAAAAAATTCAAAATTTTTTTTTAGTATGGTTTTGCAAACTTGAAATTTTTGAGTGGTCCTTGGTGCATATTGGAATTGATGAGAATAATCATTATATGTTAATATGTGTGTGTTTTCTGTGGTCATTACTCATTTTGGAGTGTGTGTTCTTTGATTAGTATGTCTCATTCTGTACACACTCTTGGATTAGCAAATTTTGGAGTCTTCCGCCTTAGTGATTATTTTTTTTTGAACTTCTGGCAGTGTATCTTTTGCTTTTCTAGAGGAATTGACCTATACTAGCATATCATGGGTGATGTTGAGTCTCTTAACCACCTTCCATCTTTTTGCATCTCCATGGCTTTCCCCTCTATTCTTTGTAGTCCAGGCATGAGGAAAAGGCAACCTCAGAGTCACCAACCAGGCCATCCTTATTATATCCATGCTTCTCTGGTTCGGTTTCCATACTCTTGAGCGTGTCAGCCGCCAATGAGTGTGCAAAAGAAAGAAAAAAAAAAAGTGCAAGAGAAAAAGAAAAATAAGAAGAAAAAATATGCCAAAGAAAGAAAAGAAAAAGATGTGAAAAAAAAAGTAAAAAATATAAGGATTCATTGATTGAGGGGGAGCCTCCGTCTTTACTCACCAGATACCCCTTGATTCCTAGTGGTTTGACTTTCCTTTGTTGTGCTTAGATTCTCTTGTCGGAGGTTCAGCTTTCATATCACTACCAGGATTGAATCTAGTGTTTGTCGAACTCCAAGAGTCACACACACACTTTTATCATGGGATCTATGCTTTTCACATAATGCATCACTTTCTTTTATGAGAAATCTTCTAGAGGTTGTGCACATTGTGTTTTCTTATAATTGTGCTGCTTGGATAATCTTGTGTGTTCTAAGGTACAAATCTGAGATTTCTTGCTCGCTCTACCATATATTTTTTTGTCTTTTTCTTCTTGTTCACTGTTTTCAGTGTTTGTGGTTGCTTTTAGTGAGGGGGAGTCTGGTTCATCTTGATTTGGGTTGGTAAGGGAGTTTGGTTTATCATTGCAAGAGTTTGTTAGCATGATCACTTTGATTTGTTTGGTAAGGAAGATTGCCTTTAGTTGTTTTGCGTGTTGCTTTGCATTCTTTCATGCTCCTGATATTTACATCATTATATCATTGCTTGTGTGGTTTATGAACATGCTTTAGTTGATTGAGCTTCCTTTATCAATTCATGACAAAAAGGTGTTGTTCATGTTTTCATGCTACATGTTTTTAATATCTCTAAGTCGCATCTATTCATGTTTTCCATTTCATACTTCAAGATAATCTTGTCATATGTTTATTGTTTTGGAGATTGTGGCACTAATAGCTGTTTTGCAGATTATGACCTTAAGAAAGAAGTTTGTTTTTGTTGGATGTAATGGGTTGGGGTGATTAGGATTTTATTTGTTAGATGTGTTTTGTCACGGCATTGCCAAAGGGGGAGATTGTTAGGTTTTTATTCTTGGCAACCCCGTTTGACAAAACTCCTTTCAGATGTATTTATTTTCGCACTTTTATTTCAGTGAGGCTATGAGTTTATTAGATGCAAATCCAAACCCGAATCGAGCCATGCAGAGAAGTTTGTGATGTTAATGCTTTCAAGATTGCCCGGTCAGCTCGCGGCCAAAGCAAAATGCAAAATTGCATTCAAAATTGCATTCAAAATTGCATGTCTGCCATTGCTCGCTCGAGCCAAGAAGATCTCGCTCGAGCGAAGGTTTGCTCGCTCGATCTAAGGAGTTCTCGCTCGAGCCAAGGATTGCGTCCATACAAAAACCTGAAAGAGTGTATTCCTCGATCGAGCCAAAGATTCGTCGCTCGAGCCAAGGCACTAGTAGAAATCACGAAAAATACACTCATCGCTCGAGCCAGCAAAGCTTCGCTCGAGCGAGCCTCAGAATCCGGATTTCTCAAGGAGTTTGTTTTCTTCCCAATCTAGAATTACTTTTGGTTCTCTATAAATACTTGGTTTTCTCCCAAAACTAAGGTATTCATTGAAGTCCTCCAGATCTTCTTTTTGGTTCTTAAAGTTTATATCTGGGGATATTTTGTTTGTTTTCTTTGATGTTTTTATTGAATCTTCAACTCATGGTTTAAAGAGAGTACATCAAAGGTTTGTTTGGTATACACAAAAGAGAGAGTTGTTCTTCAGTTGTGGATTCTAAAGAATTTGAGCCGGAAGCTTCGGTAGATTCTGGAGTGGCTCATCAGAAAGACAATTCCGTGGTGAAGATGGGGTTGGACGAGGCACATAGAGGTTGGTTCAATTAGGCATTGTGGATTTGCTAGATAATTGAGAGTATACCTGTGCAATTCCTTTAATTCTTCTTAGTGGATTGTCTTGTGACAGTTGCCCGTGGTTTTTTGATCACAGTTGGAGGTGTCCAATTATGGTTTTTTTCACGTAAAAATCGTTGTGTCTCTTTCTCTTGATTGTTTGATTGGGATTGTTATATTCTGCTTAAAATTGTTACATAATCATAAATCAACATTTAGAGGGGTTTCTAGATTTTTCAACAACCAAAACAATAAAACAATCAAATGAAGGATTAGTTTTCAACAGTTACTGTACTCATCATCTCAAGATCAAGTTCCAAATTATTGTTCTATCGTATCATATCAACAGCACTTAAGTGGGCTTTTTCCTTTGACTTTGCATTGTGTTTTTAGAAAAATTACAGTTGCCACCCTTATGATTTTAACAATTGTAAATTAACTCCCTTAGCTTACTAAGATGCATACAAATCAGCAGATAAATACAGAAATCTAAGCATCGTATTATGTGTGTATGGCTACAGACAATTTGGTTTAGAAAAATATGGTGAAACCAAACTGGTGTTCTCCTTTCAGACATTGATAAGACAATGCGATTATCTACGACAAGAATTCAAGATTCTGAAAATCCCAAAAATAAAAATTCATGAAACAACATACACTAAAACATGGAGGTGGATATATACTACTTCAATATTATTTTCAAACAATCCTTATCTCAACAATACAATGAATTCAGACGTAACATCTATTTTCGCATAGTTTAACTCTTATTTTGCTCAAGGACAAACCCTTTTTTTTCTTCTCATTTTGTTCCCTCTAATATAATATGTATTCATGATTAGCATGCCGATTTTGATGCCTCTAATATAATATGTATTCATGATTGGCAAAAGGATTACAAAAACTAGCTTCCATAACAGTGGTAAACTAAATAAATTATTGAACAAAAAGATAACAAAATAAAATCCAATCTATAGCAGTACTTTGTTCAATACATGCCAGTTTGTGAATCCTTTTAGAGAACCAAAAATATGAGAATATAATTGTAAAAGTCACCTGGGTGACACATTGGAAAGCGTTACCTCATTAACAGATAGTGCGTTAACATTTGGTAAGGATTGAGCTGATTTCAATGCTAGTCTCCCAACAGAGAATGCTGGTCGTGTTGGTTGAGGAAGTGTCACGGTATCGCTTTCTAGCATCACTACTACAGATGACATAGTAGGCCTATCTGATGGGTTTTCTTGCACACACAACAACCCGATATGGATGCACTTCAAAGCTTCGACTGCCACACATGACTGCACCAGTAATGGATCTATCATCTCCAATCCTTGACCTTCACACCATAATTTCCATGCCTGTGACATTTTTCCAAGTAATGAAGTTAAATCCGTGATTGTTTCTTAACTATCCTTTTTTTCCCCTTTAAAAATAGAGAGATCTTAGAACTTACAAAAGTAAGAAGGCTATAACCATGCTCAGAAAGATAAAAACCACCATTCCTTTTTCCACTTATTATTTCTAGCAAGAGAACCCCAAAACTAAAAACATCTGATTTAACAGAAAATAATCCTTCCATGGCATACTCTGGAGACATATATCCACTATTATAGAAAAAGACATCACAAATAATCAAGTGAGAGAGACATATATTTCAAAAACTCCATAATAATTGAGGGGTCCATTCTCAAACCCTTGATGCTTTTGCCCAACACTATGGGCGTGTTTGATTCGCCGGATTAGGGAGGGACTATCCACTATTTGGATTGTAGGCCCCGTTTGGTAGAGCTGTGGAAAAGTGATTATAGCTTATATCTTAACAGCTTATAACTTATAATTGTGAATATAAACTGATTTTTGACTTATAAATTAAGCTTCTCCTCCCCCACTCAAAGAATAAGTTGATTTTTGACTTACAAAAAGCTATAACCTGTATTGTTAAGCTGAACCAAACACATCAAAATAGCTTAAATTAAGCTAAAAGCTGAAATAAGCTCTACCAAACCGGGCCGTAATCCAAATAGTGCTCCTTATCCGCCGTTTGATTTTTTTTGAGTCCGCCGGACTCCATGTCCGGCCGGACTCCTTATCCCCTATATGGGGGACTATTGTGTCCTGGGGGGGGGGTATGGGATAGTTTTTGAAGGACTATGCACTGTTGGGATTAGGTGGTCAAAATGACTATTTTGACCATCTATTATTTAATTATGTATTATATTTAATAAAATTCAATAAAATTTAAATGTTTCAATTTAAAAATAAAATAATTTTATTTAACTTTTTATTGATGTTTTATTTATTTAATTTTTTAAAATAATTTTTTATAGATATTTTATTGATGTTTTATTTTAAAATTTTGTTTATATTTTATTTAATTTCATTATTTAAATTTAATAGATGTTTTATTTAATTTCATTGTTTGATTATTATTATTTTTAAAAACAAATTTATTTAAAATTTTAATTAAAAAATAATATATATTGTTATTGATATTTTATGTATTTATTTATTTATTTTAAAAAAAATAAATTTATTTAATTGTGTAAAAAATAAAATAAAATAAATTTTTATTTAATCTAGCTAAAAATAATTAAAATATTAAAGATATGTTTAATATTGCTATTACTTAGTAAACAATTGAAAAATGGTAAAATAGTCTTTTGTTCATTTATCCTATCCAGTCCGTCCAACCAAACGTTGGATTCACTAAAAATAGTCATTTTTAGACATCTAATCCCATGAAAAAACAAACACAGGATACATATCCAATCCAACCAAATAGTCCGGGGGATTCAGAGTCTCAAGACTCAAGTCCGATGGATTCTAATCCCCTCTTATCCAGTCCGTCCAATCAAACACACGCTATAGAGACAATGATTATACTGAATACTAATATGTACATAATCATATGTATGGAAAAGGCTTACTATGTTCCAACTACTGTGTTTGTGTTTGCTTCACTTTGATTTCCACCAAATATCCTTGCCATTCCGAAATCTGATATCTTGGGATTCATCTCATGATCTAGCAAAACATTGCTAGCTTTAAGGTCCCTGTGAATTATTCTAAGTCGGGAATCCTCATGGAGGTATAGAATGCCTCGAGCAATTCCTTTAATAATGAGAATGCGTCTCTTCCAATCTAGTTCCGCACCTTTAGTCAAATCTAATAATAAAATGAACAACATTCAAGTTGATTATTGTCTTTAGTGATTGATTTTTGGAATAATTTTGGTTGCATTAAAATTAAAACCATAAAATTAAAATGGTCCATACCAAAGAGGAAAACATCTAAGCTTTTGTTGGGCATGTATTCATAGATGAGTAGTGATTCATTTCCCTCCAAACAACAACCCAAGAGTCTGACAAGGTTCCTATGTTGTAGTCTTGCAATTAGAGTAACTTCATTCTTGAACTCTTGAAGTCCTTGTCCTGATGTTCTTGAGAGCCTCTTAACTGCAATTTCTTTGCCATCTGGCAATATACCCTGCAAACAGAGTTCAAGTCATGTCACCATATATATGTGACAAGCAATGAATGATATCATCCATAGATTCATCATCAGTGCCTTAAGTACCTTATAAACTGGACCAAATCCACCTTGTCCGAGCTTATTTTCTTTAGAAAAATGTTTTGTAGCTGCATGTATAAGATCTAACTTGATTGAAGGGAAGTCTTGCAATTTCACATGATTCTCTCCTGGTAAATTGCCATTATTGTCGTCATTGTTAAATATTCCTCCTACCAAATTTAGTGATTGAACTTCTTGGAAATTTTTGTTCTCTTCTCCATGAAAAAGACAAATAGATGATATATTAGATTGAACTAGAATTGTGATAATTAACCATTAGAAGACTGTAATTACCTTTATTTGTTCTTGCCTTTGTCCTCTGGTAGTGGATGCAACAACCAAGTAGCCCTATCACTATGAATGCTGATACACTTATGCCGATGCTAATTATTTTTCCTTTCCTTCCTTTACTTCCTAATCAAAGCAAATGAACATCTTTTAACAACTATATAACGTATAGCCATTTGATTTACAGTGCTCAACGACAATAAGAATAAGTTAGTATCTTTATCATTTTTGTTAGGCTTTCGAATAAAATAACAAAGAAATTGATTATCCAAGAAACGGGTCGGCCCAACCCTCAATGATGTCTAAAGTGAAATCTAAATATGAAACTCTTTTTGGGCATGGGATCCTCTATTCCCAAATCATTTTGTCTCCCTAAGCTAATGCACTATCATTCATTAGATCATGCCTTCAGATTCATGTGTCACGAGATTCTCATATGATTTATTTTGGGATTTATTTCACATTCCACCAACGTGAAAGGAAGCACACTCAAGTGCACATTAAAAAGAAAAACCAATCTTATACAGATTTACGTGATTCAACACCAATTAGCTACATTCAAGGGGAGTAATGCTTGCTACACCCGATTAACTTTTGAGGTGTCGCGCTAATAGTTCAAACTTATAAAAAAGAATCCAGTTTTTTTTTGGGCCAACCCCCGAGTGACACGTCACTGGGGGTGACCCCCAGCTGGGGGTAGGAAGCAATTTTGCATTCAAGGGCAAGAGATTTCATTATGAATAAAACAGATAATACATGTGAGATGATCAAAGCACTCAAAACCCACACCACTACTTGAATCCCATATTCAACGGCAGTTGAGCCTTTACTCACCCAATGCCTCACCGCATTTTTTTCTCATCCCTTACGTACATCTCTATTTTTTTTCCCTTCTCTTAATCTCACCAAAACCTATAGTCATCGTGGCTATTTATAATAGTTTACCTATAGAGTCTTAGTTTCATACAATTATACAATCAAATCTTACACATATTTGGTTTCTCAGTAGATTCCAAACTATACTATTCTAACTCTTATTAAGTAACATAATAATTGTATGGTATCCGTATTTGTCATATGAGTAGACTAATCCTAACTAATGATTAGAACATCTCTAACCCACCCTCTATATTTTTATATATGATGGATTTTTACCTCCAACCCATCCTCTAAAACTATCTCCATTTGGGAGGAGAATGGGTTGATCCTCCAAATATAGAAGGAGGAGATGAGAAATAGATTCGACCCCAAGGATTTTGGCTTAGTGAGAGGAGAGGCAACAAAAGAGTTTGCCACCAAAAAGGTCGCGGGCTGAATCTCATGAAGGTCAAACATTCTAAATCTTAGGGTTATTGATGATTTGCCTAGTCCTTAACTGCAAAACTCTCCGATTAATTAAGATGCGCGTAAGCTGGCCCAAACACCCGGTTATAAGGGGGAAAAAACACTTTATTTTTTAAAATATCAATTTTGTCCTAAAAACCTCTAGGCAAATTGCGACAATAGTTCTTGTACTTCGGTTCTTGTGTCATTTTGATCTCTATAATTTCAATTGGCTCGATTTTGACCGTGAATTTATCATTTTGTTTCAATTTGGTCCAATTGATTACAACTCTTAACATTTTTTTTTAATGAAAAACATGTATCTAAGTAGCATGTGCCCTTTTTTTAGAGTAAAATTATAAATTAAAAATATGTACCTAAACCAATTTGGTGATTATTTTCAGTCAAAAATACTAAGGGCATTATCAATTAGACTAAATTGATACAAAATTTAATTAAAGGTCAAAATTTTATCAATTGAAAGTGTTGGGACCAAAATGACGCATAAGCCAAAATGTAAGCACCACCGGTATAATTTGCCCAAAACCTTTCCTTTCAGGTTTATCTACAATCATATCATTTTTTATTTTTATTTATATGTAATAAAATACAAATAACTTTTAATATGTATTTTTAATTTTTATAAAGTTGATATCATTAAAAAGAGTGAATTCATAATAAGTTTAATATTAAATATATTTAACAGAAGTTCGAAAATCAAATATTCTTTAATGATAAAATTATTCACTTTTTGAGGGAAATATTTTGAAGGAAAATCTTTAAAGAAGGAAATGAAAATTTGTGATTCGAATTTGGATGAGTTACTCTATATTCACTTTTTTGAATAAAAAATTTATTTTTATCCTCTGGTTGAGAACATTGGGTTAGAGATGCTGTTACGACATGAAGACAGAGTCTGAGGGAAAAGCAACCTTGGCCATTCTTTTAATATTTTTAAATCGTATTTATCAACATTGTGTATTTTATTTTTGTATGCAAAATTCATTTTCTATTATTTTAACTAACTGTCAGGAATTTATTTATATAATCTTTACTACTGGGCTTTAGTCAAGGAATATATATTTCTGGAGTAATTACAAAAAAAAGAACCCTGAGTTTTGTAATAAAATAAATCTTAAATTTTTAATTTTATCAATTTAAATTTAAATTTTTTTCATTTGTTTTCAATCTAAATTATTTACCTATTTTCGTTAAGTAAAACCGACGTAAAAAGAGTATTTTAGTCATTAAATTCAATGTAGATATACCTAAAAATGTCTAAATAATATTTTTCATGAGTTTAATAACTAAAATATCTATTTTTTCATCGATTTTACTTAATAAAAATAGACAAATGATTTAGATGGAAAATAAATCCAAAATATAATATTTAAATTAATAAAATTCAAAATTCAAAATTTATTTTGTTACATGGCTAAAACCCTGGGTTTTTTTTTATTTTTAATTTTCCCTATATTCTTTAACTGGGTATTTTATGAGAAGTTGTATGAGAAGAGTAATGATCCATCTAATAAATTATAGGGTAAGTTACAAATATACTCTTTTAAATTTGTTTAAAATACAAATTATCTCTTATAATTTTGGGAATTAAAATTTCAAATTTCAGAACAAATTACTCCTTTTACCAATAAATCCATCATAAAGTTAATTAATAATTTTTAATGATATCAGAAATTTATTTTAATTAATAATTCAAAAAAAAATTATTATTGTATAGAAAAACATTTAGAAATTTTATTTTCCGGTTAATTTTGTTTATAAAAAATTATGATAAATGGATATTTGTAATTTTTCAAATCATGTGAAACATTTTATATTTTAATCAAATTTTAAAGGATGTATTTGTAATTTATCCAAAATTATATGAGAAAAGAAGAAAAAAAAATGTATTTTCTCACAAATATTAGATGAGTACAAATAGGGATATTATGAAAAATCATAATATATATGACAACTTATTTTGTATTTGTAATTTATCCAAAATTATCGTCAGATATCTCTAAATATTATGAAAAATCAAAATGCGACAACTTATTAATTTGATAACAGGGGATTTTATTTATTTATTTTTTTTTTCGTCCTTAAAATGTATAAATTTTGTGTATGGGGTTTAATTTTACCTGGAATGCTTGTAGGACCTGGAGGAGTAGGAGGAAGAACTAGTGATGGCGGCCGTGATGTGGTGGTGGCAGTGGCGACGATGTTGTAGAAAGGGTAGAACTCATACCTAACATTACAGCTTGGAAACAGAATTCTCGCACCCCGTCTTCCATCACAGCAACTAGGCAAGGTTGAGATAGCATCTCCAAGGCAAGTTTTGCAATTCAAAACAGTCAAGTCCGGTGTGCACTGCGCTAACGCATACACAGTTTGAAATGATGAGAAATTAGCTTCTCTAGTCGCAAACTTCTTACCAGACTGATCATTCGAAGCCTGAGTAACTATGTAATCCATTACCTCTCTCAAGATCTCTCTAAGACGGATTATATCTGTTACGTTCTGTGTATTTATCAGAATTAATACATCTGATGGATTGACCACATTAGAGAAGGACAAGGACTGGTTTGAGTAGATCAACGTGCACTCATCGTTCAAAATTGTTACATCCTTGGACTTGGGGCATCGTTGTACTACTGCCTGAGTAGCTGTCACCACGCAGTCATGACAAACGTTGGCGGACAACTCGCCACGACAAAGATAGAGACCGTAAGCTATGTCAGGAGCGCTGCTGCCAGCTTTGGAGTAACCAAAGCCATTGACGGGCAGAGCGTTGGAGGAGAGGGAAGAGAGGAGGGTGTTGAGGTTGGATTGATAGGTGCTGTTGGGAGTGTAAGTCGTGTTTGTGCAAAAAATTTCATTGTAAAATGGGGTTGCTTTGGTTATGAGGCTAAGCAAGCAAAGGGTGCAAAGAAACAGAAGGACCCCAAAGATATTGAAGGATAGCATCATGGTGATCAAGCTCTTTCATTCTCGAGCTCCATGGCATAGTGGCTGGTCATATCAAAATCAGATTCAATTCAGAGATATGATGGAAAAGGAATGAGTGGGGAAGATGAAAACCGTGTTTGTAGCTCCGACGACTTATTCAAGCTAGTCAATAATGCGGGCTATATACTTGAGAGCCCCACAACCCAATTGATTTGTGACCACGCATTATTTATTTTTATTTTTTTTCTCCTCCCTCTCTCAAATGTGCTGGGGTCTGGAGCATAACCCATTCCCTCTATATCATTTATCAAAATAAATGGGAAATTATTCAATACTGGAGCATTGCTCGTTTCTATACACAGACACATTTTCAGTTGTCTTCTCTAACTCTAAGGCCCCATTTATTTTCAGAGGTAAAATAGAAGAGATTTATAGTGAGAGCATTATTAGTGAGTCAATAAAATTATATTTATTTTGATGATAGTTATTGATGTAAAGATTGTTAAATTATTTTTATATAAAATAATAAAAAAAATACAAAAAAATTAAACATTAAACATTAATGTTAAAAAAAAAAATGCCTAACATGTAAAAAAAAAAAATAAAACAAATATTTTTACTTAACAAAATATACAAAAAAATTAAACATTAATGTTCAAAAAAAAAAAAAAAAAAATACCCAACATGTAAAAAATAAAAAATAATCCGGCGGACTATTTTTCTAATGCTACCTCCATCTCCTCCATCCCAATCCCCCTTCAAAGGCCCAACCTAATCCGGACCTCTATCTCAATCCCTTTTCTATCTCCCAAAACAAACACAACATATAGTGAGTCACACCTCTATCTCAATCCCAATCTCAACTCTAATTCCCTAAACAAACGGGCCCTAACATAATAAAACTGGTAGATCCCATAAATACTTCGGAGCAACACCAAGCAATGCTCCAAGAATATTGAATAATTTCTCAAAAATAAATAGATAAATGAAAAATCACATACAAGTCCACTTTTTGGACCGGTTTTATAGATCTAATGATGTATAAGTGATATAATTGGTTGATGATTGAAAATATGAGAGACAATATTAGTTTTAATATCCCAATTGATTGCCACATCACTAGGTGTGGGAGCCTAGAAAAAATATTAGCTCACTTGGGTCAAACCCAAACAAGTCTTAACAATGGGCCAAGACTAACAAGCAAGCCCACCAAACAAATATCTACTAAGTAAATATCACACCTCTATAAAAGGAAAAGAGGACATAAAAGGTAAGGGGGTTCTCTAATCTCTGCAACACAGCACATACAACACCCTTCATTTGTGCTCTTTTTTATTTGATTCAAGTTTGCTAACTTTATCATCAGAGTGTCTCCGGCCAGCAACTTTGGTTGTGTGGTGCTAACCATGCTTATCTTTGCAGATTTACGGGGCAAAACTTATCTCTTTGTTGGATCTCTACAATCCATGTGAGAGGATTTTCTAGGTCTCACATTGGGCTTGAAAATTGAATTGAATTTTTTTTTTTTGGTCTTAAATAGCAATACTCTAGATAAATTTGATTCGAAAATAATAGCATTTTTTATTTTGGATTGGGCTACTCTCATGTTTACATCTCAATACGAGAAAATTTGATGGGTTCATAAGGCCTAACATTAGTCTCATTTCGATAATTTGAATTGCTCATTTTCTAAAGCTCTCAATGTATATCATTTATTAAAAAAATTAGTTCGATCCAATAATCGTAACATTTTTATTTATCACATTTTAAAAAAAATAAAATAAAATTGGAAGGCAAATATATTTTGAAAATAGATAATTCATTTTTTTAGAGACAAACTCTATAAAATAAAATTAAAAAGTTATGATTTTCGAATCGACCTAATTATTTTTATGAATGATATATGTTGAGAGTTTTACAAAATAAATATTTTGGATTATCGAAACGGCTCATGACGAACCCCTCAAATAGGGGTGGGTATCAGTCCATTGGCCCACCCAACCCAACCCAACCCAACCCAACCCTATAATTTTAAGACTTGGAAATATTATTTTAGCTCATAGGATTGGACTAAGTTGATATTTTCAACCCGATTTATTAATATAATTGTCACTAAAGCCTAAGGAGATTATTACAAGACTTCAGTCTTGAATTAATATAATTGTCCCTAGATGAATCAATGGCGTAATTTACGTGATATTTCAAGCTAGATGAAATTTCAAGCCATATGACACCTTTCCTTGTGGAAAAAATTATATTACAAAGGCTGCTTTCAACATGATTTGAAACTGAGACCAACCCTAGGAAAATGTTATGGTGAGCATCTCGACTAATCTCAGGACTTATGTAAAGCGCCCCGTTATGTGGATCGGACAAATTTCAGGCAGAGCTTGTAAGAAATGGTTTGAAAATTGGTTTGGGAAAAAAATAGATTTTTTCCAAACTTTGATTTAATTTTTAGGTGGGACTCATGCGCCAAAATTGGCGGGTCAAAGTGGTAACGCGTTCTATGCCGCGTTGTGATTCGCGTAGTATATTTGGTTGTTCAAAACCATTATTGGGTGAATGAGAAATTGATGCTAAAATGGGCTCTATGAAAATGGTATGTTTGGTGGAATTTCCATAAAGGTTTGAGTTAAGGTTTGTCCCACATTGGTTTGGTGGGCAAACTTTGTGTGGGTTTATAAGGCTTGGGTTTGGAACTTAGGGTAAGCCCCAAGGGGCACTCAAGTTTTGTAGAGGGGGAGGTTATGAGTAAAGTAAGCTAGACCTATTGGACCCAAAACAAACACAGGCGGGCCTGGGCGTGAGTGCGTGGTGTGAGGCTGGGCTGGGCTTGTCCAGTTCAATACTTATCTTTTTGGGTAAAAAACATTTTGGATTTTTATTTTTCTAAAATTAAATTCTTAACTTTTTTGAATTTAAATTTTGAAATCAATTCTAGAATGGTGTCCAGTTTATTCCTCCACCAAATCAAGTTCATATCTGTCTAAATTAAGGTTTGTCCCACATTGGTTTGTTGGCAAACTTTGTGTGGGTTTATAAGGCTTGGGTTTGGAACTTGGGGTTACTCCCTAGGGGTTCTCAAGTTTTGTAGAGGGGGAGGTTATGAACAAAGTGGGCCAGACCCATTGGACCTAAAACAAACACGAGCGGGGGCAGGGGTAGGCGAGCTTGGGCCTGGGCGTGGGTGCGTGGTGTGTGGTTGGGTTGGGCTTGTTCGGCCCAATGCTTATCTTTTTGGGACAAAAACATTTTGGATTTTTATTTTTCTAAAATTAAATTCTTACCTTTTTTGAATTTAAATTTTGAAATCAATTCCGAAATGGTGTCCAGTTTATTCCTCCACCCAAACAGGTTCATATCTGTCTAAATTAAGCCGAACAAATTCAATATCTATTCAAATTTAAACCCAACAGGTTCCTTACCTGTTCAATCTGTATCGAATAGGTACTATACCTGTTCAAACAAATTTGTTACCTGTTTATTTCAAATCTGAAAAGCCACATTTGCAACTATAAATAGACAAGTCCCTCATTTGGATTTTCACTAAATTTTCATTCTTGTTTTCTGCCAATGCTCTCTACATTTTGCTGCATTATTTTTTCTGTGACAAAGAGTGTAAACATAAAGTGTGTTTGTTCTACGAATAGTTTGTAGTGCTGATACTATTTGTTGAAGATCATTTCATCTTGGGAGATAAACGTCTATATTCTGTGAGCACTGAAAAGAGGACGAATCTGCCTTAAGAAGACAATGTTAAACACTGGACTTGATCACTCAAAGGAAATATTTTCTGTTCTTACTGTTTTTTTCCCTCTCTGCTCTATTTTCATTTCTATTTGGTTTATGTAATTAAACAGATTTTGGAAACTCTTTCTTTTAATTTATTTCTTGTGTGTTCTATTTGTTGTTGTGTACACAAACATAATTTATTGTTAATACAGTGAAGATTCTCCAACAATCTTAAGGCAGACAATTTTGTATGTCTTCATTGTATTTATTTTTTGTGCTTTTACAAATTGATAGTCTGCTTGGAAAATACAAATAGTAGTCATATATTGTTTGATAAATAGTAGTAATATACTGTTTATTTTTTTTTGACTGTGGGGGCCGAATATTATTAGGAGTCATAAAGAGGCCGAATAATTGGACCCGGAGAGTCAAAATATATACATCGCATTCGGCCCTGTCTTGCACATTCAAATCTTGCACTATTCGGCCAAATAGCCGGTTGAGTAAGGGGTCGAGTGAAAAGCGGTTTGCAACAAAAGGAGCCGAGTAAATAGTTATACGGTGAATTGAAAGTGGGCCCAGCCCCGAGGCCCAAGAAAGAAAAGATATAAATAGAAGAGCATCAGTCAAAAAGAGGTATGTGAGAATTAGTACGCTTAACTTAAAATACAAGTAACTGAGAGAGTATACACTGGCTTGTCCGTCGGAGTGTTAATTCCTGCATTCCGATCGAGTGTTTGTTTCTTTCAGTCGTCGGTCATCAATCGAGGATCTCGGCGTCGATGGATCAAAAGAGTATTTCCAAACCACTTCCCCACAATTGGCGCCGTTTGTGGAAATACTTAAATACATCCATGGCGGACGTAACGGAAGACCCTTCGATAGTCACTGACGAGACCACATAGAGAGACGACCTCACTCTAACAAACATGCTTGGACCGGAGACTATCGTCGCAAGATGCGCCTTGAACTTCGACTCACCTTCGACTTCAGCGCATGAGACAATGTAAGCGATCATGGAACAAGCAAAGAAAAACGAGCATAGGTTGGAGAACATGATCGCTGAGAACGAACGTCTCCGTCAGGATTTGGCCTTGGAAGTGGCGAAGTCCAAACAAGTTGTATGCCAAGATCCGGAACGACCTCTGAGGGCAGGTGGTCGACGACCTCGAGCCCGACAACAAAACACTGATAGCGACTACGGCTCATTATCCCCGGAGCCCAAGAAGAAGGGACGACCCAAAACTACTAGTTCCTCTGAAGAGAGTCCACGTATAAGTCATAAGCGAAGACGAAATGGTTTAGACGAAGAGGACTAGCATGATCCCTTTGAGCGACGGATCGCAAAGGCAGTATTACCCAAGAAGTTCAAAGCCCCGTCGTTCACCTTGTACGACGGGAAATCGGACCCCACTGATCATATCCATTATTATAAGTAAGCCATGACGCTGCATGCAGACGACGAGGCTCTCATGTGCAGAATATTTCCGAGCAGTTTGGGGCCATTGGCCGTCAGATGGTATTATAAATTGGAGCCAGCGTCGATTAAGAGTTTCCATCAACTACAGAAATCCTTTAGGGCAAGATTTATCACCAACGAGGTCCAGCCGAAGCAAGCCAACTCTCTCTGGGCAATGCAGATCCAGCTGGGAGAAACTTTACGAGCGTATTCGGCACACTATTGGGAATGCTTTAATCTTGTCGATGATGCTTGCAACGACTCCATGCCCATTACCGCCTTTAAAATGGGTTTGCATCCTGATAGTGCTCTCCGCAGTTCCTTGACTAGAAGACCTCCCAAAATAGTCTGGTCGTTGATGAAGAAAGTTAAGGAATACTGCAAAGTGGAAGATGACGCCTTGTGGGTTAAAGCCGGAAATATGGCCAACAAGACGGCCCCTTCTGAAATTGCTCAGCCATTAAATTCTGTACCACCTCAGAGCCCTGAACCATGGCATCGGGCTAAACGAGACAAGAGACCGCCGATCAAGCGACCAATGCTCCCATTGAGCAAATGAACAACTGCAAGTCGATAGCAGGCGCACAAGGCGCGCCGACAAGAAATATACGGAGTTGTTAGAGCCGATCAGCGCGGTTATGTCCAAAGTCCAATATCTTTCATTCTTCAAATGGCCGTCCAAAATGGTGGGACCTCCCGACACGAGAAGACGGGTTAGGCGGTGCGAGTATCACAAGGATCATGGCCATGATACTGAGAGTTGTTATGCATTGAAGGATCACCTGGAGGAATTGGTACAAGATGGTCGGCTACAACAGTATGTCCGAAAAGGCAACTCAACCAAAGTAGTAGCCTTAAGACATGATTCACCTTCACTCGGCGTGATCCACATGATATACAGCCTGCCAATGTCATCCGCAGTGCATTCAATCCCGACCCTCAAAATCAACTCACTCCGGCTAAACGACCCCATGAAGCCGCGAGCATTACTTTTGATGATTCTGATTTGGCCGGAGTTACACTTTCCCACATTGATCCCTTGGTAATCAAGTTACGCGTAAATCGATTCACCGTTGAGTGCGTACTCATTGATCTGGGGAGCACATCGGAAGTTATGTATTATAAGACATTCACCAAACTCGGCTTCTCCGAATCGGATCTTTCTCGAGCTCCTTATCCACTATTCGGCTTCAACGCCAATCCAGAATACTCGTTGGAGAAAATCACACTACCCGTTTGAGCGGGCTCCCGAACAGTGGATGTGGAATTCTTGGTCGTCAAGCTGCCATCGCCGTATAATCTCATCATGGGGTGAACTTGGTTGCATACTATGCAGGCCATGCCAAGCACCTATCATCAGCTGCTACGCTTCCCGACAGAACGCGGTATTAAGCAAATCCGTGGCTCCCAGAAATTGGCACAAGCATGTTATCTCCTTGTTGGAAAGACGCCAAAGGAGTTGTAAGTGAATTCTATTGAGGTGCCGGATTGGGAGAGCCTCGACGATGTTGGGCGGCTCCCAAGTGAAAAGGCCACAGAAGCCCTAGATCGAGTTGAAATCGACGGAAACCCAGACAGGTTCTTCATGGTCGGCGCCTCCCTAAATCAAGCTGACAGACAGCAGCTAATTTCCTTCCTGCTCGGCAACTTTGATGTATTTGCGTGGACTTCATATGAGATGTCGCGTGTAGATCTGTCTATTTCGCAGCACCGTTTAAACGTTGACCCTAAATGCAAGCCGATTATCCAGAAAAGCCGGCGGTCAGCCGCAGAGCACACTGCCGCCGTTGTTGAAGAGGTTAACCGGTTGCTTGACGCCGGGGCAATCAGGGAAGTGACCTACCTTACATGGCTCTCAAATACTGTGGTTCTGAAGAAGAAAAATGGGACTTGGCAAGTCTGCGTTGATTTTACGGACCTAACCAAAGCCTGCCCCATGGATTGTTTTCCCCTCTCCAGAATAGACCAACTTGTAGATGCGACGGCACACCGTCAGCGTATGAGCTTCCTCGATGCTTACAGAGGCTACCATCAAATTGCCATGCATCCGGAGGACCGAGACAAAACTGCATTCCTCACCCCAAGAGGAACCTATTGCTATAAGGTTATGCCTTTTGGGCTGAAGAATGCAGGGGCAACTTACCAAAGACTAGTCGCTGCCATGTTCAAGGAGTAACTCGGCCACACTATGGAAGTGTACATTGACGATATGGTGGTCAAGTCTAAAGAAGAGCAAACTCATCTAGCCGATCTGGAAGAGACATTCGGCATTTTACGCAAATACAAAATGAAACTGAACGCTTCTAAATGTGCGTTTGGGATCGGCTCTGGAAAATTCTTGGGTTACATTGTCAACCATCGAGGAATCGAAGCCAACCCGAGGCAAATCATAGCAATCTTGGAGCTCGACTCCCCTCGTTCAGTGAAAGAGATTCAAAAGTTGATGGGGATGGCCGCCGCGCTCAACAAGTTCATCAGTCGGTCCACAGATCACTGCCGACAATTCTTTCATACACTACGGCAGGGCAAGGCTTTTGAATGGTCCACCGAGTGTGAAGCCTCTTGCAACGGCCTCAAGACCTACCTTCGATCAGTTCCACTCTTGACAACACCTTCGGCAGGTGACCCGCTCATTTTGTATTTGGCAGTTTCCGACCGGGCCGTCAGCGCCGTAGTGATAAAGGAAGAGCTGGGGGAGCAGCGGCCAATGTATTATGTGAGCAAGGCAATGGTTGACGCCGAAACACGCTACCTTCCGTTGGAAAAACGCATTGTGGCCCTCGTCATGGAAACAAGAAAACTGATGCATTACTTTTAGGGGCATACCATCGGGGTACTAACGGACCAACCCCTTCGGTCGGTACTCCGTAGTGCAAAAGCATCAGGGCGCGTTTCAAAGTGGGCTCTTGAACTCGGCCAGTACGATATTCAGTTTATGCCTAGAACCTTAAGGGACAGGTTCTTGCCGACTTTATGGCCGAATTCACTGGGGGTCTTGCTGATTTCAAGTCTGATGAAATTCAACCTAAACCGAACTGGAGAATTTATGTTGGGGCCATTTGGTAGTTGTACTGTGATGGATCATCCAATCAACGGGGCAGTGGAGCCGGAGTAGTAATCATGGCTCCCGACGACGCAATAATTGAGCAGGCTGTCAAACTCGGCTTCGAAGCATCAAATAACGAGGCCGAATACGAAGCCTTTCTAACCGGTTTGCGGAATGCACATCTTCTAGGTGCTCGGCGTTTGCTTGTATTTTGCGATTCAAAACTAGTGATCAATCAGCTAAAGGGGGAGTACGTAGCCAAAAATGACCATATGGCAGCTTACATGAAAACGGCTAACTCCTTGCTGGCAAAATTTGACCATCATGAATTGAATCAAATAACACGGGATCAGAACACACATGCAGATGCCCTGGCTTGCCTAGCCTCTGCCATTAACTCAGAGATTAAACGGACCATTGAAGTAGGTTTCATCGCAGAGCCGAGCATTGGCCCTTCGGAGGAAGTCCAGGTCAATGTCATAGAGTCAGGACCGAGTTGGATAGACCTTATTGCTCCATACCTATCTCCCGAACAACTCCTAGCGGACAAGAAATAAGTGCACAAGCTGCGAAACAAAGCCCTGCGATACTACTTGGATCCGTAAGGAAAGCTTTATAAAATATCCCTTTCTGGTCCATACCTGGAATGCCTACATCCGGACAAAGTTGAAGAGCTTCTGACAGAAATACATGAAGGCAGTTGTGGTGCACATTCTGGCGGGTGCTCTTTGGCTCATCGAGCTGTAACACAGGGGTATTATTGGCCGACAATGAGAGCAGATGCCGAATGTTATGTGAAAAAATGTGAATAATGCCAGAAGTTCTTCCCTTTAACCCATCTGCCTGCTGAAGAGTTAAGCTCTATCACCAGTCCTTAGCCGTTTGCCTAGTGGGGACTTGATATCGTCGGACCATTGCCGAGGGCCCCAGGGAACAAGCGATACTTGATTGTTACAACAAATTACTTCACAAAATGGGTCAAAGAGGAGGCATTAATGCACATTCGAGATGCTGATGTTAAGCGCTTTGTATGGAGAAATATCATAACACGATTCGGCATTCCAAGAGCACTTATCTCAGACAACAACACCTAGTTTAACTGTGACGTCTACCGGGAGTTGTGTAGCAAGTATGGTATCCAGCCTTACTTTTCCACGCTGGCTTACCCACAAAGCAATGGTCAAGCTGAAGCCTCTAACAAATCTATCTTGGACAGCATCAAGAAGAGGTTGGAGAAAGCTAAAGGCAAATGGGTCGAAGAATTGCCGAGTGTGTTGTGGGCTCATCAAACTACGCCGAGACGATCCACTGGGGATACGCCGAGGCGATCCACTGGGGAAACGCCGTTTGCTTTATGCTTTGGAACCCAGGCAATCATACCCCTGGAGATCGGCCTCCCAACCTTGAAATTGAAAGTTTTTGATATGGGCCAAAACGACATGATGCTGGCCTTGGATTTGATTCTGATCGAAGAACGAAGAGATCGTGCCCTTGCTTCCATGGAACGGTATCAGCAGCAGCTTTCTAAGGCGTATAATCAACGTGTTCAGCTGCGCCGCTACGCACCATGAGAGTTGGTCCTAAAAAAAGTGCTTCCAGCTGCCAGGAAACCGGCTGATGGAAAATTGGGTCCTAACTGAGACGGCCCCTATCAGGTCGATTCGATCGTGGGAGTAGGGGCATATTGGCTCAAAGACATGTCTGGAAGGAGTCTGCCACGGCCTTAGAATTCAATGCACTTGCGTAAATTCTATCATTAAACCCGACCTGTGGGGAATGATACTAGTTTTGAATGGTTCACCGTGTACATATTTCACTTTTGCAATGTAAAGTTTCCCGTTTCCTCATCGCATAATTTAGTAAAAAAAAGCCTCTGGATTCGGAGCGCCCTTCGTGGATATCACGATTGGCCAAGTCAAGTCTCCGGAATCGGAGCCCCATCAGTGCATGACACTTTTGGGCCGATTAAGCCTCCGGATTTGGAGCGCCCTTCGTGGATATCACGATTGGCCAAGTTAAGCCTCTGGATTCGGAGCCCCATTGGTGCGTGACACCTTTGGGTCGATAAGTCTCCGAATTCGGAGCCCCATTGGTGCATAACATCTTTGGCCTGATTAAGCCTTTGGATTCGGAGCGCCCTTTGTGGATATCATGATTGGCCAAGTTAAGCCTCCGAATTTGGAGCCCCATTGGTGCATAACACCTTTGGGCCGATTATGTCTCCGGATTCGGAGCCCCATTGGTTCATAACACCTTTGGGCCGATTAAGCCTCCAAATGCGGAGCGCCCTTCGTGGATATCACGATTGGCCAAGTTAAGCCTCCAGATTTGGAGCCCCATTGGTGTATGACACCTTTGGGCAGATTAAGACTCTGGATTCAGAGCGCCCATCATGGATATCACGATTGGCCAAGTCAAGTCTCCGGATTTGGAGCTCCATTGGTGCATGACACCTTTGGGCCGATTAAGTCTCCGGATTCGGAGCCCCATTGGTGCATGACACCTTTACACCGATTAAGCCTCCGGATTCGGAGCGCCTTTTGTGGATATCACGATTGGCTAATACAAGTCTCTGGATTTGGAGCCCCATCAGTGCATGACACCTTTGGGCCAATTATGCCTCCGGATTCGGGGTCCCATTCGTACATGACACTTATGGGCTGAGTAAGACTCCGGATTCGGAGTGCCCTTCGTAGATATCACGATTGGCCGACAGAAAGCCTCCGAATTCGGAGCCCCAGCCGTGCATAACACGTTTGGGCCGAATAAGACTTTGGATTCGGAGCGCCCTTCACGACGAAGGTTAAAGCATACAAATATTCAAGGTGGAATGCTTCGTTAAGTTGAGCCGGCAAAAACCATTTACACATTAAAGCATACAAACATTCAAAATGAAATGCTTAATTAAGTTGGGCTGGCGCAACCGCATAAACAAATTAAAACATGCAAACATTCGAAATGAGATGCCTAATTAAGCATGTAAACATTCAAAATGAAACATAAACATTTAAAATAAAATATTTTATTAAATTAGCCAATAGATACATAGCTGACGCCCAATCTATGTTGGAGCATTTACAATATATATTCAATTCTATTCGGTATCGCCCTCGTCATCGCTCTTCTCAATTTCGGAAGCACCAAAAGGAAAGTGATGACATTGATATAATGGCGACGCCGATTCAACTCCTGCTCCTTGGAGTGCCTCTGAGGCTTGGAGAGCCTTAATCCACCCATGCCTAAAGCCCCAATTCTCGCATTGGCATACCTCCTCTGTGAGTTTCTCCTTGGTCTTCTCTATCCCGACTTTCCGGTCGTCGTGGAAGCCTCGTTCATAGGCCACGGCCTTCGCATTCTCTAGTGCGAACATACTTGCCGTGTCTCGATCGACAATCGCATGGCTTAACAGCCGTTGGGTCACTCTTTCATCAACAACCGGGTTGGATTGTCCGGCCGCACGTGGCTCGGTAGTTTGGGCCTTTCTTAGCTCGCGCTCGGCCTTCTCCTTACGAGCCTCCAAGTTTCGAAGTCGTTCGTCCTTCTTCTCAATCTCCAGCCGCATGGCGCGCAGACGCATGCCGACTTCATAGGCGGTGTACAGCCCTCTCACTGCTTTGTGGATGCCCTCTCGAAATACTTCGAAATCCTGTCGACCAACCATCAACTGCTGGACTTCCGATGGAAAAATCTGTCGAGCGAACTCGACTGTTACACCTAGGTTGTTGACAATAGAATCCGCCTCCGTCATCGGTTTATTCCCCACAAAAACTGCAAAACTCAACGGTGGTGGCATCGCGTCGGCCTCATTTCTCGGTCGTGGTCGCGGGGAGTTTCCCTGTTGTTGTTTTTCCTTTCGGGGTGATCTGCTTTGACGACTTGGGGGCTGACGTTTTTCCCGTTCCTTGGACGTCCTACCTCCCGTACGTGTGGGCTCGCTGCTACGATTCATTTCAGTGTCAAGCTCAACCAATGTTCGCCCTTCTCCTCTGTTGTTGAAGAACAGTCTATTTGACATTCGCACTTATCTAACCTTACGCAACAAACTGGTTTAAATTGAGTCTGAACACAATAAGTGGAATCACTAGTGCGAAGAGCCCACCCCATTTATTCTTAATGCATGCAGCGCCCCCGAGGCGATTTCATTAATGCTGAACTCCAAAAGCCCGATGCCGATCGACGTGCGCTGCAACCAGTCCATGAACTAATAATATTCGGCTTTTTGGAGTTCATGCATTGGCTGGAGCAAGGGCAGATTTATTAATCTGATCGGCCAAATATCTAAGCCCGATGCCGATCAACGTGAGCCGCAACCAGTCCATGAACTAATAATATTCGGCTTTTTGGAGTTCATGCATTGGCTGGGGCAAGGGTAGATTTATTAATCTAATCGGCCAAATATCTAAGCCCGATGCCGATCGATCTGTGCCCCAGCCACTCCATGAACTAATAATATTCGACTTTTTGGAGTTCATGCATTGGCTGGGGCAATGGTAGATTTATTAATCTGATCGGCCAAATATCTAAGCCTGATGCCGATTGATCTGTGCCCCAGCCACTCCATGAACTAATAATATTTGGCTTTTTGGAGTTCATGCATTGGCTGGGGCAAGTGCAGATTTATTAATCTGATCGGCCAAATATCTAAGCCTGATGCCGATCGATCTGTGTCGCAGCCACTCCATGAACTAATAATATTCGGCCTTTGGAGTTCATGCATTGGCTGGGGCAAGGGCAGATCTATTAATCTGATCAGCTATTCGACGAAGATAAATTGTTAAATTGCCTAGTTATCTAATCGGCAAGTGTCCATGAATGTTTTATAAATGTTTTAGTAGCAAAAAACAATACCATTCATCAATAGCAAAATTAAGCACAAATAATAGCAAAGTATAAAGGAGATATTCATTAGTAAATTGGGCAGTCTGTAACCATTTTACATATGAAAACTACCAAACAAAAAGCTACGAGTTTGCATGAAGGCGCCTAGCAAAAACCTAAAAACTATAGTCATTTTACACATAAATAAAAACTACTAAACGAAAAATTCCAAATCCTTAAACAAAAATAACTAAAGTGTCGCCCCAATTAATCCTCGGAGTTAGACTCCAACGGCTCAACATCCACTTGCTCGTATGGAATCGGCATAGCCAATGTCACATCAGCAACAGTAAGGGCTTTGAGCCAGTCGTGTTTGAATCCCCGATTTTGAAATTTGGGGACTTCTTCCACATAATTTGCGAGAGCAGCGCTTTGCCCGGCCTCGTACACTTTGGAAGCCTCGAAGTCGACTGCTTCCTTCGCCTTCTTCGATTTTTCCAATTCAGCCTCCAGCTTGGCAATCGCCTCTTGGGCTAACTTGAGCGCATCTTCACTCGCGTCTGCCCTCTTCTCGGCGGCCAATCTCAGCTGGTCCGCATTTCTTGCCCTTTCCATCTCGGCCTCGGCCCTCGTTCCTTCCATCTTCGCCCTCGCCGCTTCGAAATCGGCCCTGCTCCTCTGGCCCTCTACTTCCGATTGTAAACAGCCAAGTCATTCGACGACTTCATGCTGACGACGGCCTATCTCGGCTATTCTCCTGACCGTCTGCAAAATAGGAAATTAAAACCAACACAATATTTGCATAAAAGGGAAAGACAAGGTCAAGGTATATACCAGAAGAGCCGATTGAGCGGCTAATGCTATTGCCAGCAGATCTGGCTATGCCCGGAAAGCTGCATTGTCAACCGACAATGAGATGGATGTAGCCATGCTCAACGCGACGGCTGGGTCTTTAATAGTCGATGCGTCAGAGGAGATCGGCGTGTTTTTTTTTATCTTTGGTTGAATGACAAAAGGCACAATCACATCCGACTCCTCTAAATGCGCCCATTTGTCAGCATGGTTTTCTTCTGAGTTGGCATTGACCTTGGCAGGACGCTTCTCTGCCCTCTGCTCAGCCTCTTGATCGGCCTGCACAACCGCCTCGGAATCGGCACTTCAGGTTTGAGCTATTTCCTCCCTGATAACAAGCAGGGAGGGCTGAGCTTCGGCAGCAGGTGGCACTTCAGATCGAATGGCCTCTGCTCTTCGCGGTGTGACCATTCTTTCTGCGTTTTTCTTTTTGGCGAGTTGTGTGAGGTTTAACCCAGCCATCTCTTCGGGGTATGCGCCGGGAAGGTCTTCTAAACTGGTAAAAATGTCATCAAACTGAAGGTCCCCTCGTCCTGAAGTGGATGGAGGGTTGTCTGAATTGATTAAAGGCCAACTTCAAAGCCTCGTGTACTTCGGCTTCGACTTCGGTTTCGGCTTCGGCTTCGTCTACCTCAGCTACTTCCGCCCGCTCTGAATCGGACCCCTCGAAACCAACTTGCCACAAGTTTTTGAAGTCGGTCAAAATAAGAGCCGTAAGAAACTCTTTACCCCTCGGAATTGGGATGTTTTCTGCCGCCGAAAACATCGTATATGTCGGCTCGTATGGAAGGAGAATGTAGGCCGCCCTCCCTTGCTTCTGAAGACTCGGACGACTGAAATATTTGAGCTCGACTTTAATTTCCGAAAGAACGGCATCGTCGGTTGAAGTTAAGACTTTCTTCAAATCGTTTCCTGCACAAGAAAAACCATGAGATCTCAAAAATGAAGCTTTATAAATATAAGAAAAATAAACGTAAAAAACTATACGGCCACCTGGTTCACCCCTCCGTCTAGGAATAGGATCAAGGCGATCCTCGTCTTCGCCGAATTCCCAGTTACCTCGGACAACGACCATAACATCATCGACACGTTTGCCAGAGCTGGAAAGCATAGTCACTAGTTGATGGTCGGTGTCCTTAGCCCTAAGGAAATAGCATCCATGCCGACCAGAAGACTTGGCCAAGGCGTAACAATACCGAATAGCAGGTATGCCGAGGTAAATCCTAAGGCGACGGTTTAGCTCTATAATCCCCATTATGATTCTAAAAAAGTTGACATTGGGTTGGGAGGGGATTAGACCCCAATGGCAAAGGACAGCACTAAGAAATGGATGAAACGGGAAACAGATTCCGCCCTCTGCAATTGATAAGAGAGGGAAGACGATTGTGCTTTCATCATCCCTCTCCATATCGAGGGTGCCGTCTGTCACAAGCGGCAGACGGACTTCATCAGGGATAGAAAAATGGCTTCGAAAGCCAGAGATTTGATCTGCGGAGAGGTCTTTCAGATGTTTTGCCATTTCGGTCAGCCTATAGGAGTGTACTAAACTAAAGGCAAGCCAGGAAAAGGGATTCAAAGTAGAGAGGAAGAGAACTTACAAGAGATGGAGAGGACAATGAAGGATGAATGGAAGTTGCAGAGGTGAGTCGGAAGGTAGTCCAAAAACTTTAAGCATCCAAAAATGTGTGTTTGAAAAGACGACAAGATTTTAAATCACAATAAATAGAAGCGTACGAAGGGGCGAGAAATTGAAATGATAACCGAGAGGCGTGTGTTTTGACATCCGCGTTGGAATGAGGTTAGCCGCCGAATTTCGGCTCTGACTTTTCGAGATTGAAACCAAACACTCCAGCTAACTGTCATTAGTGGAGTGCTTCGGGGGGCAATTGTGGGGGCCGAATATTATTAGGAGTCGTAAAGAGGCTGAATAATTGGACCCGGAGAGTCGAAATATATACATCGCATTCGGCCCCGTCTTGCACACTTAAATCCTGCACTATTCGGCCAAATAGCCAGTTGAGTAAGCGGCCGAGTGAAAAGTGGTTTGCAACAAAAGGAGCCGAGTAAATAGTTATACGGTGAATTGAAAGTGGGCCCAGCCCCGAGACCCAAGAAAGAAAAGATATAAATAGAAGTGTATCAGCCAGAAAGAGGTATGTGAGAATTAGTACGCTTAACTTAAAATACAAGTAACTGAGAGAGTATACACTGACTTGTCCGTCGGAGTGCTAATTCCGGCACCCCCGACCAGAGTGTTTGTTTCTTTTCAGGTCGTCCAGTCATCAGCTGAGGATCTCGAGCGTCCCAGTGGATCAAAAGAGTATTTCCAAACTACTTCCCCACATTGACAAATAGTAGTAATCTACTGTTTATCATTAACAATTTCATAATATTAATTTGTGTAGTAGTGTTACAAAAAATTATTGTGTAGTATTTTATTTTTCTGGTTTTAGTAACTAGAAAAGTAAAATTATTTTGTGTTATAACTTATTTTCTAGTTTGAGTAACTAGAAAATTAATTTGTGCTTTGGTTTTGGGTTTTTTCTGATTTTTTGTAATCAGATATTATGGCTACTGAAAGTTATACTCCAAATTCGATTGTTACAACGACTCTGGTCCTTATCCAGAACCATGTTCAAGTTCCAATAAATCATGGAGAAAAATTGAAAAAATTTAATAGCACCGAGTTTAAGAGATGGCAGCAGAAAATGTTGTTCTATCTTACAACTCTGAATCTTGTCCGGTTTCTCCGTGAAGAGGCTTCAGTACTTAAAGAGGATGAAAGTGATCAGCAAGTTGTTGCCACTGTAGACGCTTGGAAACATTCTGATTTTCGGTGCAGAAACTACATCCTCAATGGCCTAGACAACATGCTGTATAATGTTTATAGTCCTCTGAAAACAGCAAAAGAATTGTGGGATTCTTTGAAGAAAAAAATACAAGACAGAAGATGCCAGCACAAAGAAATTTGTTGTTGGTAAATTTCTAGATTTTGTTATGGTAGACTCCTAAATGGTAATTTCTCAAGTTAAAATTTTCAGTTAATTTTGCATGATATTCATGCTAAATTATGTCTCTTCGCGAGTCTTTCCAAGTCGCTGCGTTAGTGAAAAAATTACCATCGGCTTGGAAAGATTTCAAAAACTATTTAAAACATAAACGCACAGAGATGACCATAGATGAACTTATTGTAAGACTATGAATTGAGAAAGAGAACCGTAAGGCTGAAAAGAGGAATGGTAAAAATCCAATTGAGTTCAAGGCTAATGTGGTTGAACAAGTGCCCAAACCACATAACAAAAAAAAGAAGTTTGCTGGAGATGGTCCTAAACAAGACGACAATAATGGCAATATGAAGTTCAAAGGAAAATTCTATAACAGTGACAATACTGGACATCATGTCTCTGATTGCCGCCGCCCTAAGAAGGATTGCGGAAGTACAAGCAAAAAGACCACCAATCAAGCCAATGTTACAGAATTAGATTACATCTCTGACGGGGTAAATGACATCATTCTATCTGCTGTGTTGTCTGAGGTTAATTTGGTTGGAAATCCCAAGGAATAGTGGGTTGACACTAGGGCAACTCGACACATTTGCGCGGACAAAAAGATGTTTACTACTTATAATGAGGTTGCAAATGGTGAGCAAGTATTCATGCGAAATTCATCTACTTCTGCTATGGCTGGACAAGGGAAAGTAATCTTGAAGATGACATAGGGGAAGGCACTGACCCTCAACAACGTGCTGCATGTAACAGACATTCGGAATAATTTAGTTTCTGGTTCTTTATTAAGTAAAAATGGTTTTAGGCTTGTATTTGAGTCTAATAAATTTTTATTAACAAAGAGTGGTATGTATGTGGGTAAGGGATACATGAGTAATTGTCTCTTTAAGTTGAATGTAATGACTGTTGTACCAAAAGCTGCTATTAACAAAAATAACACATCTTTTGCTTATATTCTTGAGTCAAATTTATGGCATGGTGGATTAGGACATGTAAATTTTGATGCTTTGTGTAGACTAATTGGTTTGAATTATATACCAAAGTTTGAAATTGGTCTTAATCATAAATGTGAGATTTGTGTAGAAGCGAAACTAACTAAGGCTCTATTTAAATCAGTTGAAAAGAAAATCGAACCTCTAGAATTAATTCATACTGATGTGTGTGATCTTAAATTTGTTCAAACTAGAGGAGGCAAAAAGTATTTCATAACATTTCTCGATAATTACACAAGATATTGTTATGTATATTTACTTAGAAGTAAAGATGAAGCCTTGGAAATGTTTAAACTCTACAAAACTGAAGTTGAAAATCAACTTGGTAAAACCATTAAAATGGTTAGAAGTGATAGTGGTGGTGAATATGATGCACCTTTAAATGAATTTTGTGCACAACACGACATTATTCACCAAACTATAGCACCCTATTCTCCACAGCAAAATGGAATTGCTGAAAGAAATAATAGAACCCTTAAAGAAATGATGAATGCCATGTTGCTAAGTTCAAGCTTACTGAGTAGAACTTGTGGGAGGAAGCAATATTTTATGCTAATTATGTTCTTAACAGAATACCCCACAAGAAAACGAATAGCACTCCTTATGAATTGTGGAAAGGTTGACCACCTTCCTACAAATACTTAAAAGTGTGAGGATGTTTGGCAAAGGTAAAAGTTCCTGTTCCGAAAAAGACTAAGATAGGACAAAAAATAGTGGATTGTGTGTATTGGTTATGCTCAGAATAATAGTGCATATCAGTTTCTGACTTATACATCAGAAATGCCTGATATACATGTGAACACTATTATAGAGTCAAAGAATGCTGTGTTTTTTGAATATGTTTTTCCTAAGTTCACATAAAAGAACTTATGATTGCACATAGAGCCAAGAGATTAATGACAATCAAATGCAAGAGACTAGTAATGGTGTCATAACCCGACCCTCTTATATGCGTCACATTTTTAGTTACCTGAATACTTACTTATTTAATGTGAAATTCCATGCAGAGTTATGCTTACATGTGTGAATTATTTAATCATGTTTTTCTATCTGTCGGTTATTGGAAAACATCTATCAAAATTAAGACGTTTAACTTGAAAATTTAAAGCTGTAGAGGCGCGATAAACTGAAATTGAGTATGTGAGCATGCTAGTAGGAATTTTTAGAGCCATTTGGGAAGTTTAATTGAAAATTTATTTCGTCTGATTCGCTAAGGCTCATTTGGCAAGCCTGAAGCTAAAGACCTATATAAATGTTATATAAGTCCCTTTTGAACTCATCTCTTAACATATATTGAGTGGAAAATTCTGGAGAACACCCAAGAAAGAGAGAAAGAAGGGGGAAGAAGAGAGGCTCATCAAGAGTGAAGCTTGACAGAATTAAAAAGGGTTTTGAGACTAGAGTTCAAGGTATGTACAATCTAACTAGAACATCCTAATCTCTCTCTATTTGATTTGAGAAAGAAATCTTTACATTCATGTAAGTTAGGGTTTACAACAAGAGCTTTGCTTATGGTAATTGGTTGCTTTGATGGATGATCCTTGTGTTTGAGGTTGTTTGGAGCTATGTTTCTTTAGTTTGACATATTTTGAGCTCACTCATGCCTCTTGATATTTGTAGAGATATATTGTGATAAACCAAGTATGGATGAAATATAAAGAATTTGAGATGTATATATGAATTTAAGAGGAATATGGACTAATTATGTTTGTGATTCATGTTCATTGTGATAATATGCCATGATATTGAGCTAATTTTCCCTATCTTATACCTTGCACTGAGTTTGGTCAATTGAGTTTTTGTCTAAGATTCGGATTGCCAGAACAAGGGTACACGATCGCACGTGCGGGGCTCTTGGCCGCACGTGCGGAAGACACAGCTGCACGTACGGGGCTCACAGCCACACGTACGGAAAATAGAGGAGAAGGATCGGACTACACTAACATAAAAGCACGTGCGGTGGGGACTTCCGTACATGCGGCCCAAACTAGAAAATTCTATAATTTTCTTTCGCTCTTCTTGACCCTTTGAATGTGCTGTTATGTCTGATCGATGTTCCTATAATGCATTTAATTACATGAAACGTAACAAATCGAATAATTGAGAATTGAAAGGAGACTAAGAATGGTGATGTGCTTACAAATTATGTGCTATGTGTAGGACATCCACAGGAGGGGACCAGCGTTCACCTGTATCATAGTGAGTGATAGTAGCGTAATATCATGTTCTATTCACGTATTGTGTTTATATATGTATTCAAGATCTCATTCACTTTCTAATGAATACCTTATGTTATATGAAATGTGTTTGAACTTTGGCATGTGTAATATGGACCCGAGGTTGTTCTGTTTGCTAATATGGTGGGCCCAAGGCCGTTTTGTATTTTGTTGGGCCCAAGGCCGTTTTGCTATTATAATGGGCCTAAGGTCCTTCTGTACTACGATGGGCCTAAGGCCGTTCTGTACTACGATGGGCCTAAGGTCGTTATGTATTATGTTGGGCCTAAGGCCGTTCTGTCTTATGTGGGCCCGAGGTCATTCAAAAAAGGAGAAACGAATAAGATTACGATTTATGAATATGCACTGTTTAATTATGCTTGTACTTTTAATTTGTTTGTACTACTATCATTCACTGAGCCTTGCTTACTCTACTTTTATGAATGTTTTGTAGGTAATCAGCCCGTGGGTCAACCTTAGGTTAGCCCAGGAGCCTTCTACTGGCCCCGTTTTGTTGAGTCACCCGAAGTGACTCTTTTGTTTTATTTTAGAAAATCTCTATGATGTCATGTTTTGTTATAATTGGGGAAAATAGATATGTATATAGATATTGACAACACTTAACTTTTGGGTTGTTTCCCTTTTACACTAAGTAATGGGAATGGTGCGTGGAATGTTATGTATGTATGGTAATGCAATAAGATCCTGGCATCTAGACACAACTCAATGAATGTTTTATTCTTCTATTATTTTGCTTTTGTTCAAGCCCTGATATTGAGTAAACTTTAAGACTTTTTAAAATTGAGGCCTAAAGTCAGGCCGGTCATGTCCAAACTTTCAGGGGCAGGTTTGGGTAGTGACAAATGGTCTCAACCAACTTGATTTAATTGATGATGAGCCAAGACGAAGTAAGAGAGCGAGAATGACAAAATCCTTTGGTCCAGATTTTCTGACATGCCTGTTAGAAAATGAACTTCAAAGCTTTAAGGAAGCAATGACAGGTCCTGAAGCACCTTTGTGGAAAGAGGTTGTTAATAATGAAATTGAATCCATTATGCAAAATCATACTTGGGAATTGGTGGATCTTCCACCGGGTTCTAAACCTCTTGGGTATAAATGGATATTCAAGAGAAAAATGAACGCAGATGGTTCAATAGACAAGTATAAAGCAAGACTTGTGGTAAAAGGTTGCAGATAAAAGGAAGGTCTGGACTATTTTGACACATATTCCCCTTGTGACAAGAATAACATCCATCCACATGCTTATTGCTCTAGCGGCATTGTATAATTTAGAGATACATCAAATGAATGTTAAGACAACTTTCTTAAACGGTGATCTAAATGAAGAGATTTATATGGAGCAACCCGAAGGGGTTATAGTGCCAGGGCAAGAAAAGAAAGTTTGTCGGCTTGTAAAATCTCTTTATGGATTAAAACAATCTCATAAGCAATGGCATGAGAAATTTGATCATACTATGCTAACTAATGGTTTCAAGATGAACGAATGTGACAAATGCGTCTATGTTAAAAACACTGACAAAGGTTATGTCATCATTTGTCTTTATGCGGATGACATGCTTATCATTGGAAGTAGTCAAAACATGATTAAATCAACCAAGTAAATACTGAATAAAAGACTTGATATGAAAGATATGAGAGTCGCAAATGTAATATTAGGAATGAAAATTACTAAAACATCTGATGGACATGCATTATCTCAATCTCATTCTATTGAGAAAATTCTTGATAAATATATCAAGGATGATATGAATGTAGCAAGAACACCTATAGACATCAGTCTTTATTTATCAAAAAATAAAGGTGATGCGGTGTTTCAGCTAAAATACTCCCAAATTATTGCCTAATGTACCTAATGAATTGCACTCGTCCTGATATAACTTATGTTGTCAGTAAATTGAGTAGGTACACTACTAACCCCGGAGAAGACCATTGGAAAGTGATAATTCGAGTTCTTAGATATCTAAGATTTACTTGTGATCATGGCTTAAACTTTACTCGATATCCAGCAGTACTCGAAGGCTATTGTGATGCAAATTGGATATCCGATACTAAAGATTAAAAATCCACTAGTAGATATGTCTTTACTTTGGGAGGCACTACTATTTCTTGGAAATCCACGAAACAAACATGCATCGCACGATCCATAATGGAATCTAAGTTCATTGTTTTAGACAAAGCAAGAGAAGAAGCAGAATGGCTTCGCCACTTCTTAGAAGATATTCCAGTGTGGCCAAAACCTATGCCAGTTATTTGCATTCATTGTGATAGTCAATCTGCAATAGGCAGGGCACAGAGTCATATGTATAATAGTAAGTCACGACATATTCGTTGTCAACATAATACCGTAAGGCAATTGCTCTCAAATGGAATAATCTCAATAGATTATATAAAATCTAAAGAGAATATTGCGGATCCATTAACAAAAGGTTTGGCAAAAAAACAAGTGTATAGTTCATCAAAGGGAATGGGATTAAAGTCTATTACATAAGAGTCATCATAATGGTAACCCTACTTAGATGACTGGAGATCCCAATAACTAAGTTCAAAAGGACAACTAAGTTATGTGTGGCTCGCCAGAAATCACCAAGGGATTAAAATTCCCTACCCAATCCTATGGTGAGAGTGATATTTGCAACATGTATTGTATGCAGGGGTTTAACGATAAGCTTTGCTTTTAATGATTACATATATCTTGATTTAGGCATAAAAATCAAGACGAGTATAAGAGATACTCATAACAAGAATCACCTATATGAGTGTTGAATTGGGGCCAGTTCTATGAGAATAAAGAGGCTAAATTTTCTAGAAGCACTCATGAACAACTCGGAGCGTTCAAGGCCAAAATGAACACAACCGTGAGAACCACAATGTGTTAGAAGATATTTTGTGTGAAATCTATTGTCTTGACTTTCACAAATGGCTGAACAATTCAAGGTATCGCATCCATTGGTTAGTTAGTAAGTCCAATAGGTTATCACTAGGGAAGGTTCAAAGCCGAAAGCTACCTATCTTGATGCAAGATATTTTCGATTTATACTCTTTCGACAAATTCTGCATATTGTTGCATTTCCGTTGTCATCAAATTCCATTCATGTGGAGGATTGTAAGAAATGGTTTGAAAATTGGTTTGGGAAAAAAATAGATTTTTTTCCAAATTTTGGTCTAATTTTTAGGTGGGACCCATGTGCCAAAGTTGACGAGTCTAAGTGGTAATGCGTTCTATGCCGTGTTGTGATTCACGTACTATATTTGATTGCTCAAAAACCATTATCGGGTGAATAGGAAATTTATGCCAAAATGGGCTCCATGAAAATGGTATATTTGGTGGAATTTTCATAAAGGTTTGAGTTAAGGTTTGTCCCACATTGGTTTGGTGAGCAAACTTTGTGTGGGTTTATAAGGCTTGGATTTGAAACTTGGGGTAGGCCCCAAGGGGCACTCAAGTTTTGTAGAATGAGAGGTTATGGGCAAAGTGGACTAGACCCATTAGACCCAAAACAAGCACAAGCGCGTGTCGCCGTCCATTCGGTCGGTCGAGTGAGATGAGCTGGGCCTAGGTGTGAGGTTGGGTTAGGCTTGTCCGGCCCAATGCTTATCTTTTTGGGCCAAAAACATTTTTGATTTTTATTTTTCTAAAATTAAATTCTTACCTTTCTAGAATTTAAATTTTGAAATCAATTCCAGAATGGTGTCTAGTTTATTCCTTCACCCAAACAGGTTTATATATGTCTAAATTAAACTGAACAGATTCAGTATCTGTTCAAATTTAAACCCAACAGGTTCCTTACTTGCTTAATTTATACTGAATAGGTACTATACCTGTTCAAACAGGTTTGCTACTTGTTTAATTCAAATCTAAAAAGCCACCTTTGCACCTATAAATAGACAAGTGCCTCATTTGGATTTTCACTCAATTTTCGTTCTTATTTTCTGCCATTGCTCTCTGCATTTTGCTACATTAGCCCTGTTTGGTAGGGCTTATTTCCAGCTTATTTCAGCTTTTAGCTTAATTTAAGCTACTTTGATGCGCTTGGTTCAGCTTAATAATATAGCTTATAGCTTTTTATAAGTCAAAAATCAACTTATTCTTTAAGTGGGGGATGAGAAGCTTAATTTATAAGTCCAAAATCAGCTTATGTTCACAGTTATAAGCTATAAGCTGTTAGGTTATAAATTATAATCACTTTCCCACAGCTCTACCAAACGGGGCCATTATTTTTTCTGTGACAAAGAGTGTAAACACAAAGTGTGTTCGTTATGTGAATAGTTTGTAGTGCTGCTACTATTCGTTGAAGATCATTTCATCCTAGGAGATAGATGTCTATATTCTGTGAGCTCCCGAGAGATGATGAATCTGTCTTAGGGAGACACTGTTAAACACTGGACTTGATCAATTAAAGGAAATATTTTCTGTAAGTATTTTCTGTTCTTATATTTTTTTCCCCCTCTCCTCTATTTCCATTTCTATTTGATTTATGTAATTAAACAGATTTTGGAACTCTTTTTTTAAATTTATTTCTTGTGTGTTCCATTTGTTGTTGTGTACACAAACAGAATTTATTTTTAATACAGTAAAGATTGTCCAACAGAGCCCACCGGTATGGCTCCAAGGAGTGGATTTCTTCTAATAAGAGTTAAACCTGAGACCTCAGGGGAGCACACTCGTAAGCCCTAGGTTGCATCTATTAGACTAACCCCTTTAGGGGTGCATATTATACACACCCTATTATATAGATATATAAGTTTATCACAAAATTTGATAATATCAATCATAAAACACGTAAACTCATCCTAAATTGACATAATAAAAAAGATGTGTATTCTTTTTTATTTTTTATTTTATTTATTTATTTTTTTTGATACGGATGAAAACAAGAAACACAAAATAAAACAGCAGAACAACAAGGGGCTAAGCCCTCACAAAACTAACTCAAATCATGTCCTCCACAACCAAAGCTCTAACAACTTCTGGAGGGTCTTCAAGCATCACTACATGATCAGTTTGTGCCACTCCTAAGTTGGCCAGCATATCAGCAACTCTATTGCCTTCCTTCAGTGTATGACCAAGAGTGCAGGTGCATCTTTCCATCAGGAACTTAGTGTCCTCAATGAGAGCTCTGAATGGGGAGTTATGGCTCGTTCTGTTCTGGATTAGATCAATGACTTGTGTCGCATCCCTCTTTATTGCCACATTCATGGTGCCTTTTTGGAAGAGAATTGTCAATCCGCGATAGATTACTCCATAGAATATACTTGTGTACACTACTAAAAGATGTGTATTCTTGTGTACAAATCTTTAACACTCCATAGAATATACTATTGTTAATGAATCATTAAGTTAGTCGTCTAAGTCGTTGTTGGTAGTTGGTGGTCTCCAGAAGATTTGTACATAACAATACACATCAATACTCCATAGAAAAATATTATATTATTAATAAATTAGTAAACTACTTGTCTAAGTCGTTGGTAGTGGGCGGTCTTCAAGAGATTTGTACAGAACAACTTAGACAATAACTTACTAATTCATTAATAATATAATATCCTATGAGTGTTAAGAAAAGCCCATATGACGGGGACAGGACTGAGATGTTTCTTTGATAACGTTGACCATAATTGCTCACAAGTAAATTTAGCTGGAAAACAAATGG
The DNA here is from genome assembly GCA_025200525.1 of Camellia lanceoleosa. Taxonomy (NCBI): domain Eukaryota; kingdom Viridiplantae; phylum Streptophyta; class Magnoliopsida; order Ericales; family Theaceae; genus Camellia; species Camellia lanceoleosa. The sequence continues at coordinate 18,234,849 of CM045765.1, read as the reverse complement.
AGGGTTGAAATTTAAAGGCCATGTTTGGTTTATTCGATTGTAAATAAAAATTTCATATATAGTTGCAGCTTCTATGTAAAAATGTTTCCCCACTTGACACAAATTCTGTTGTGATGATGTTTTTGGGATCAATAATTGTTGGTACTCCGTGGTTAGTCAATGGATTGCATGAAAACTTCTGTTGTGATGATGTTTTTGGGATCAATATTTATTTTTTGGAATTTTTACCAAATTATATATAACAAAAATTCAATAGAAGCGATGGTTTCACTCAAACAATTTTCTTGTACTTGTGTGGCCATACAATGATCATTAGTCCCTTTATATGGAGGACTCTTACAATAAATATATTCATCTCATTTTCACATACATCAAGATTTATTGTACACACAAATTTTAAACTTCCTAAGTGACTCTTCAATTCCCAAGACTCTAATACATGAACTATATCATTCAATGCATACAACTTAATTACTAATTCTAGATCGGTTGTGCTATACGTATCAATTGATATATCAATTAGTGTATTAATATATATTTTGATATTGTCATTTTAAAATTATGACCCCACCCATTATACAAATTATAAAGACTGAAAACTTTTAAAATTATACCACATTATTTTTTAGTACACTAATTGATATACCAATTGATGTATATAGTATTATTCAATTCCATATTACTCCCGTCCCATGGTATTGTCTTTAAAGAATTCATTTAATTTCGAAAATCTTTATCCATTTGATTCCTTAAGCATTTTTTTTTTTGGTTTTTTTTTTAAAAACATTTCTTAAAATATTCAGACCATTAAAAGTGTCTATACAAAATTACAATAGCTAAATTCAGCTTGTTTGGTTTGGATTTTTATAATTCACTTTTCAGAAAATTAATTTTTTTTTGTTTTTCATATTTTTTTTTTTGTTTTCACTGAATTTTTTTAATATTCTAAGCAAATTTTTTTTAAAATTTTTTTTAGAAACACCTAACATAAATACACTTAAAAAGTATAATATTTGTGGAAAAAAAATCTTTAGAAAATTCACTAAATATGAAAAATAAAATAAAAAAATACGAGAATTTAGTAAAAATTTTTATTCTTGTGTATTTATTGATTTTTTAAAATATTTTTTTATAAATATTTTACTTTTTAGATACATCTAAGTAAGGTGTATCTAAAAAGGTAAAAAAATTGTTTAAAATTTTAAAAATATTCATTAAAACCAAAAAACAAGAAAAATAAAAAACTTAATTTCCAAAAAATTAAATTTAGAAAACTAAAACCAAACACACTAATTGTTAACGTCAATAATATTCATCAAATAAAGATTTCACATTCATTAAATAAGGATTATGACTGCAACAAAGTTTTCCCCTTATATCATTGCTCGATCAATAAAAATGTACCCATCCACGTTCATGACTATAAGTGATGATACAGTTTATGATGGTAGAACGGGTCGGACTGATCCACGCTTCTTAAGCCTATGTCCGAATGACCAAGCCCACCTGAAGACCTGCACAAGAGTTCAACGGGGAACGGGGAGTCCCCCAGCGAACCCTCCGACGAGCAAGTTAGAGAGAGAGAGAGAAGTGGAGTGTAGAGATGGAGTAGAGATAGAAAAGCTTAACGTTCTTCCTATCTTCGACGTCTGCTTATATCCTCTGGTAATTATTTTGTTACCCTTTCCGACCTGTCACCTTGGCCGAAAGTCTATGCTGTAGCTTACCTTGTTCAGGGTGAGGGCGTGCCGTCCCAACGGAGAGGGGTTATCGCAATAAATGCTGCAAGGGGCCCCATTAATGGCGATGTGCCGTGGCAATAACTTTGCAGATCTTTATCTGCTGATGTGGCTTGCCCTTCTCTTGCCATGTGTCTTGATGCGATTGGCTTTTATTGCTGTGTGGGGCTTCAGCAGTGCTGGGCTTCATTGATTGAATTATGTATTGGGCCCTAAGTGGTAGGCTTGGGTTGTTCATAGTGGGCTATAGCCTTTGTGGGCCTACCTATGTCAGTAGTCCCCCACTCCCAAGTGCAGCTTTAGTCCAACGAAGGGAATAATGAAGAAAATGAGGGTTGTGAGAGGGTTGACCAACCATGAGGAGGGCCGACCGCGCAAGGCGGCCGAGTGGAAGGACCGACCACGAGGAGGGCCGACCGCGAAGGGTGGCCGAGTGGAGGGACCGACCATGAAGGGTGGCCGAGTGGAGGGACCGACCATGAGGAGGACCGATCGCGAAGGGTGGCCAAGTGGAGGGACCGACCATGAAGGGTGGTCGAGTGGAGGGACTGACCATGAGGAGGGCCGACCGCGAAGGGTGGCCGAGTGGAGGGACCAACTATGAGGAGGGCCGACCGCGAAGGTGGTGAAGCGACGCGGGGCTCGAGAGGCGGCATGGTACGTGTTGAAGTGAAGTGGACTAGATAGGGAAGGGGAATGGGGCAGTGTATCGTGGTCGTGCACATGGTAGAATCTCGTAGTGGGGGAGGTTAGGCGTTGGGTAATAAGTGAAACGATAGGGCATTTTAGGGCGTTGAAAAGACACTTTTGGCAGACTGTTGAAAATTTTTCAAACTGGCAGAAATTAATTGTGACCCTTGGAATACGGGCAAGCCTTGGGCTTTTGGTATTATCCGTTTTACCTACCTTTTTGCACAAAATAAAACGTTCCAAGTGTTAACTCCTTCGTTGCTAGTGATACACCCTTACGACATTTTGTAGACTATCTCACACCAGCATCTGAAACTATTCACCGACATACAAGAGCGATGGCCCAAGAAGAAGGAACAGCCGCGAGGGTTGATCCATTGGGAGACAAAAATGCTGTGGATTTGGCAGAACAATACTGGATGGAGAGGTGAGTGGAAAGCGAAGGGGAGCCGGTGGGGCGACCTCGTTCGGCCACGGTGATAGCGGCTATGCAGCCAATCATCCAGGTTGAGCTAGATCACTGGCATATGAAAGCCGACAAGTCGACCGTCACTGCGAAGGAGTTGGTGAGTATACGCGAGAGGTACCAGATTCTCGCAGAAATAGAGTTGAAGCTGCCGTCCACGAAGGAGAGGCCATCCGACACCCGACCGGGGGAGTTTGCCCTCTATGAGGAGGCGTTGAAGGGAGGGTTGAGGTTGCCGATTCCGGAGGTAGTAATGGGTGTCCTAAACCGGTTGGAAGTGGTGCTGGGTCAACTAATGCCCAACGCGTGGAAGATTGTACTGGCTTGCATGAGTGCGTGGCCAAGGGCGAACGAGGGGGCGGCCATGACGGTGGACGAGTTTTTTGTGTGCTACAAGGCATCGGGGCAGCAAGAGACTTGGGTCACTTTGCAGGCGATGGCAGGGAAGGGGCTAGTGGCGGGGTTGCCGTCATCGATAAAGGGGTGGAGACCGCGGCGGTTCTATGTGTCCGCCAATGGAGGGGTTGGAGTGCCCACAGTTTGGAAACTGCCCACCAAGTCTGTGGAGCCAAAACTGGGGGCAACAGCTGAGGAAAGAGTGAAGAAAGTGAAGGAATGGAGGGAGAAGGAGGGCGCCAGATGGGACGAGCTCGTTCAGCCGTCGGCCTTGTTTGTCGCAGGGTTGGGCCCTCAGTCGATCAGTGGAGACCTTGAACCGGCGGAATTAGAGGCGAGAAAGGAGGCGCAAGAGGCGGAGGATAGGACCATTCTCGCCAAGGCCAGTAAATTCAAAAAGTCACAGGCAGACCGGCCGTTGAAATCGATTGCAAGAGAAAGGATCCGACCGCGCCCCAAACCTCTGGGGGAGAAGAACTTGGGTGGATTTGAAACACAACCGCCCCCAATTGATCATTTGAAGGAGAGGGCCTACAAGGAGATGGGGGGTGTGGTGAAGAAAAAGAGAGTAAGGAGGAGTGGGAAGGAACCTGCCTTGAAGAGGAGGAATGAGGTGACGACGGATGAGACCCCCATGGCGAAGGAGGCAAAGGAGGGGGGAGTGGGGGCGACTCTAGAAGGGGTGGTTGTCCCAGAGGTGCAGGGGGACAAAGGTGAAGGGGCCTAAGAGGGAGAAGAGCACATGACTACCGTGGGCCCCAAGATGCAAGTAGAGAGTGGGTCAGATGGCCCTGAGGTGCCCTAAGGAGAGGGGGAGGAGGCCAGGTTGAAGACTGCTTTTTACCATGTCCCAGCTGTGTCTGGGGTGCTCGAAGGAGTAGGAGTAGAGGCTAGGGCCGCTGCAGATTGCCTCTTGCGAGTAGTGGAGGAGGCAGCCGTGAGCTCCGTGGCAAATTTTACTGAGGTTGAGCTACTGAAGGGGTTGTGTTCTGCCCAAATGGAGGCGACCTCCTTAGCCGGGGCCCTTCTGAGAAAGGCGGCAGCTGCAAAAGGTGAAGTGGGGCCGTTGAAGGCAAAGTTGAAGGGGGTGGTGGCCCAACTTGAGAACTTAAGGCAGGAGAATGCAGGTTGGCGAAAGGCCGCGCGAAGTGCGTGTGCTAGAGGGTTGGAAGAGGTTCAGAAGGCGAAGACAATGGAAGTGTTGGCAATCGTGCAGCACAATGTTGCCACTCGAGCCCATGCTGAGCTGCTCGTGACCAAGTTAGAGCTAGAGGACGAACGCCACAAGGTAGTGTCGCTTGAGTTCCAGCTGGCTGGCGAGCAGAAGAAAATGAAAGATGCTAAAAATGCCTGCACGGTCGCCAACGAGCGGTTTGAAGAGGCTATGACCAACAATGAAGATCTGCGCTTCGAGTGGGTCAAAGAAAAGGAGGAAGTAGACCTGAAGATCACTGGGTTGGAGAAGGAGCTGGAAGATGATCGTGCGAAGGCAATAGATGAGAAGGCGAGGTTGGAGAAGGAGTTGGAGGAAGAAAAAACCAAGGCAGCCTCTGAAAGGGCAGCATACCCTGATCTGTACGTCGCAACAGTGGAGCAGTTCAAGGGGTCTACTAACTTCCAGATGGCGATCGATGTCATGATGCGCCAAAGAACTTGGCAGAGAGGGGCTAGGGGGCTGGCCGTCGGGAGTGACCGGCCAGGTG